>WBMY01000649.1:0-133832 GCA_013397315.1 Donacobius atricapilla | reverse complement strand
AAAAAAAAAAAAAGCTAAAATTATTAACCTCTGATACACATGCAACTCAGAGTAAGGTAGATCATCGAAGAGAGAAAAAAATCTACTAAAACCTTGACCAGCTGACCTCCCACCTGCTTTGAGTTTTCAGGCAGATTCATTACATGGTTTTATTTGCTCAATAACGTTATGAATCAGTAGACAAAGTGCAGTGCATTTTGGACCCTAATAAAGCTCTGCTGCCACCTCTGAAGCCAACGTCCTGGCTGCCCTCTCCCCCTCACAGAAACGATCTCCAGTAAAAGTTAAGCTATCCAGCTCTGCCCTGTGTTCCTCACATCCCCATGGACTTTTCCCACTCCGTGCAGGTGTAGAAGATTCCTGGATGCCTGTGGTGAGCAGGAGCCCCCCCCCGCCACAGCTCACCCTGAAGCTTGTGCAAGGGATGACGGCAGAATGGTGCGAACAAAACCGTTCCAGCCTTGGTGAGAATGTACCTATCACAAGGAATAACATAGCCTCAGGCTCCTCATCAAGAAAAAGGAAATACAGCCCGCAACAAGCTTGAAAACCTCATAAAAATTAAATGCAATCAGGAAATAAGTCTGTTCAAACAAGAAAGAAAGAGCTCTCCCTTTACACCCTTGCACAGGCCTCCCTGCCTGTGCCTTGCCACCTGCACAGTAATGAGGAAAAGTTTTGTTCCTCTGCTGCAGGTGCCCGTCAGCATTATGGTGTCTGAGACACACTCATCTATTAGCCAAGACATGAGTAACATCCACAAGATGTAGCCTAAGAGGCTGAGAAGCTTTATTATTGATATTACCTGCTAGTGTGAGGCTTTGCTTCCCAAAAATAGACTGAGGAACATCAAAGCTCCTTCCAGTGCAGACAACATCTGGAGCCATTTGCACCTATTAATTTTGGAGCAGAGTCAGGAAGAAAGAGCAGGTTTTTCAATTCTCAAGGCAAACATTTATTTATTTGCCTAGATCCTGAAAGAGTGGTAACTTCAACTGATCCCACCTCGGTCAAGGGTGGAAGAATTGGGTCACACCCAATGCAAGCAGCTCCTGGGTAAATTAATGGATTTTCCACACATCTCACAATCACAAAATTCTATCTACCCTGGAATGACACTGGCCAGCTGCCATTCTCACAGATATATTCCTGCTTACCATTTAGGCAATTTTTAAGTTATTGAGCCGCTTCTCTGCTGGATGCAGCCCATGCAGAGGGACTCTGCTTTGCCCTGGCACCGCTGCCCAGCCCTGAGCTACCATCCCTACACTGGTCAGTGCCAGGGTGCAGGTTCATCAGGAGCTCTGCCATGGCATCGCATGGCACCAGGACAATTACTAACAGGCACTTTCACAAGTTCAACAAATGTAATTGTCCTTGTTTTGCCTTGTAATGTACATTGATTTCCCCCCTTTATTTTAGCAGTTCCAGCTAAGCTTTGACTTCTCCAGATTTTTGCTTCCTTTGAACCAAAGAAGCATTGGAGCAGTGGCTCTAATTATTGCTACAGCCAGTGATGCTTTAGTGTTTTGTTTGCATCCGTTTATGAGCATGTCTTGAGTACACAGTGCTCTTCTTGACTATAAAAGACTCAGCCTTTAATTTGAGAAATGTTTCTGGTTTAGCTTTTATCTTTGAATTTTACTGGTTTCTTTACATCTGTTAAAATAGTTAAAGAAATATATTACCATTTCTATACTTTTATTTAGATTTGGGGTATTTCTATATAGACTGTGTAGCTGCCGTTGGGTTTTTTCCCTCCATTTTTCCTTAACCCACCCCCAAAACTTCCACTTGCAGTTCAAAGCACTGTTTAAACATTTTCCTTATCTCCTCAGTCTTCTCCATAACCTTTAAGATCAGTGAAGGACTTACAACTCAAAACTCAGGCTCCACAACAGCATCATAAAAGAAAAAAAAACAAAAAAGAGGTTCAGAGAGAAGAACAAGTTCTCCCTGAGTGGGAGGTTCACCAAACCAATGTAATCTGTGCTCTCTCCTCAGGCACTTCAATTCTTTGCTGCTCCCACTAACAACAGCTGAGGTACAAATAAAGTGACACATGATCCATCACTAATAACAGGAAATAACCACAACTCATCTCTACCTGACTTTGAATATGGGACCTTAATAGAAAAAAAAGAAAGTGACCAAAATCACACCTACAGTGTTCAAGTGTAGCTCAGGATTTCTTCACTCTGTCAGAGCCAAAATCCATTGCATAATGTCAAAAGCAGGTACCTACATTTTCTGTGTAGCCAGGGGAGATATGTAGGGAACACAGAGACTATTCAGGGCACCACAGTTCAGTGCTGACAAGATAAACCCACACATTTTTTGATGGCATTTAAAGTTGTCATGTCAGTGTCTGCCCTCTAAAAAGCCCTCAAGAGAATGCTCCTCACTTACATGGGACATGCTACTGCAAAGCAGTGGAATATACCTGCTGCTTCTAATGCAGCTGGCCCTGCCAGAAACACCATGGAAGCAAGATACTGTTCTTCATTAAAACAAAAAAGTTCCTAGGTGTCATGCCTGGTGTTAAATTTTCTTATGTATGGAATTCTCCCATGTTATTCTGTCATTGAGCAAATCTTTCTGTACAATACCACTACAAGACACAACACTGTGGGCCCTGGGTCAGAGATGGGATGAAGAGGAAGCTGTGCCTTGGATTTGGCAGCTTCTGTGTGCCTTCTGCAGGGCACCTTTCCCCTCTCAGTTTATTTTACACCTGCACCTGTGCCAAGGAGCCTTTTCAATTCTGCACTAGTCCTAAGTTCTGGTTCAGCAAGCTCTCTAAGCTGAAATAATTTATTTACCTAGAGAGCCGCTCTTTCTGCCCAGTTGAAACATACAGTTCCTACCTGGCTTTATCCTGCAAGAGGGAGGAAAGGACAATTCATCTCCTGGGTCCATTCATTATTCATAGATCTCTAATGAGATTCCAGCTGAAACAGCCAATCTAAACCAGGTGAGACAATGACTGCTGCCAGGAGAGGACCCTCGTGAGACCAGGGGTTCATTTCACTCGGTGCTCAGCTCGTGGCTACAGCAGCACTAGAAGCTGAATTCACACTGAAGATGCTGGAAGTTAATTCAGCTCTGGAGGCTTCTAAAGAAGAAAGGGGAAGAAGCTGAAACCAAAAGAGCCTGAAATTAATTTTCTAAATATATCTGGGAGCTGTGCAGAGAATGATGATTCCCAGAGAGCTGGGGAGTTTTAGTATTTTGCTTTATTCCAGTTTGGAAACACTGGGAACCTTCAATGCTTCAAGACCCCAGAGCACCAGACACGCTTTTTCCAGAGTTTTTCAGATTTTTGTCTCCCCCCAACACACTGATGGAGTGAGAGGACCCAGACAGAGAGCTGACCTGGAAGTCTTTGAGCTGCTACCTTCAAGGAGATCATAATTGTGGGTCTTACACAGCAAAGTAAACGGGTAAGGAGCCAAAGAGGACTTGGACAGTCTCTCAGCAATCAAAATAGTTCCCAGGGACAATTATATCCCAAAGAATCTGCACACACTGACAAACCTCTGCTGCACAGGGGGATTTTGTACTGGGTCTAATGACACTCAGGTATCAAAAGCACTGACCCACTGTCACCAGCTTCTGCAGAAGCTGCTACCTCCAGAGTGCTTCTTCAAACAGAAAAACATCAAGGAAGTATTCCCTGTCCCTGCATGGGCACTCAGAAAGCTTCCTTCCAGTGCCAATACTTCTGCTTGGTTTAGGTTTCGCCATCAGGATCACTTTAGAGAGAGAAACAAAACTTTGAGCACAAAGCTCCTGAGTCTTTCTCACTAATTATCTTAGCAGGTCAGAGTGGAGGGGCCTCTGGAGCACCTCAACGGGAGCCTCATTTCTCCGTGCCCCCTTTGAAGCGCTGCCTCCCTCCCTGCCGTTCCATTTCCTTTGACAACCACTGACCATCACAGTGCCACGAGCACCTTTGAAACTCCAAGCTGTTATTGACAGAACCTGATAGCACCATCAAATGTAGCTTAGGAAAGCTTTCCCAGTAAACGCAGCCATTTGTCGCTGCTCTCCCTCCGATCAGCCATCGGCCAAAGCAGCAAGCATTTTGCTTTTGTTCTTCCCTTTCAAAGAGAAGTTGAGAGCAAAAGTAAAAGTGCGAGGCTTGACTGGGTTAATCAGGTCAGGAAAAGCAGAAACAACCACGACAGAGCAGAAATGGCACATTTATTTGCCATGGCCAAAGGGTGAGAGCGAGGCTCAGTGACCCCCTAAGGCAGAAGGCTTACACTGAGCTCAGACCCTGCTCTCAGGTACAGGTGAGGCAGCTGTGCTGAGCTTGGCCTGATTTGCCCCCATGGCCAGGTTTAAAACCTGACACAATCGGTGACAGCCTCTGGTGAGCACGTGGCTCCTGTGCACTCAGAGAGAGAAATACAGTCAGTGCCCACTTCCATTTAATTCACCATTGTCTGCTGTGCCCAGGAACAGGTTCTGAGAAGGGTCAGATGAAGGCAGGTCAAACAGGGCCCAGAGCCCTTCTCTAGATTTACACTGAAATCTTTACTCATGAAAACCACTATACAGTCACTCTTCAATATGGGTTTTCCTCAGAAATTTCCTTTGTTCTTTTTCCCTCAGAAATTAGCATGCACCAAGTGACTAAGTCTATTAGAGAAAATTGACCTTCAAGTCATTTAGCTAAGGATTTGCCAAAGCCCAAAGGTATTTATTATTCTTATAAGCAATGAGGCATATGGTTGACTTTTCCAAAGGCCATTTCAGAAAGAAAAGTAAATGACCATTCCTTGAAATGGAAACAAGAGATATTTAAGAACCTTTAGTCCAGATCTGGGCAGGAAGATTTCATCATAAGGCTATACAAAAATGCACTAGACGTGGAAAATTAACACACGAGAGACCATGTGCTGTGGTTCTCAGAGGATGCTACCACTCCACCCATACTGCTGAAGTACTGACTGAAAGGTCAGTGCCAACAGATGGGCAAGTGTTTGTCAAGTGGCTTTCGTACCTCTGCTCCAAAAGTCAAATGGAGACCGTCTAGCAGAAATAGAGAAGGTTCTTTATTTAAGAGGGGCCCAAGGTCTAACACAAAAGCCTGGAGAAATTTCAGTTTGAATGGAGTGAAGTTTGTAACTCAGATTTGAATCTGTAGGAGGATAGAGGATAGATAGAGGATAGAAGATTCTGAATTTCCACTTTTTGTTTTTCTTTACCAGAATAAAATGCTGTCTATAAAAGATGGTGTTTTGGCAAAAGCACAAACTAAAAAAAAGATAATTGACAGAAATTTAACCGAAGCTAAACATCATTTTTTTTACCAACTAGCAAAAAAGTTAGCTAAGGAAGATAAAAGATTCCATATCCTCAGCATCAAACCTGAGAAATACCTTTGTATTTGACAATCTTCTAGTCTTAGTCGAGAATGTCAGAGCTTCTGTGCACAAGAACAAGGTAACTAAGCCAAATTTAAGGAAAAAAAAAAAAAAGTAAAGAAAAACCCTTTCATTTTTTCAGCACAATTTTGATTACTTATCTCTTCTTTGGAAGTCAAGGAAGGCCAAACTTGCCTTAAAGAGAGAGTGTAATAGACTTAAGTAGTAAAGTGCAATATCTATGTTTGAAAATAAAACTCAGTATATTTAATGGACAAAGCCATTTAACAATTTCATGAGCATGGCCATCAGTGAATTTTTTTGTTACTATAGTAAGTCATTAGTCTCAAAAAGAATCCAGCACAATGTTTTTACATGGACATAGAACAATGGATGTTCTTCAGATACGCTATACGCAGCTGGCTGCCTGTGCCAGGATTTGGTGCTGCCCAGCGTAAGGGAGACTTTCCCAGAATTTAAACAGCCCTGGTTAAATGAAGAGAGGCAGTAATATCCAGACTACAGAAGCATGAAACAATACAAAGAATCCCTGTGCTCAGGGGAATCAGAGCCCCATTTCTCCACATAAAGATGACGTGTGCGCTGATGTCGCACATTTCATTGGATGCATACATTCAGTGAATGACACTGAAAGCATATTTGTCTTTTTTTTTTTTTTTGGCCACATACAAAGAAAAAAACACCAAGATTTGCAACCTGCTTGGCCAGTCAATAGTCCTTAAGTTCAGAGCCCAGCTGCTGATGTCTTTTCTAACAAAAAACCATGCTGTTCTTCTGTTTCCAGTGCTATACCTAGTCACCATCAGCTGCCAGATAATCTTCACAGCTATAGACAGTGACATTGACCTGCCTTGGAAGGCAGAAATCCTCCACTACTGAGCTTAGAGCTACAAAGAATTATGCTTTGTCATGCATTCAACAAGAAAGAAAGAATACCAAAGCATATTAAAATACTACAAGAAGAGAAACACAAGCATTATGGTTCTACAAAGCAGAAACATTCACATGACATGGAATATTCCAGGCATGATCAGTTCAACACACATTTTGCTCCACTGAAATTATTAAAAATGCACTGGGATGCCAAAACAAAATGCATGAGTTTCTATGGAACATCATTTGCTGCTTTTACAGAGACATTTCTTCACCAGAAAAGAACTTTGTTATAGCTCTGCTACTTGTGGAAAGAGAGTCACTTACAGAAAGTTTTGTTTGCTAGGTTTTTTAAAATATTTAAGTCAAAAGAGTGAAATACTATGACCCTGCTAAACACAGCTCCTTTTGATGAAGGAGAACACTTTTTTTTTCTCCTCAGAAGATAGATTAAATTAGAGTTAAAGAAACTAGAAACTACGTGCTGTAAATGAATTTGATTTATGTTCCAGTTGGGCATCTAGAACTCCTGAGTTTCCAAGACAGGCTGTTCATGCTAATCTGAGATCCAGAACTAAAACCTTCTCATTTAAAACATTGTTTTGCATTACAGATTCATTTTAGCAACCAGGCCAGTTTGTTGAACTGAGGAGCAACTTTCATGCACAAGATTCTGCATGGCAAACTAAACTCACTTCAGACCATTTCCCCTGGAACAATTACTTGGGTTTGTCTGGAGTCACTTCCCATGCTCTGTGTTCATGATGCAGTCACACTTGTGAGTAACCCTGGATTAACATTCTTTGACTCAAGGAGCTCGTTAGGAGCTGGCATTACAGTTTTCTTTGAGTTGCTAATCTGGTGATGCTAATTAAGGCTTCCAAAGACTGTTGCAATATTCTAATTACAGCAGCTACATGTCCTTTAAATCCATTTACTGTAGAACAAAGTGGGGTTTGTGATCTCTGTTTCTTGGCACGACACTCACAGCAGTATGCTACTGCTTCCCCATGTCAGGATTATTTTAAAACTCCAACCATTACACAGACAAAAGAGGATGAACTGAAGAGGGCAGTAGATATTGAATATTAGGGCTATTTTAACTAACCCTGCTCCTGGAAAAAGCATTCTTGCAACAATGCATCAAGGCACCGTAGCCATTTCAGGCACCCCCTGAACCCCAGATGCTCCGGGGATGACAGAATATTTCCCTCCCACCTACATCCTCCTGCTCTAGACCCAGCCCCGCCTCCTGGTCCTTGGGTTATTACTCAGGGCAAGAACAAATTGGTCTTTCCTGGACCTCTCCAGCAGTTCAAAGCCACATATCACCATCCCAAAAATGTGTAATACAGAGTCACTGCCCTGCCCAGACAGCTGGGTGCATGTACATTTCCTAGGAGATACAGCTTTGAGGAACAAAGCATTCTTTCTTTTCTGAGATTTCATTAAAACATTTCATTTTGCAATTTCTAGCTAAACTTAATGCTCCCGATCTAATATATTCTAAAGCCTCTGGTTTTACTGTCCCCAGTGCTGAAAAGTGGCAGGTTCTCAGTTAATAGTATGTGATTCTGTTTCAGCTCATGGACTTTTAACCATCTCCTTCTTATCTTTTGCACTCATTTCTAATCTAGCAGAATTCAGATGGCTTCGTGTTCACTTTACCTATTTTTGCCAAATATGCCTTGTTCTCAGCTTGGTGCGCAACAAGGGAGCAGTAGAGTGCAGACAGGACGGGGAACTTCGTTCCCTTCTTTTCCATCACTGTAAGCCTGCATGACCCACTTCAGCTCACAGACCTACAGAACAATCCTGCAGTTCTTGCCACTACAAACTGGGTTAAAAAAGAAAACTCCCAGAGGAGCCCACTGATAATCTGAAGAAAAAAACCCCACACATTCAGTGCGTTCAAAACAATTTGTTTTTATTTCAGCTTCCCAATCACAAATTCACTTATATTTCAAACTGGAAAGCTCTCCTGAGGTCCAAAAGCTTCCTTTCCATATGTGTTAGAACTAAAATAAAATCCACTACAGTGTGAAAAGGAAAATGAAATGCAGTGCAAAGTGTATGGCTGGTGACACACCAAAGGCCTGGAAACCAGCATTTGAAAAGTTTTTTTAGCAGTGCTGAAAAGGCAAGGCAAGATAAGTTTGTGGAGCACCAAAACTTTTCATTTACTACCAAATAAAATTATTACTTGGCACACAGCTGTGAGTAAAGGGTCAGGTGAAGTTGTAGGAGGGTATTCCTTTAACAGAGCAATGAACTCACCTCATTAACTAATGGCAGGAGAAAAAGGTAAATTGTTTCTAATCTGACATAAAACTGTCAGAGGGGAAAAAAGGTGTAAAACTCAGTGTGGGTAACATGGCCCCCCACACTCCTCAGCACAGAACAAGGGACTCACAAACAGCGTTCCTAAATGTCAAAGCTATTAAAATACTATATAAAGCTAAATATAAAGAAAGCCAGCTTAGTCAGGTGGCCTCTCCATGAATCTAATGACACTTGTCTTTTAATATTTCTCGTACTTCTCTCATTTACAGTGTTTTCAACCATGCTATTTGGAGAAAGATGAAAAAGAGTAAAGAAAGGGGGAAACCGTGCAAAACAAGAAAGTCCTCAGCACTGTTTCTATCCCACAATTAATATTGATTGCTTTCTGATTTTCATAGGAATTTGTCAGAATCCTGGCAGTGCACGATTGATTTCTGTACTTCTGGGAATGGTAGGTTATCAATATAATTGCTACCATCAGTGCTTTTTCACAATCCTTCCTGACATTTCTGCTCCAGGGGCAAATTAGTGCCATGGTGACTATTTCCTCACCTGAAACAACTACCAATGCATGGGGATTTTGTCTTTGTTTTTTCCCTGCTCTAGCAAAGGTGACACCTACTCCAGCCCCAAAGTCCCATTCTTCTGTTATTACTGAACACTAGAAAAGCATCAGCCAAAAGCCTAAAAACCCACATATCTTTCTGGCACTTATTTCTGCAGGTCGGTTTTTTCCCAGATAGCAATTCTGTATGCAGGAAAAATTGCATCTTTACAATTATTGTACCTCCTTTGGGAGCACAGGGAATTTAGGGAACCTCAAAGCTTCTGCTGCATTACTGCACTTCACAGGTAAATACCAAAGCAGCGAGTCAGGTTGGTGCTGATCTCACGCACATAAACCAAGCACGTGTTGCACTCAAACCCTGGAGGGGCTGAGCAGCTCCCAGCCAACAGGAGATTTTAGATGCTCATTGCCTTTCTGCATCAACCTACCAAAATGTGCTCAGACCCCTATCACTCACACTTCTGAGCAGGGATCAGATCTTCATCACCACCCTTTCATACATGTGGCACACAGATTTTAATCATCCTCAGTGCGCTGCGAGAGGAGAAAGCATTCTGCAGGAGAAAGCACTCATCCATACGTGAAACAAATCCAAAGCAGCTTCCTAAGGCCAAGCCAAGTTATTTATGACCCTCTGTCCAACTCCCCACCAGGAGAAAAGCATGCCATAAGGGCTAATCGGGAACCTATTGAAGTCACTGGGCTTTGGAGAAGGCCTTTGACTCCAACCATCACAGCTTACATGTGGCTTCCCTGCATCCAGAGAGGTGCCTTGGAAACATCACACCCCACGGCAGCAAAAGCCTCAGACTCTCACTTCAATTGAGCTTTGATTCACCTGTCAAGTGTTAAAGGATTTAGGATCTCCATTGAGAAGTAATAGCAGGAGCTTTACTTCTGTGGTATCCAAACCTTCGTAGTAGTACATCCTGTAAATACAGCAGGTCAAAAACCTTCCACAAAAAAACCCCAAAGAAGAGTTGCTGTCTGAGGATTTATTAAAGCAGAAGCTTTATATGAGAAAATATCAGTTGGAGAACAAAGTATTTCTCAGGCCAGCATTCTAAATGGAGACCAGTGCTTAGCCCCCCCAAAAAGTCAGGACATACAGCTGAGTAGAGCATAACTTAAACCCCAGCCTGACAGCCAGAAAAGCACCTGCCAGCAATGTGGCATCCCTACTCCTGGGATGCTCTAAACTCCAGCACTATTTCTGGAAACCACTCTCAGAACTTTGAGCGGCCACATGCCTCTTCTCAATTCCATAGAATTCAAATAAACAAAAAAGTGAAAAGTCCATATACTTCTTTTGGTTCAGTGGGAGTTTGTTTTGAAGCCAAGCTCAGGTCTATAATTGTGACATTTCTCTGCTTTCCTCAGAGGCTTTCAGGCTCCTCCAGCAGCCCCATCCATGTGCAGCTGCAGCCTGGGGAACGACAGGTTAGGAATTCTCCAGGTGATAACGGGACTGGCAGTAACAGTGCCCTTACCGTGGTGAGCAGGAACTCACAAAGTCTCTGATAAAACCCTGCCGCATTCTGTGAGGCACAGGTTTGCTGTAAATCTCTGTAATAGGTATAAAGGTGGCCTGAGCTAACTCAGATAATAGAGTTTGCAGGCAGCCTAGGAGACAGGCTGAGCTGAGGCTGGACATAACACCAAGCCACCGTCCCAAGGTGCACATCGGCCACTAAGCTTTACTGCCAACATGTAACCACAAATCCACCCTGAGCTCAGCACAGAGACGCTGTTTGCAAGGAGGAGGCTCACTGGGATATTTGCAGGGCTGGGGAGCAGCACTCCCAGCAGCATTTCAGCCTGCAGAGACCTCTGCGCCCGGCCAGTGATGTGGCAGAGCTGCGGTGTTACAAGGTCAGACACAAATTCTCTTTTACTGAACCCCTGGCCCAGCAAACATACATTTACAGTGGATAAATATGTACAGCACAAACAAGTCAGAGGGATTACCAGGATTAGCCACAGTCTCCTCCTGCTGCTGCCAACGTTCCAGGCAATCCCTCTTATACAGCAAGGGCAGCACATCACAAACGCATGGTACTGATAAACCACATCCACTCAATGAACCAACGTGCTCACTGTGAAACGTCAAAGATATATGTAAAAAAGGATTTGATCTCTGCTCCTTCCTCCTCCTTGCCAAAAGGAAAATACTGGAAACAGTGAATGCCTATGAACCGCATCACAAGGTCAGCCACTGCTGGGTCCAGCTCCATGCTGGAGCTGACAAACCAATTCCAGCCTGTAAATCTCTTTCGTGAAGCCTTGAACGTGTTGTTATTCCTGTTGGCTCTCCAAAACATCAGAGGCCCACTCACTCGGGAAAACTTTACAGAAGCATCTAGCTATTACACTGAGTTTCTGCTGTCTGGAGCACACTGAGGGATGGAGAGCCCTGTGCCACCATGTGGCAGTGGATGTTTCACACCCCAAACCACAGGAGCATCCCTCTCTAGGATAGAGTGGAAACACTAGAGGCTGCTACCAGCACTGGAGGTGAGCTTCAAAGCAGACTGATTTGGGGTTTGGGTGGGTTTTTTTCTTTTGTTTGGCATTTTTCGCCTTGTTTTTTGGTGAGGGGTGTGTGGTTTTTTTGTGGGGGGCGAGGGTTTGACTTGGAGAACTTGCCAAGTTTTTCTCCAATTCATCACAATGTGAACACATGGCTCAGGTAAGCATCTCATACTATTTGGGGTGACTTTGGGTATTTCTGTAATAAGTGACTGTGATCAATTAGAAAGAGGCCCCTGTTCCTGAAAACTAGAGGGGTTTAGCTCCCATAAAATAAAATAAATGCTCTTCTATAATATATAGTCATGGACACACACATCCACACCCACCCACCGTGTATTTAACAAATAATACCTCATTTATTAATACTCTACAGCAGTTAGGCTTGTCTAGTGAAGCATTAATATAACATTTCTCAAACAAAGTTCTTGTTCTGCTTGATCTATTTGGTAAATGTTTGGCAATCTATCTTGATATACTCCTGTCTGTCAGGGGCTGCTGCCTCATTCATGCTTTATCCAGACAAGGCAGGCAGCAGTACTGGGAGGTACCTTCCTAGGACACTGTAGCCCTTCTTCTTTAATTATAAATGAGAACAGTTTCACTGATTTCAAAACTGATGTGAAATATGAATAATTAGAACTAAAATGAAGTATTCACGGTCAGCATTTAACAGTATGTAAAGAAATAGCGATGCTTATGAACATGAACTAGAAATATTGCCAGTCAGTTTCCTACGCTAAGGTTTTCACCTTACATACAAGGTTTTCACCAAGGATTTAATACTGTAAAATCACAAGATGACTTGCATGGAAACATGTGGCTTAATTTTTGAAATTTATTTCCACTGTAGGTACCTCTTGGGGTCAAATTTTTGAGTATTTTTTTCTCCTAATAATTTGGGATTTTATAATCTATGTTAGTTTTATGTTTCCATCCACCTTACTGCAAGTGAATAATAACTAATTTGATAGACAAGTGGCATGATCCACCAAGGACATTTCAAAGAAAATACTTCATTAGATTCCCTCAGTGGGGTTTGCTGTGCATTTTCCAAGATGTTGGTTGTCCATAGACATTGTGTTTTCTCAAGGAAATGGTGAAAAGTTATTGCCTTATTTTTTTTCTATGAAAACCACGAAAAGGCTCTACATTCCTCTAAATCAACAAACCTCTACCACACTTCACTATTGCAAGACTATAGCCAAAAGCAATCCACAAGGACTACGTGTGTAATCACATACGCAAAGGTCCTGACACAGCACCCCATTCAAAACCTCAGGTGATATCACATTCACGGTGTTTTGGGAAGCTTCTGGAGTAGAAATTCTTCCCAATAGGTGATTGCTGGTACACTGGCTGTGCGAGTGGTGCCATCCACTCGGATATCAAGGCCTTTGTTCCTGACCAGACAAGCCACCTTCAACTAAAGGAGCAATGCCCAAGGCAAACCATAATAACTAGAGAAGGACAGCAGCACCTGTGGTGGCAGGGTTGGCCAGTGGACAGGGCACAGAGAGAGCTCTCACAGTGTCACTTGTTACTGAATGCTTGTTAACAACAGGCTAAAGTTCCTCAAAAACATCCAAGTCTCTCTGAGCAAACTTGAAAGACAAATCCGGGCATTTCAGCACACTGGGGTTTAGGGTGGATTAAGAAAGCAAGAGGCAGAAAGAAAAAATATTTCACTCGCTTTTTTTCATGCTCTAACTTCAACCAAGATCAAATAATATTAGACAGCAGGAGCTACTGAGACAAGTTCTCTTGGACAAGCACAGATGTCAGTGCACAGGGAGGGGCAGCCGGACAGGGTACAGCCATGAGTGCCTCAGTTGCTCACACTGGCACGGGGCTGCACAGCTCCAGCCAGGAACACTGGGCGTTCCCCCAGGCAGCATCTCCACATGGAGAGAGCACCTCTGAACAGCCGTGAGAACCTGGAAAAGGTAAAACAAAGGTACCTGCAACAGTGTAAAAGAAGGGAAGGTGCTGGATGGGAAAGTCAAATTAGCTTTGGCACTATTGCAAGCTGTTGTTCCCCCAGCATGAGTCCTCTCTCCAAAGGGCAAGGCATTGCTTAGCTACTACACCTGGACTGCGTGTATCTCCTCATACTCCATTGCCATCTGCTACAGGAATTTCAGTGTAAGAGTTCCTAAATTGCCTCCAAGTGCTGAAAATAGTATTTTTTTCTGTGCAAATCATTAGCACAATCTCTTAAAAATTGAACTGCACTTGCTATCTAAGTTTGCATGTGTTGGCAGCAAATGGAAGCTATGATATGAAGCCAGGGCCTGTGGATTTAAGAGACAGGATGTGTGGTACACAAGAACTAGGACTGTGCACAGTGTGCTGCTGACCATGGCCTGTGTGGAGCACATTCTCTGTTTTTTCCCCCTGCCCAGATAAGCCACAGTCCTCAAGTCCCTCCTTTTCAAGCAGAATAGTACAGTTTCCTCTGGATTCTCAAACAGCTTGCCCTTCCGAGACACAAGTTCACCTACACTAGAAAATAGGGATAATTTTTCAAAGGAGTTTTAGAGCTTTAGACAATTAGCCTCTCTTTTAGAGGAAAGACAAGTCTCCTGGCTGGAAGCCAAGGTCATTGCTAATCAAAGAACAAGACAGAACGTTTGCAGAGGGACCTACTTTTCAGGGAGACAACACCTGAAATGTGTGTTTATTTCCACCTGTGTGGAGATAAACAAACAGGGATTTCACTTGAAATCTCCACTTTTTTAGTGAGAAGAAAAAGGGAGCCTTTTCCTGTAAGAGGCAATAGATGCTCAATGCCCTTTCCCTTGTGCAAGACAGTCCCAGGTGAGGCATCCTGCCGTGCAGGGATGCAGGTGGGGATGTATTCTGGAGATGACACTTCCACACAGGAAATCTAGCTGCTGGTTAACCCCAGACCGTGGGGGAAGCAGCCCCCTGCCCAACACTTACACTGTGTTCCCCCACGTTTCAAATAAAGTGTGAGTGTGGGCGCACGGGCAGCCACATGCACAGGGGAAAGACAGACCCTGCTTGCTGGGTACTTTAGGGGAAGAGGTTCCCCATGAACTCAGTATGAAACAGCCCCATGTTGTCCATCCAGAGACATCTACATAATATTAATAAGTACTGGAAAAGTACTTCAAGATTTTGGGAAAGTCTGAAGGGTAGGGTTGTCAGTGAAATAAGATCAGTGTTTGGAAGGGACATTTACAGATCTCAGGCCTGGGCACCTTGAAACAGGAGCAGCTCTTCTGATTTCTGTTTAACCTTGAGATCATAATTGCTAAAGCAGCATCACCGTGTTTCTGTTGGTAATTGGCAGTCACTGAGCTGAAGATTAAGCTAGCATGAAGACTGAATTACCGCTCAAGTCTTATAATAAATTGGAAAAAATAGCTAACTAGCCTCTATTACTTCAGAAGAACTAAAGGTTAAAAATGGCAACCTCTGCTCTTTGGGTTCCTAAGTTACCTGATGCACTGAAAATAGGGTCACGTTGACTTTAACATGATACAGCCTACAGCAAAGACATAGAAGACCTTTCCCAATCATAGGAGCTCTTTTTTTTTTTTCCTGTATTTTACAGGTTGCATAAAATAATTCAGTGCATAATGAAAGGGTTCTTGGAGATCTAGCAAGGAGTTCCTTGCTAATTCTGCAGTTTTCTAAGGAGTATTTCAAGGCAGTGGAAACTGAAGTTTGTGTAGTTATATAGCTCAAAGAGTAGAAGGGCCAGGCCAAGACAATGGGATATATTTTGTGGAATTGAAGAGCACCTCAGACACTGTTTTCCTCTCTCATGGAGTTAAGCCAGCAGTCATCACACTAAAACCAAGAAAGCTGCTTGAGTAAGGCTAAAAGGAGAACCAATGGACTTCATCAGCTCCCTACTCAAATGTGCTTGTATTTGCAAGCTGTAATCTACCACAAATAGCCACATTTAGAGAATGCAATTACATGGAACAAAGCTGATGACTCTTTCAGTGCACAGAGATCATTAAAAAATGGTAACCAGTTGCAACCTATTATTTCTTAGCACCGGAGAAATAAATTGATTATGCATCAGCTGATTTTCCATCACACGTAAGTGGAGGTGTGCTTATAAAAACTACTCAGGCCTGCCAGCTCTAGCCCTGATGTTCACAGGGCCAGCATTCAGAGGGAAGATAAGTTGATTTGAGGATGCCAAGGAGGCCACAAGAAATCCATTTGCTACTGCAGACACTAATACCCAGCACAGGTGAATACAAATTACAGCATCACTGGGCCCACACCAGCTTGCCCCAGAAAGCAGATTACTGTCCAAAGTTAGGGCTGACAAAACGTGCTATTTGTGCACTAAGGCCTGATAAGACAGTTTCCAAATGAGGCTAAGCTTGGCACAACTTCACTTTTTGCCATCCTTTTCCAGCAAAAATAATATGGTTAACACTGCAGGACCTCCTGGCCATTTTTTGGGCGGTCGATTTCTCACTGTAAAGTGAAGCAGTCAAAGTTTACAACAAATGTTGTCCATCAGGTGACTGTGTAGTTCTCCTCCTTTTAAATAATTAACCTGAGATGTTCATTATGCATTCATCTCACCCAACAGAGGAGAACCCAGAGAATCTTGGACTCACTTCAGAAGGTTTTCTGTGCAAAGGTTGGTGACATCACTATGGGTTGCCAGGGTAACCAGAAAAAAAGTTTAGGCTTCAAGATTTACAGCATCCCAAAAGAGTGTGCTTAGGTGATTCCCAAACCATAAACTGCAGTAACTAAATTCTGAGGTATTTGCTACCATTATTCAAGCATCTGTTCCGTTTCCCAGGAAGCAGCTATAGAATCTATTGCAGCCAAAAATTACTCCACTGTCTTCTGCCACATAGTTCAGCTGTGCTCAGTGATGAAGAGCTTTTGTCATTCAGAAGGAAGATTCACTGAAAGATTTTGCTGCTGAAAATATTCCAGCAAAGTTTCTTTTTTATTTCAGTTCTATTGTTAACTCTCAGTACAAGAATAAACTAATATCCCTTGTAAAATTTTCATTCCAAGAAAATTAAATTTACTTCCCATTTTAACTGGGGGTCGGGAGGAAAGTCTTCCAGTAGCGATAAAACTCACTCAGCTTATCCCCAGACAAACTCCACAGAGGCACCATTTTTTTTTTAAATTCTTCACTGAACTTATAAAACTTTAAATAGAGGAAATTTTTGACCATGAATTGAATTATGTGTTGTTGAATTGAAGGTGTCCACATAGAGTGGAAACAAACAAACCAACTCAAGGAAACCAAACCACCCTCTGAATTTCACTTTAAAAATAAAACCCAAAAAAACCCCCAAAAACCCCAAACTCATGACATAAAAAGAAGTCGAAATTTTGCCTTTAAATTAAGAAAAATCTTGTGTTAACCCATGCAGCACAAATTAACAAAGCCCCAGCATTCCCAGCCAGCCCCTGAGGGACCTGATGTCCCGAGGAGCCTCCAGCCCTGCCCGCAGGTCACAGCCCCGTCCGTGGATGCTGAGGGTGCTGCCCTGCCCGGAGATGGTGGGCACGGCTCTGCCCGCCAGGCAGGGGCTGCTTATCCCTGCTGCAAGGCTCTGCCCGGAGCCACGACCTTGGAAAGCAATTCTGCTGGTCGCTGTCTGCCAGGGCTTCAATTAAGGGAGAGCATGTGCTGGTGGGGAGGCTACAGAAATCATGACGGGCCTTTCAGAGATACCAGGGCAACCTCCTGTCTGCATCACCCCCTCACAGAGAGGGGCTGTATCTTAGGAGCCTGCAGCTGATGCGTCTCAGAGATCAGCTCTCTCTCCTCTAAGCTGCCTTCTTACTTTGCAATAAAGGGTTAAACACAGTCTCTTTTGGAGCAAACACTAAATTCCCCTTTGGATTCACAGAAAGACTTACTTCAGCTAAGCAATTTCAAGCTTTTCAGACAAAGGAGTTATAACCAAAGGAGATTTTGCAGCGAGTAAAACCTTGGGAAAAACAAAAAAAAAGCATTGCTTTATAAAAATATTTGAATAAATACTTCATACAAAAAGTTTTCAAAGAACAAAACCAAATAAAACAACACTAGAGAAATTTATTTTCCAGATATCATGGTGGCATGGTCACGGCTCCATTACTGTCAAAAAAAGTTTAATTGCTATAGACTTTTCCCAGCTCCATCTACCTCTCACTTCCCATACAGACAGCAATATTAAACATAAAACAGAATGAGTTCTCTTCAGGAAGTGTAATTAAATAAAATTGGGACTATAACTAAGGAAATGAGCCCTTTAAGATTCATTAAAGGAACAGCACACTGGTGCTGGGAACCTAGCAAGGACCGTAAATCCTGGCTGAAGAACAGGCACAGGGACTTCCAGAGAGATTGTTGGGAGTCCTCCAGAAGCAATAAGTGATTGATAAATGCAGACAGAAAATGTTACACCAACGGAGACTCAAATCCAGAATTTGCTCAGGGAATTTTAACCCAAAGATGCCAGGTGAACTCACACAGTGCCAGCAGGTGGATGTTCAGAGAAGGGCAGCCTGCCTGGTCACCAAAATCTTAAGGAAACTTCCAGTGTGACCATTCCTGGGACTCCCTGGCAGTCACACTCCCAGCTCCAAGATTTTCACTGCTGGCGCTGAAGTCCCTTCACATCAGGAGGCTGCAGTGACCCAACAGGTCCTGCTCAACTCCTCCACACTCACAGTCAGACCAGCTTTCCTCACCAGCTCAACCCCAGCTTTTTAAATCCCAAGTTGCTCAGGCAATATTGTAATAATAACAATAGTATCTGGGAATATAGACAGCATTAGGTATTAATTGCTCCTTTCTCCAGGAAAAAAAATTTCTTGCAAAGAGATAGTACCTTCCAGAAATAGCAGGCTGAATTAGAGATGTTGGTGCCAAAGCTTTCCCTACCCTTAAAGGACCTCAGATTCAATTGACCACTGGCCTTACTACAGATAGAAGAATAAGTGAATCTGTGCCACGAGTGAACAGAAGGTGCCTCTGGTATATTTTCACTCTTTAACCTTCGGAGGCAAGAGCTGAAACCTCTATTTGTGTAATCCTCCAGGGCATCTTCCCTCATTCTACACAGAAATTGTTGGGGTTTTTTTTCATGTTTAAGAACCATGATAATGCCTAATACTGGCTCTCTGTATGATAGGAATGGCTTATTTTCTTACATTCCTAGTCTGTAGAAGAACCCTGACTGGGGCTCTGAATCCTATAAAAGCTCAGATTGCACAGGCAGCATGGAAATCCTTCCAGCAAGATCACTCTGAAAATATATTTATATTAATATACGTATCTGTCAATGAGCTCCCACAGTGACTTAGCAGTGACCAGGAGGGTCACCTTTGCCATTCTCTAATTGTGACACCCTTAATGATTATTGGGATTGCAAAACCCACAGTGACAGTAACTGACCTCTCATCTCAAACAGGGAAAGGGTTTCCTGCCTTGAGGTGCATCCAAGTGCTTTGTATCCCGGAGTGCTCAGCATGCACACAGACAGCCTCAGCTTTTAGAAAGCTGCCCTGGGATAGAGAAGGCAACAGCTATGAACTGTTGCTAGCTGAAGGAAACCTGAGCCAAACCAAGTGACAGATGAGGTAATGATTCTTTATCCTGGCCAGAACAGGCAGATTACAGCAGTTAACAAGCTACAAAAATGGCATTTTGGTTTTTCATCCTGAGCAGTGGGTGGTCCCAGACCCAGCTCCTCCGTAATCAACCTTTACAGCAGGGTAAGCCTTTTACACATGCCTCGGACTAAAACAATCTGGTGACTTTGGTAGGCAAGAAAGGTAGGCAATGCTGCAGAGGATAAACTGATATTCTTGAATGGATTTGTCATTACATTGGGCTAAATATATGTTATCTTCCATCCATCAGAATCGCTGTTTCTCAGACAGAGGCAGTGAGTCTTCAGCAATAAGTGTCATTAAGGAGGCTTCATTCCCCTAATTAGCTATTGCTACATATATATATATATATATATATATATAGCCTAGGAAATGGAAGGTTTACCCTAAACCCACCAGTTATAAGACTTCAGTTCATGAAATTAGGATTTCAGCTTATTTTCAGTTAAAGAAAGCATTGAAAGGATGTAGATATGGAGTTGGTGACAATAACTAAAAAGATAGGAAGGTATACAATGTGGCAAGGGGAAGAGGCTTTGAATCCAAGCAGACTGAAAGGGTAACAAAACCACTTTCTAGCTTGCTCAGACTTTTAACAGCCTCTGACACAGAAGCTTTCCGCAAGATGACCAGCGAGGGACAGTTTCTTGCCATTTTCCGTGCCTCAGTACCTTTGGTCACTCTTGGCTCAGGAGCACAAAGTGAGCTGTGGGTCCGATTCCAGCTGGAAACACAAGGAGATCATTACCCCTGCACGCTCCTGAGGGGAACCTCCACCTAGCAGTAAGACAGCAAGTTCCTCACCAGTGCACCCCACTTTCTTTTTGAAAGCACACAGATAACCATCAGTGTAACAGGCAGTGAAGTCAGGTGAAACAAATCCAATTTCTCTCCAGCTGTACAGGCTGGTCATAGCTGGAAATTGTGCAACCCAAGCTTTCAGACTTTGGGCTTTAAATACGGCACTGGGGGGAGCACCCAGCTCTGGTGATCACTTGGGCTCTATCCTTAGCACACGTTCCCCTGGGGAGAAGAGCTTCCAAAAGCTGCCTCAGTAGGGGTTTTAATTATGCTGGCATTTTTACATGGTTGTTTGAAATAAGAAACACCCACATCACCACAAACTCGTCGGATTCCAGCCGGACAAGGAACAGTTTACCGGAAGCCAATGTCTGCTTAAAACAGTTTTAGCTTTATCACGAACTTTACTTAAAAACATAATATTCAGTGTATCACTCAAGAAGTGTGGTGAAATATCATTACTCTCTCCAAAACACAGAGCAGCTCTGAGTGACAGGGAATTATTGCATCCTTCCAGACAAGAACACAAAGACAAGCAGCTTCATTATGAAATCTCTTCTCACAGAGGCACTGGCTCAGCTCCGAGCCAAGAAGTATTTTGGACCAGGAATCTCCAAAGGAAACACTAACGAGGTTCAGAGGATGGGAACTCACTGTGGGCAGAAGCTTTATAGGGTGGGAGATGTCTACAGCCAGGTAAAGCAGAAGTTAAAGCGATGTACAGCCGGATCAAGTAATGAGGATCCCATCCAGTACCATGTTTGCTGCACATTTATCCCTCCCCAGAACATTTCTGCATCAACTTCAGGCCCACCAATTGTATTTTACTGACGCAGACAGAGACAGTCACTGCCCAGGGGAGCACAACACCCTGGCAGAAGGGAACGGCAGCAGAGCCAGGAGCCTCTGCACACCCTCAGCTCCAGAGCTCAGCAGGCCCTCGAGGGTCTCGGGGGCAGCCCCACTGCAAGCTGGCAGGGAAACCATCACCGAGCAGGGAACCAACGCTCAGGCCTGGCTCTGTTCTAGAGCCATCCTCCGGAATTACCAGCACAGCCCAAGCAGCAGGGACAGCGCAGGAACAAGTGTGTGAGGTGGGACAAAAACCCCCGCACACGCCACGCCGGCCTTTCAGGAGGAGAAAGCCACGCTTCTTAAACCTCCTTCGTGTCCTTTTGAAAGGGTCACAAAGGATGAGCCAGTTGACATAACAAAGGTGCCTTTACAAAAAAGCATTTGTAGCTGTTTCTTGAAAGTGCTTCTTAGTGTCAAACTCAGTTGTTAAGAGATAGCAGAAGATCTTTTCTTGGATTAAGAATGGATTAAACTTTTAGCAACTTATCTCTTTACACAACTAAAAAAATAAAGAAATAAGTATAAGCAAGAGGTCAGTTTTCAAAGGAGACACATTCCAAGAAAATATATTTCCCAGGTTTTGGCCAAATATAGTCCTCATTCCAGCTTCATACTTCAAAAACACGAATATCAACTCTGAAGTCCCAGAGGAAAACAATACCTTCCTTTATACATTAAAAAGCAAACAAACAAACAACCTCAAAGATACATCTCCAATACCAGTAAAAGATTAATCCATTTTTGGCAACAGGAGGTATTTTTTTAATATACCACAAAAAATAATGTTTTTATTATTTAGCATGGAAAGAAGAATGGCCTATAGTACTATATGAGTAAATATTTCAATTAAACTCCATTGGCATGTGTCAGAACAATTCCAAACACATCTACATTTTAATAACATATCAGTGAGATATCAATTATTATGTACCAATAATCCAATTAAAAATGCACTCTGAATAAACAGTCTGGCCCAAATCCAAATCTCCAGACTATTTAAACAAGCTAATGGAAACATTAGGTGTCAGGCTGCATATTTTGTTTTCTAATTAAGGTAGTATTTGGCTGACATAGAACCAATTTCCATGTAAAAGCCAAACAATTAAAAAGGTCACACAACTAAAACTTTGGCATTTCCCACATGCAAATTGAACTACCCAGCAAAAACAAATTCACACAGGCAAACAGGAATGAGTTACACTGCACACCTAAGTTCAGAAGTGAGCCACAGAGACATACACCAGCCTGTGATTTCATCAGTCGGGTAATTGTCTACAATAAAACCTACAAAGAAAAAATTAAATGACAAGATTAGGGGTATGAATGGTAGATGAAGATTCCAGGCAGCCTTGTCTCCCCAGAAGCTGCCTGCCTGTCCTCTGGCTCAGACTGACCACTGAAGCTTTCGCAGCTGGGGTCACCCCTGGGTGCCACAACTCAGGTGTGCGCCCCTCGGGGTCTGCAGGGACACAGCTTCCAAGAGGCGTTCCAAGGAACATGGGACACGACAGCTGGGCAGAAATCAGACCCCCAATGTCTCTGCCCCAGGGTGGGGAGGAGAGTTCTGGTCTGGAGCAGTGGGGCACAGCACCCAGGCCCCGGTCAGCCCTGCCAAGCCCCAGCAAGGGCCCAGCCTCTGCCCAGGCACCCCAGCTTTCCAGCCCCTGGTGATGTTCAGAGCAAAAGGCACTGTGTGATGGCTGAGAAAGTAACTCACTGAGAGGGGGAAAAAGAAAAACAAAAGAAAAGGAAGCAGCAATTACCATGTCACAGAGCATGACAACTTTGTTAGTTTACCACTTCATCCAGCACTGACCCCATGGGCGAGGCCGTGCTCTGGTACAGCTGCTTTGTACAAAGCCAACCTCAAGGAGAAGCACAGGCCAGGCTGAGAGACCCTCTTGCTTACAGTGACAATTAATTTAATGCAAAACTGCTAATATACCCTACTCGAAGGAAAAAGATGCAAATCTTTACTGGCTAAACAAGAACTGTCCCCAGACACCGAAATATAGATGTTGAAATTGTTTTACTATTCGTTTTCTGCAGAATTGCCCCACACACATCCCTCATCATTTTTCCACTCTGTTAGCTGCACAAGTATATCAGCCAACAAGAATATAGGTATTCCCAAATCCTAAATTACTCCATGAAAAAAATTACTCCAGCAGAAGAAACACTGTTTATGGGAGCCACGTCAAACGTACAGCAGATCACTCCTTCAGGAAGGAAAAGGATTTTCATGCAGGCAAATCCCAAAAAGAGAAGCAAGGAGCATCAGGAAAGCATGGATAAGCTCTCCAGGACAACCACAGCTGGGATTGTTGAAGTACATGGGAAGGACAAAAGAAAAAGCCCAGTCAGACATCTCGTCTTCCTGGGGCAGCAAGGCAGACCTCCAGCTCCAGCAAATCTTGCTGACAAATAAGTCATTGTCCCCCTGCATCCCCAGAAAGGAGCCACACCCGATGCGCAGGCACACAGGGCAGCAGCGTTGGGAGGAATGGAATGCTTCTCTTTCCCACTGCTTTGCTTTTCCTGCCGTTTTAACAAGATGGGGTTTTTTTCTGGTTGGAACATCTGAGAAAACTGCCCGCCGTGCCTGTGACAGTGCACAGGGGTCAAGCCTGAAGGTGACATAATTAGGCACTGCATGATAGATCACAATCCACAGAAAATTATCCTCATTTACACCAACCACAGCCATACATCAAAGCCTTTAGTTCTCTGGGAAGCTGAGTAAGAGCTGATTATGACTGTCACAGAGAGGACAGATCCTGCTAGACAGAAAATAACTCCCTGCTCCTAAGGCTGAGATGTGGTGGCCATTTTCTGCACAGCAACAGGAACACTTATACAACCCACAAACAAACAACAAAAATCTCAACTTTATAATCCCCCAAAATCTTCATATGCCGCATGTATTGCAGCAACCTTAAAAAAAAAAAAAAACATGCAAAGGAAAGCCAGAGAAACACTGCGCATTTTTTCTCTTCCCATCCAAGATTAAAACAAAAACCCCGCCCAAACAACTACAACAACAAATTCAAACTTCTCAGGGAAACTAAAAATCCACCTAAATAACAATTTTAATTTTTAAGGTTTTCTGAAAGGCAGAAAGACCCTATTATATCCCCCGTTACTCAAAACTGCGTTTTCTTTTTCAGCCAGATTGATTCACTTACACAAGACAATTCTTTGTGCTCTTAAAATTAGTGCACTTTGAACAATAGCTGCAATAGAGCAAACAGGTAAAAATAAATATTCCTTCCTTACCTCATTGAAAGAGGTAACATCACCTTTGTGTTTACACACTAATATAATATTTTAAAAATCTATTCCCTCAGAAGCTGCAGAAATTATTGAACTATATTTACTAAAGAGGACTGAAATGTACAAACAACATTAGCATTAATAGAATATAAACAATATTTACTGCGGTTTATTTAATGACCTCTCCATTAATAGTCCTTGAAACGCACTTTCTCTCTCCATACACAGCATTAGGAGTGAAGTAATAGCTGTTTACAGTGCTGAAAGGCTTCTGTAGTGCTTTTATTTTTGAACAGTTGGGTTTTTCCATGGGATTTAAGGCCTCTATGGCCCCCCAAAGGAGGGCTATACCAGGTAGCTAATAGAGGACAAAAGCAAACATTAAGCATTTGAAGATTCAATCAATCTGAAATATTTTATATTATCATAATTCACAAATGTACATATCTTTCTATATTATGTATTGTACCCCAACAGAGACCAAAGGCCCCACAGTATGAGCATCTGCCCAGAGACAGAATTCGACTGAAAGCACTTAGAGAGTTTTGGGTAATAATTGTGATTTAAAGCCCTCTTTTCCATATTCTTTCCCTGCAGGTAGATGCAAAACTTGTCTGAAGTTTTCCAATTATTAAGATGAAAACATATTCAAAATAAAGACACTTATCAAAGAAAAAAAAAAAAAAAGAAAAAAAAAGCATAAAAACCTACAAAACCCAAAATAAAATTCAAAGCCCTACCTTCCACAAATATTAGGGTGGGGTTTGAACTATTCATCCAAAATAGTGAGACACCTTGGAAATCTCAATCCATGCATCTGACGTGACAAGCACAAGATAATGTTGAACTGACTTCTGCTTTGATCAGGGACAATCAAAGGGGCTCTGTAGAGTTAAGCTTATAAAGTCCCATCGAAATTTAATAGTTGGGAGATTTTAAATGTCTTTGACTCCATCATAGCAGTAAATTTTACCTTTTTTCCCTTGGCTGTCAGAAGACTTGAGCAATTTCCTTCTAATGCTTGAAAAAACAAAGGCAAGTGACATCTAAACATAGTCAACATGCGGCAGCATTCAATCTGTCAATAATGCTTTAATAAACCCATCATAACTAAAGCCAGGTGAGTAATTTAATGCTAATTATTTCCAATTAACTACTTCTTTTAAAAACAAAAGTGAAATGAAATTTTAATGTTTCTTTATCAACTATGAACACTTCTAATCTGCAACTCACAGAGCAATCATTTTGACATTCATTGGTGTTTATATAATATTGACCAGCTAATTTAAAACCAAAATCCTGTACAATTCCCAACCAGATGAATTACAGACCCTCAGTTCCACTGAAAGCTTGGTTCAAATCTCAACTTTAGAAAACTTCAAATAATATACTCCAATGCAAAAAAAACAAAAACAAACAAAAAAAAACCAACCAAAAAAAACCCCACAGAAGCACAGGAGCTGCAGAGGAGGAAATTTTTTTTCTGGTATTTTTTTTAGTACATTGTTATCTTTTCATCAAATCCCACATATACAGAGGCTTTTGTCTTTGAGAAAATAAGCACTTCATTGGTGAGGAAAATAATTCTCCCTTAAACTTTATCAGTATTTTAAAAAAAAAAAAAAATCTGTCTTGATGCTTCTTCTTATAACCGTTTGAGGTTAAGCCAAAAAAAATCTAAAGTCCCAGCCACTGAAGTGAAGCCACTGCCAGTCCCGAGTGCCTGGTGTTGAGCCTGTTCCTGCCAAAGGCACCAGCGTCCCTTGACAGGCACTGCTGACTCGGAGCGTCAGAGTAGAACCAATTCCTGTTCCCTACCCTCTGCCAAACTAAACCCCCAAGGCCCTGAGAGGTGTAATTCCCAGCTGCTGGCACGGCACCTCACGCCTTGCTCCCCCCACATGGGGAGGGAAAGCCCGGCTCGCTGCTGGCCAGGCTCATCTGCTCCACCACAGCCATCTCCCTCAGCCCCTGCTCAGGTCTGCCTCCACACCTGTGCGACCGCATTCCCCAATTCCCCTCCTTCCCTCTCTCCTGTAGGACCTCGGTAATTCTTCCCTGAAAAGCAGAGAAGGGTTTGCCTTTAACAATCCACACAGGTAAAGGGATTACAGGATAAAGAGCAATTAAATTGACAGTCTATTTTAACACTCTCCATTTTGCATGCTTTCCCTGTGTGCTGAGTTCTTAATAAAAGGTTTAATACACTTTTCATGGCACTTAATACTGTGGAACTAAGCAGCTTTATAACTTGAGGTCTGGGACTTGCCCAACTGTTTCATACCCAGGCTGGCACTTTAGGATGCTTCTTTGGCAACCTCATAGCTTTTCGTGGCAAAATACCTATGGCCTGGTGTAAGTTTTGCTCTGGGGACAAGCAAGCTGTTTTCCTGTCCCACACTCCTGTACTGGCTCTCCCAAGTTGTGAGACCTCTCTCCTACCCTGCCTTCCACCACCATTTTCTGGCTGTGATGTTGCAGCCCTCAGGGGTGTACCTCAAGGTCCAAATCTCACCAGGTAGGGCACAAGAGAGCCCTTGTCTTCTGTGCTCCTACAGAATGTGGCCAGACACTCCCTCCAATCCAAATCCCTCTCTCTGTCCTCAGGCAGGTGGTTTCTCTCTGAAACTCTGGAAGTTGTTCGGGTATTGTCTCACAATAACTGAAGTTATTGACTGCACCAGCCTTCAGAGGAGCCCAGGGATGATCAGCAGCTGCGGAGCCAAAAATGACGTGTCTGTGGATTAATGGCCCAGCCTGTCAGGATGGCATGTATTCGCGGTGTGCAGAAGATGAAACGTCTACTTTCCAAAAAGCAGGATTTGCTTTACAATAGACCTCTGCATTGCCCAGAGCAGCGATATTTTTCTGTCACTGAACGTCAACAAGCTATAGTCTGGAGTAAAATATGGTTTACTAAGCCACTGAATTGATAGAGCTTCATATTCCTCCATGGCAGATGTTACAAATATGCAGACAGACAGTCCTTATTGATCCAAATGGTTTGCAGAAACTCCACTTGAAAGCATATGTTTCTCTGCTTGACATTTTGACATGAATGACAAGACAAAGCTAGGAATGCAAATGCACAAGAAGAAACTGTTCTTGTGTTGTAAAAGCACATTCCCCCTGCCAAAGAGTTGGTAAATGTTGTACAACTAATCACGGCCCAGAAAGATGTGTGAGCTGACCTACAGACACAGAACAGGAGGGGAAATCTGACAGCACGGACTTCAAACTGCCTGAGAGGATCTGCAGAGCCCAATACCACTGCTGCTTGTTCTCTCCCTGTGCCAGGACCAAACAGCAAGTTCCACCATGTAGAATCACATGAATTTCAGGAAACCTTTATGTAAACAATGACAGCAGCATCCAGCAACTCAAGTGCTCCCCAGTCCATGGGCCAGGGTACATTCGTACTCCCGATACAACATTTTCTCCATTTTATTTCCAGGCCTCACCAACCTTGTTGATGGGCCTGCACCCTCGGCACTCCTCTCTGGAGTCCTGCCGCCCCCCAGCTCCCACCCCGCTCTCCAGGGTTGCCTCCAATTCCCTTTCCCCAGCAGTTCCCCATCCCAGTGCTGCTCTGGGGTGCCCTAGCCTGCCCTGCTCCCACAGCAGCTCTCTGGGAAGCTTGCAGCCAACACTGCCTCTAAATGCCACCTCACTCCACTGCGAGTGGCTCCACTGCCACAGTAGTGTCTGCTAGACTGGAAGCTGAAAGCTTTCATGACCAAAGCAACCTTCCAAAAAAATTCTCACCATCATCCAAGGTGCCTTTAGAATCAAGCCAAAACAATATATTTGCCTGGACAGGTCTTAAGTGGCAGCTGAAATCCAAGAACCACTAAATTTCAACAGCCTGTAAATGCTCTCCCTGCCCACGCCCAGCACTTGTCAGGAGTTCCTCCTGTCCTGTTATCTGCCCAACAACAAGACTACAGAGCAGCATCCCTCTGCATGGGCATAACCCACAGCATACACGGACACATCCCACTGCCTCACCCCCAGCACAACACCCCTGTCCCTTCCTCTGGGGACCAGGACCGAGCCCGCTGCAATCCCGAGTAAAGCCCCAAAATGAAAAAGGGTCTGCAACCTGTAACCATAGCCCCTACAGCAGACTGAACACAAAAATATCTCAGCATCTGCTTAGATTTACTTGCAATTATACATTTCAGCACTTTGGTGGGCTAGCATATTCTGCTTCTGGTCAGTATTTAATTTGACAGAATTGCTTCAATATAAACCATATAAAAACACATTAAAAAAAAGTCAATTTCTTTTCTGCAGATATACAGAAAAAGCTATGTAAATCTGGGATCTCTCTTCACAGCTGTCATGGTGTGCAGGCTTGCAGTTCAGTGCAGACCCCGGTACAGCAGAGCAACTCAAGACTCAGGGCAGCTGACTAGTCCCAGGGATTTTAAGGTATTCACTCACCTGCTTAAAATTCGGCACATATTTAATTTGAGACGTGCATTTTAACTCCACCATCAATCCCTTTGGTTCTTTTAGCTGCAATTCTTACCTGAAGCACAGGGCTCTGTTGTGTTCCACTTAACCACTTTGGAAATAATTCCATCAGGAAAGAAATACACACATTTTACACGATGAAAAAAAGTTCAGAAAAATCCCGAAATGTAGAAAAAATTCCAGGATGCTTCCTTTGATGACTGAGTGACTTTTTATAATCAGAGTCTAAAAGTAGACTGATAATTACCTACAGCTGTAAGTTATAAACCCTCAGCTTCCATCTCCCCTCCCATACAGTTTCTGTTATGGCACTACAGCAAAAGAGTTGAAAATTTAAACAGAATTCTTTATCTTGAAAACAACTCGGGGGCACAATGAGTGGTGTTGCGGGGTTTTCACCTGGAAATGTTTCAGATGGTATCTACACTACAGCCACATGTAGCACATTATTCAGAAATCAGATTCTGTCCCAGCCACTCAGCCAAGCATTTGAAACTTTGGCAAGATAGGCAGAGTTGTTGTTTTTTTTTTTTTTTTAACTTTTCATTCAGGCTTTTTCTTTACCTTCCTGTATGTATTTATGATTCTGAGAACTTCTCCTCCTTCTATGTGATATAGAGGCCAAACAGACCTCCTCAAAACTACAGAGCTTTATAACTGCAACAACAGAACTAGGTACTAAAAGATAAGACATCTTTCAAAGAAACCTATAAAAAAACAAATTAAAAAAGACAAAGCAACTCTCTCATAGTTGTGCTCTATTACAACACAATGTGAAGCTTCTACCAGCATTAATGGATTTCAAAGAAAGCTATCAATTTCAGTAGGGACAAAAGAAAATAATTTAGGTAGTACACCTGAAAGCGTGCAGTTAAAAAAAAACCAGTAATAAAAAAATCTTTACTAAGGCTGACAGTAAATTTAAAAGAACACAAAACTCAGTAAAAAGCTGAAGCATTATGCATTACTTGCTTCCCTTATCGGTTACCTTGCAAGCTTGGAGAAGCCACATTTGTGTTCTGCTTCCCTCCAACACCAGAAAAAGCACCATCCATCTCCAGGAGCCCAGAGACATGTGCAGCTCAGAGCACAAAGCCCAAACTCTTCCCCAGAGCCGCAGGAGTCAGAGCTTTCTGGGGAGCTGATTGAGGCTGATTTGTCCCAGCTGCAGCCCTTGGGAGCGGCTCCCAGCAAACAGCCCACAGCTGCTTTGGGTGAAATCACTGATTAAAGCTGATTCTCCCCAGCTGAGCAACAAAAACAGGCACCACCAAACAAATCATTTCCACTCTTAAATAATATAACAACTGCTTCTGGTAGAACAAATGCTGTTTTTATTTGTTTCCTAAAAATTAAGAAAAATAATAATTAGCTGAGGCAACTGCTTGTATGGTGGAATTGAGGCTTCTCATACAAGTAATACAGCTTTACTAAACATGAGTTGTAACCATCCTTTTCTCCCTCCCCCTTCACCACATGTCAGTTTTTACCTTCAATTTTGCCTTTCTTCAGAGTTTTCTTCTGACTTTCTCCTTGCCTTTCCCAGGATGCTGCCAGAGGATGTGGTTTCTCTGAGAAATTTCCAACAGGGTCCCCCAAATGTGTTAAGATTTGTGTTACTCTTTAGCTGCTCACAATGTAAGTTCAAGTCAGGAAAGCAAAATAAAAGAAAATAATAAGGTCTGAACACTGTGGTTGCTGTACCACCCCACTAACATGATTTCCTCTGAATGCTCTACTTGTCATCAACCCAGCAGCTTTAAACCTATCTCAGAAGAGAGCTATTCCAAAATTTAAACAGATTTTAGGAAGAATTTTCTTTCTTTAAGCAATCCCAGCATAAACTGTAGTCCATGTTACATGCTCAAACTTTCAATCAAGTTCCTCTTTCAGGTTAATTTTTGAGACATTTTCCTTTTCAGAGCTACCCCTGAATACCAGTTTATGGAAAGCAGTGCTCTTGAGCCCAATATAAAGAGCTAAACCTTCACCTGCTGAAACTCAGTATGCTTGACCCATTCCCTGGAGGGAAGCTGATTTACACAGGTGAAAACCCAGGTTTAAGTGGTTTATTCTATCAGCAGACTAAGAAAAAGTGAGTTGTTTTGCTGAGACTTCACCTACAATGCAGCAATGGTTATCCAAGCAAGGCAGATATTGGGAACTTCACTTTGCAAGACAAGAATTGCACACATGTAGTTGTAACTCAGCATAAAAGCATTCTATCAAGTTTCAACTCTGAAATTAAAAAGCACAATTACTTTTTTTTTTCAATTGCAATAGGAAAACATGACATACTAAGAAATAAGAGCAATGCATTCTTCAGATTGAAAGCAGATTCTCCATGGATTGCAAGCAAATAGAAGAAATTGAGTCACATTTTTTTAAGAAAATAATTTCTAAACTAATGGGTTGATAGAACAAGACACGTTAGAAGTGCTGTGCCACAGATGTCATTTTGTGAAAGCTCATCATCAAAAGAGCACAATAAAAGGAAGGTACATTTCATGTACAATCACCTTTGCAATGTAAACATTCCAGAGGAGTTGGAATATTTGGGATCACACATTATTCCCTTCCTTAAGTACACTCGGGGAAATTCCAGTTGGAAAACCAGAGCACAGTTTGGTCTTTAAAGTTTTCAGAAACTTCTGCACTCTTCCAATTTCAACTTGCCAGATATTAAAGGTGAAGGGTCAAATCTGCAGGTGGTGTAAATAAGCACAGCTCTGTCAGAGCTTTCACCTTATGCTCATTTACATCACATGGAAATTATATTTCTCACTTCTTCTGTGAGTAATTGCACATGTATATATATATATATATATGCATGTGTGTGGTGAATACATATTATATAGCAAGTGAATGCTTTGATCTGTCAAAAGAAGATACAAATATAAAACAGGAGACAGGATATGAAAATCATACATTCTGCATTTACTTTGAAAACTGAAAGTTATGGGGAAAGAAACATTGTTTATGTTCAAGGAGAACCTGGTGATTTGCTTAAATAACCTAAAACCCAACCACTAGCACATGAAGGATATAACAGCTTCCTGTCAGGGCTGACAGGCTCAAGCTATGACTTACTAACTTTTATATAAACAAATAATTACTAGACAGTGAGAGATCCATTGCTGATTCCTAGTTTTGCAGTGTAGACCCTGGTGCAGCAAAGCACTCAAAACTTAAGGTTAACTTAAAGCAGCTGAGTAGTCCCTGGGAGTTTGGGCAGCTCACTCACCTGCTTAAAATTAGGCACATATTTAATCTGAGAGGTGCATTTTAACTCCACCATCACTCAGCAATGCAGTTCGCCTGTGCACAAAGCAAGTGCTCCCTACAGGGCTCACACATGCTTAAATACTTTTCTGAAAGAGGGCTGCGTGGTTTGATTCTTCGAGATCCTGTTCATCTTAGGTGTGGTCCTGCAAAGCATTCAAACGGGAGAGTCATATTCTGTGTGTGAGGATTAAGGAGCTCAAACACTGCTTATAAGTTAAACCACACTTCCAAACTTTACAGCACATAGCAAGAGTAAGCCAGGAGAACACTGAATGTGAAGAATTCTAAAGTTAATCCCCAAAATATATTGTAGTCACAATTTATTCCACAAATGCAGGTCAGTTAAAATTACAGTGTTTCAGTCTATAATACGAAAAGGATCTAACTTGAAAGCAAAGATGCCTCAGTAAAAGAGGGTTTCAAGGTCCTGCTCTGGACTTTGCTGCAGCAAGTTAGCAGCATGTTTTGTGAGTAAGAGCATGACAGCAGCTCAGGACACCTCCAGGAGGTCTGTGTGCCACAACAGATTGCACCCTCGTAGCCACTCAAGCACCTCCTTGCACCTCTTCTGCAGCACGTTCCTCTGCTGCTGCTAAAATCTTAAGTTGTTCATGAAACAAGAGATTTTCCCAATGCAAATCCTTCCACTCTTTCTCCAAAGCATCTTTACAGATTCCTCGTGTGTGTAGTCTTTCAGTGCAGCTGTTTCTGCCATGATTAATCAGTGTATTTATGGAAGGTTTTTTTTTTCCTGTGGCCATAGATTTGTTAAGACAACAAAAAGAAAAAAAATACGACAAAATAAGACAAAAAAAAAAATCCAAAGCTTTTGTGGGCCAAACCTCTGAATACCATAAATCTAGTCAGCTTTATTATTAATTTTTAATTAGTGTGAAGCAAATAGTGCAATTTGTGCCAGGCTACAAAACTGCACCATCTTCATGAGGAACCACGTTGACAACAGAGACAAATTAATCCCCCTAAGAGTACTCCTTCTCTAAGCCCACCATCAATATTACCCATTTAAAAAGCGGTAGGTTGAGTATACTCTTCCATAAGGCTGGTTTTATGTCACAGTTTGACTTTTCCTCCCTACTGCTTCAAGCAGTAATGCAAAAATGTGGGGACTTTAATCACCCCATAAATATAGGTGTTGTGTAATTATGCAAATCAAATTAGGAGCAGTGAATGGAATGTTTACTTATCCAAAAACCTGAACCAGATTGCCTGCTGACTTTCCTGGTATGTGAATGCATTTTTACCTCTGTTCAAACAGAATTTTTCACCCTAATGTAGACAGTGATTTTGCTGCACCAGGATCTACAGCCTTTTCCAAATAGCAGTGTTCTAATAAAGTGAAGAAATCCAGCTACAAAGGGAAATTACAACCTAGTACTGGGGATACATTTGAGAAGACACTAAATTATGCCAATTTTGAAAGAGAGTGATGGTCCACAAAGAGTAGGAGGGGGGACAGGGATCCATTAAGTTTGGCATTCAAACTTCTGTTTGGGAAGGAAACAATGTGTTAGATTTTGGTTGGGTTTTTTCTTGTCAAAGGACATTGCACTGGTAGCATTTGCATGACAAGATGTTAAATAAGCTGTATGTGATGCTCTATCTTTGTCCTCTGTGTTTCACAGACAAAAAAAAAGGGTCAATACAGCCATTTCTACTACGATTATAGACATGGCCATTAAAATGTTCCTCTTTACAAAATCAATGGAAAAAAACCAGAGCTGTGCTTATAGTCTTGTAATTCAGGGATATGACTTCAACAGGGAGCATTGCATCCATTATGCAACAAATTCAGTGAAATCTTAAAGAAAGAGGTGGCACCAGAGGGCACAGTCACTGCAGTGCCATCATCTCCTGCCTTTACAGCTCCTCCTTGCCTCACTCCATTGGTTCCTCCCCATTTTCAGTCATGTACAAGAAACAAAAAAGAGCTGAGCAGTTCTTCTTAAAAGCTTTCCCCTTAACTTAAAACCTGTTGTTCATCAAAGCATTTATATATATAATATATATAGTCATAATAGATACAATATATATTATATATATATGTATAACAAAACACAGAAAGTTAAATAAAAGAGCCACACAGCACAGTAGATATGTAAAAACACAATCCAATAATCCTGTGCTTAAATTTAGAAACTCTTGGAAGTTTAAATCTTTGTTAGAAGGAAAATGTTCTCTGTTTATTGTTTGTTGGATTTGAGTTATAATTCACCTTTAATGCATTTTTTACTGCTATGCTAATACCAGCTGCTAAGTTCTCTGAGTGAATTGTCATCTTGGCTATAAAAGAGGGTTGTGGGGAAAGAAGAAATCTGAGCATGGTAAATTTTTCTAGCAAGAAACAGATAATCTTTTTTTCTCTTAAAAGAAACATACCTGTAAGGGAACAAGTGTTGAAATCCATGGAAAAAAAAAGAAAAGTATGGCCCTCAGTCCCAGTAACAGGTCTTCTTTGGCACTTGAGAACAACCACAAGTAGTTTGCCTTTTTATTCATATAGAACAAAATTTACAAAGTCATTCATACATTTTTGTTTGTTTTTTGTTTTTTACTTACTTCGAAAATTGGGAATATTCAAAATACACTTTTACCCCACTTCATTCTTTCATTATTTACAAGTATATACAAGAAAAATGTAAGAGTTTGTTTCCTTTTTCCTTTTTTTTTTTTTTTTGTTTCTTTTAAATTTTGTATTAAAAATCTCTGCTGGTTGTTTGCACTGTTTGTTTTCGTCATATGGACGTTCCATGCGAGGGCTCCATTGCTTCTGGAATGACTCCCCCCGGCACGGACTGGAATGACATTGGGATCGGCGTTTTCACGGGGCTCTGCCGGAATAGTCCTCCGTTGGGTGACCTGTGTTTGCACTGTATGGAGGGCATGGTGGCCGAGCTGCTCAGGGGCAGCGGCAGGTTGCTGCCCGAGGCAGCTGTGAGTGTCCTGCTGGCACCATGAGCTGTCTGTTCAGGTAAAAAGGTGGTGACAGAAAGTTGTGTGTTCTGGTACTCGCGCACCGGCTCCAGGGTCTGAGCTGGCTGCATGCCACCGATCTCCAGCGCTGAGATCTCGATGGACGCTGGAGAGATCTGCTTGTGGGCTATGTCTTCATCAATTAAACTGTTCATGCGTCTGTGGACCTGCTCCAGGTTCACTTCTTTGTCCTAGTGAGGAAGAAACCAGAACAATCAGTCCAAACACACTCTCCAGCCCCATCCGCCCTCCCAACCTTTCCTCTGTGTGACGAGTTGCTGATCACTCGTTACATCACTTGGATTTTAACTGTGCCTGCACAAAACCTCGAGGTCCAGCGACATCTCCAGATGAAAAACCTGCTGAAGAACATGCTGAAGAAAACACCAGCTCAATCTCAGCCTGCTGGAGCTCCTGATGCGGCCAAGCCCATCCTCCTGGGAGGTAAACTGATGGCTGTGCTTCAGCTAAGCAGGGTCTGGCATCAGTGGCCAGCACATCCCTCACACCCATGGCTCACCTTGCACAAGCTGAGAAAAACAGCCTACAGCAGGCAAACAAATGACCTGGGACTCCAAATTCCAGTGGGCAGCTCAGCCCCTTGTCACCACATGACAGCTCACCACCACCTCATCTATCTGCAGAGCATTTTCTAAAGAACACATCAGTAAAAATCCCCTGACCTCAGGGTAGTTGCTTCATGTGTCGAAATGTATTGGCCAGGGGTTGTGGTGGGGATGAATTCTTGCCGTCCCACCAGGGAGCCCTGGGTCACCTGTGTGGCACAGGATAGAAACCTACTGGAACAGCACTGAGAGGGGCCTACTGTGGGAGCCCTGGGGAGGGGACCACCCATTTGTGGTTGGAACAGCTGCATGACAGAACATACAGCTGTCCCCTTGACACGTCATCTGGAAAATGTCTGTGGTCAGAGCTCAGGGAAACACTGTTGGTCTTCAGAAAATGCATCACCATCTTCTGAGAATGCATTTCCTAAGGTTTCCAGAGTGGTCTCTTCAACTGACTCTCAAAACCACTCACGAAACACATTTAGCTTCCATGAGGAAATACAGCAAAAGCCGTTTTCTTTAATCCTGAAGTAGCAATAACCTACAATGGGCTGTTTATCACCTCAGCACGACATTCAAGATGCTCAAATTGGGAAGCAAGAAAACTGGCAGGGTGAAGTCAACCACCTGGGATCCTGTCTGACTGAATTTTAACAGCTAGCTTTGTATTGCCAATAAAAAGGTATTACATTATATAATTTCTCTACATATCATAAAGCACAGCTATGATTGCAGTTGTAGTTATTTGATGCAAGTGTAACACACAGCAGAATAGCAGCAAAGCATAACAGCCCAACAACCCTGGAACTGGAGAAATTCCCTGGCCCAACAGAAACCTGTAATTACACAACTCAGACAGCAAGACTCCAACCTAGGGAGCAGGACTACCCAAAACTACTGTGTTCCAGTAATCCCTGACTGCCCAAGGTCAACCTGTGCTTAAAAGTTGGTTTAACCCGACACCAGCAGCCTTACTGATTCATACTAAGATCTAGGCTCTGGGAATAAAGAAGTAAAAGGTGTCACTGCCACTCACTCCTCTTAATCTTCCATCACTGGTGCTCAGGGGGAACACAGAGAATTACAATCTTATTCCAGTGGTACCTTCTGCTATGCAACTTTGCCTTCCCCTGTAAATTGACAAGCCAACTCCAAAGTCCTCGATTCCAGTCAATGTCAACTACAGATTCAATTCTAACCTTGTGATTTAACGCCCCTTCTACATTACTCAAGAACCGTTGAATTTGCTGATCCCTGCATGGGTTTGGAAATGGATTAGTGTTACATGATGTACAGTCCAAACCTGTGTCCTTAGCTTAGGCTAAATCCATATTGATTTCAACTAGAATACAATTGCTCCACAATTACAGGGCTGAGCTGCATGTTGCAAATTCTGTGCTAATCAGTGGAAAATTAATTCCTATTTAATTTATGTCATAAATTCACCAAAATCCCAATGAAGCTCCCAGAAACCTGAGGGATATAATCTTTCTCACCAAAGAAGCAAATAACTTTTAAAAAATCCTGCTTTTTCAGCCAAATCTTCTAATCAGATAATTTTGAGTTAGAGAAAAATCAGTGGATAATAAAATAAAAAATAAACTTTTTTGACATGGAGGGATCACACAACACTTGATCAGATAACCCCTGATGCAGTTGTATCAAGTCCTTCCTGACACCAAACACGCCTCACCTGTCAGGACCTTCATTCAATACATTAGACAATGCACTGAGCTGGTGATAACTCAGAGACTCTCTCCTAAATTCTGTCGCTAGGAAAATTAAGGATTTATGGTACAGCGGCCAGAGGACTACATGGATTTAATTAATAATTTCCTCAGTTCCTTTTTCTTGAAGTAAAACTGTTCACCTGGGGCAAACATGAGACAACTCTCATATTATTCCCCACTGGGAGTAAGAGCTTGACCTCTCTGGGTGGGTTCCTTTGGAACAGGTGTCCAACCATTCACTGCTGCATGTTCCTCACTTGTTTGCCTGCAAAAGCTTGCTGCAAAGTTCTGCTTGTCCACAAACTCCAGATAGCACCATGTATGATGTTGTTGTGTCCAAGGAGGGAACTCCCAGAAGCCCATTATCAATGCCTCTTTAGGTACCCTGTACTATTTCCTTTCTAAACGATGCTGCTAGCTGGGATGTAGACTCCCAGATGGCATTCGGGGTATCTGGGACTCATATTCTTGTCAAGCCTCCGCTACAAAATAAGAAAACAAAAGAGAACTCGGGCTGGAACTGAGCAAATATTAGAGCAAGTATTCCTAAATGAGGCTTTGGTGAAATGCTCAGGACTCATTTACATTTTTCTGAGCTTTTGCCAAATACTAATGCCTTCTTCAGATCCTTTCAAGTGAAAATATACACCAATGTTTTAGCTATATTTTAATTTTTTTTGATTGCAAGTACATCCTCAGTATATTCATCCTGCTTTGCTACTGGAACAAGTAAAATGTGACATAGATAAAGCCAAGCCAGAGGGAAAGGTAAGGTTTCAATAATTGCAACAAGCAGCCATTAATTGTTTGCAGAGTGAAAATAAATTCATGAATGAAGCAGGATCTTCATTTGGATTATCTGGGCACAGAAGGTCATGAAATTCAAAGCATGAATTAATCCTGGATACATGTTTAGCTGAGCCCTTCTAAGATGTAAACATAGAGAGCCCCAGCTGGATGCTCTTAATACACACTCCAGGTCCAGACCATAGGGATTATTAAGGACCACATCCTTTGGAATGTTCCCCTCTCCTGGCCTAACAGGCCTTTTCTTCTGCTGTGCACAGTCCACCAGGGACAGCATTCCTCAGGAAATGGTGGATTTCAGTTGCTTATATTCCGTAATACAGATTTGTGTTTCACTGTGCTAAAATTTTCATTCTCAGTAAAGATTAAAACCAGTTCCTGCACACAAATATCACATTCTATCTACACCAGAACACTTTATGGAGTACATAGAGAAGTGAACACTCGGGATCTCTTTAAGGGTTAGGGGTGATGATTTCATTTGCCTACTTCTCTTTCTTCAGCATTAAGGACAACTTGCTGGCCTTATTAAGATCAGAGAAAACTTTTTAAAGGCTTTCAACAGACCAGGAATTCACATTATTCCTTCTTTCTATTGTCAAAATAAAATGCTTGCAAAGGTTATGGAAAACAACTTCTGTCTGAGGAATTATAAAACTAAATTTTTAAAGGTTCTTCCTTTTTTGTCTTATTAGAAAAAGAGCAGCTAAATAACTAAATGTCAAGGTTCATATGAGACTATCTTAATGGTGATTGAATGATTCTTCAAATACTTAAAAAAAAACCCCTAAAATAAAATTCAGAAACCCTTGAAAAGATTAGTTCGTCATTGCCCACCATAAAACTGCTTTGAATCCCATGATTTCCAGGAGCAGAGGTTTTGGGTTAGGTTTATGTGACAAGTCAACGTTTCAGAATCTGTAAATTCTGTAAACCTAATCTTTTTTTCCCCTTTATTGTTCTTCTGGGAAATTCAGTAGCATAGCATATGTTACTGAAAACTAACAAGCTAAATGGAGAAAGGTTTAAATGGCAATAAAGCCAGAAAAAGAAATCTTAAAAATTATGATGTTTTGCTCCATTGTCTCCTTGTTCTCCTTTTAGTTCTGTGCTTCTCATTATATATCAGTAATTTGTTAAAACTTCTTCTTCACACATAATATATAAAATTTAGTTAATATTATAAATATGTCACATCTCAGACATTTCATGCCATTTCAACTTCACTTCTCAACTATGGTTGTGTTGGACACAAGTAATTGTGTTGCCAGAAGAAAAAATACTTTTCCTTTGCTGGCTTTGCAATTCTATTTTCAATATTAATGTTGTACTCCAAACAGATCAGTTGAAGAAATTAATCAGTGGAGGAAAGAAACGTCTAAGGAAAATTAATTTTACACCCCAAAAAGGGCTTATTCTCTGCAGGCCTAATGAAAACAGCTAACCAAACATTGCTTCTGGTCAGGAAATTATTTTATTCATAAATACCAAGTGAAATGTCAATGTCCCCCAGTGAGTTTGAGTTCTGGAAGGGCATTTGAAGGGCAGGTTTCTGATATGTCCTAAGCGCTTGATCATGAGCAACCGGTTCAGTAGCTTCTGACTGACAGCAGGAGCACACCCTGGCTTGGAGTGGATCTGGGGAAGCTCACCAGAATTATCTGGGAATGACTAAACCTGCATGGCCACACCTGCAAGAAACCGTGACTCCCGTTCAGGACTAACCAAGTCTGGCCTTTTCACACAGAGTGAAATTATGGCAAGATATAAACATGGACACCGCGATTTACGGAGTAATCAATATTTTTTTCCTAACGTATTTTCTGTGACTCTTGACAGTGGATTCTAATAAAAGCCTGTGGGCAGTCATATTGAAAGAATATGCTACTAACTGGGAGGTTTGGAGTCAGTTTACAAGATCAAATTCAAGGCTGTTGGAAAGACGCTACTGGCTGATGTTTTTAAGAAATTGCCTACATCACTCTAAACACGATCACTTAAAAGGTAATACTGCTCAGCTGACTGGCTTGCAACACTTGGGATTTTCCAAGGGAAAAATTTTTTGAGAAAAATATTTTTATTAAAGACACCATTGTGGTGTCTGATTTTTTACTTGTGATTTCTGTGAGCTTATCACAGACTTCAAGAAAAGCCACTTCAAGGCATAAAAATGCTACAAGATGATGAAGCAGTTCCAGTAAGGCAAAAAAGGAAGACAGATGCCCAAACAGGGAAGTCTAATATCTGCAGAAATGTGATGCTAGAACTATGTCAAAACTGTGATAAGCTGCACTGGCATCCAACACATGCAAATAAAAGCACCCTAGACTGGAGAAGAAAAAGATTGATGGCTGTGACCCCAGAAGGACTAAAATTTCAGACACATAGCCAATATGGGCAAGCAGGCTCATATAGTGAGGGAATATCTTGCATACGTCAACACCTCCCAGTCAGGGGCTGGTAACTGTGCCAAGAATTAAAAACCTGTTAAAGTAGTTAATAAGACTCAGGAAAAATGCAGAAGACAATGCTTTGAAGGTAGCATAGCCTTAATCATGAATCAGGGCACATTTCTGGTTTGTTTTTTTTTGTTCCCTGTCCTGGGTGACAACATGAAGGATTATCTTTTGGTGAGAGAAAGAAACCAAGACACCAATGCTAATATTAGGTTTTCATTCTGTTCGAGAACTATTTTTAAAATCTTAGGTAATTTTGTGATTAGGACTGGGTTTCAAATTTTGAGACAACCCCATGTCAGACAGACACTTCCCCTTCTGCCCTTGACCAGGAAACATGCTGGTCCCTCTCCCACCCATATAAAAGTCCTCTTGACTCAGACGTGTGTGTTCATAATGACAGGTGTCAGAGGTCATGAGACACAGGTGCTAGAAGGCACACTTGTACCCACTTGGAAAGGAACACTGAGGCACTTCCAGGCACAGACAGCCGTACTGCAAAACTGAAAAGGAGGCTGAGAATAAAAAACTGCAACAGCAAAGTTTCCATGCTCAGGTGCCCACAAACTATTCTCTTCTTACCCAGCATCAAACCTCACGGCTCCACCCAGCAACCAACTTCAGCCCATGGGGTTTCAGACACCGTGGACTCAAACATTTAGCTTGTTAAAGAGAAATAAAGTAGTAACAGCTCTGCATATGTGCAACTGTTTAGGATTATCTAGAAATCCTGTATCCACCCAGCGTATTTATCATTACTTTCAGTTATAGCTCCTGCATACGCAAAGCTGTAATTTTAGTTTATTCCAGAAGGCTCTGACAGACTGGCAAAATCAGGCATAACTGGCTTGTTCGAGAAGAAAAAGCAGTGATGATATATGTGATACATGCGCTGCAAAACAATGACAATACAGTATGGCGTTGCATTAATACAAACAATCCCTTTTTAATACGACTCACTGTGTCACACTCATTATTCTGGAGATTCCGCAGCCGACAATGCAGTGAAATGCAGAGAGATGTGTAAACTGATGCAGTGGTGATGTATGTCTGCTGTCAGTAATTTAACACAGGCAACTGACCCAGTCAAACAGCACTTAATGTTACATAAAATTTGCTGAGTGGTTTGTGCTCTGCCCAAAGCTGGTTTGACCATAACAGAATCTTATTAGAAATACTCAGGGATGCACCTCAAGAGTCTACTTGAAAACCTGCTTTTAGAAATAGACCCAACCCTGCAATCAAGCTTCTGCCCTTACAAGTGGAAGCTCTACCATGTATTTTAAATTAGCAATTAGCTAAATTATCATCCATAAACCAGCTGTTAGAAGAAGGCACTGAGACTGACATCAGGTGAGGTCCAGTTGGCTGTTACCTAATTGAAAGAATAAAAGAAATGAAAGTTTTGTAGTATGTTAATTTCATTCAATGTGGAATCATCTGCAAAGAAACAAAACTTCATAAAAATTATGTACAAGAGGCCACCTTATTCACTAGGTGATGCTCTCCTTCATCAGAGAGCAGAAATTCCTTTATGAAGAGACAGTAATACTCTTTTTCCTTCTAAGCAAACCTGAAAAAAAGGGAGATATTACAGAATACTGCAAAGTTGATGTTAATGTGATAGGAAATTGTTTCAAATACATTGCCAAAGTTTATTTCCAGCTACCCTCATTTAGAAAATACCAAAAGTCTAGACACCAAACAATTAACAGTGACTTGCTACAGAACTGATGCAAGTAGCAAGAACCTTCATGAAGCAGCAGAACTGATGCAAGTAGCAAGAACCTTCACATCTTCCCACACTCCTGTTGCACACCTCAGCCAGGCTGGATTTATCTAACCTGAGATCACATCTAACCAGGGGTCTAATTCTGACATGTCCCACAGGTCCTGCCTGTGAGCCTTGCCACGATTACCCCAGACAGTGACCTCCCCAGCAGGCCCGTGAAGCTGCCAATGCACACCACTTTGAGCCAGCTAAACCTCTCTCTTTGTCTAATTTATCCTCTTCAACTGCATCCCTGTCTCCGTGAATAAACACACAGGACACAGTCCTGACGGGGGAGCAGCAGGTCACCCCACAGTGCCTTGCAGGGATCTGCTCCCATATTCACCACCATCCATTAGGTGCAATCACAGAGAGCACAGTCTAGACCTCACAACAGACCCAGACCTGCCAGGGAAGAGGCTGTGATGGCATTTTCATTTGTTACTCAATATGAAAGGGGACATTCAGCCTCATGCTGAGACATTCAAGCTTTAAAATCCTTACCAACCTTGGTTCACCAGCTGGTAACCCAATGACAAAGACAATGAACGAGTGGTTCACATGGTACAGATGTTTCCACAGTTTTCATGACGTTAAAAATAAACAGGACAATAAGAGAATGCAAAGAAACATTTCTGAGCACAAGCAGCAAAATGCAGTACATAATGAGTGCTGGTCTGATGAGCATGCCAATGTCTCTGTAAAGGAACTCAGGAGAAAGGAGAACTTGCAAGTGGAGAAACCTCTACTGTGTACACAATACAGACTGCAGTTACAGGCATTTCCAACAACACAGAGGTCAGGATCAAGGGGAGTTCCAGAGGAAGGAAAAGATGAGGAGGAAACTAACAGGGATTCATCTGTGCAGGCATTTTCAACAAGAAACCAATCATCTCTATGTTTATTATAAATTCTCACCATGCTTCTGAGGCCCAGCCTCACATCATTGGCCATCTCCAGATGGAAAGGGAAAGGAAGATGTAGGGAGAAAAAAAAAAAGGATCAAGATAGTGAGGCTAATAATATAATTAATATTTCACTCTTTTCAGCAAACATATACTCATAATTTCTTACACTTCTGGTCTGAAATCACATTGCAGCAAGAGGATGGCCCTCAAGAGGGTGGTGTTTTCAGAATTAGACATCATCTAAAATTACACTGTGAGGTGACAGATTACTCTTTTATGAAGGAAATATTAAATTCATGAAGGTTCTATTCCAAAACTCACTAAACTTAATGGTTTCTCTACATTGCTTTACACATTTTTTTAATCCTAAATTATAATCTAGTCCATAAGGGATGCAATTTCTCACTCTAGTGAGCTCAAATCAAAGCAATGCTATCCTTTAGCAGCCTGAATTACTCTACTGGAGCATCAGGCACAACAGATTGCTCCACACCCTCCTTCTTCGCCATCCCCGTCTAGTCACATCCAAATCACAAAAGTTCCCATTTTTTCCTATTATGCCAGGAGTAGAAGAGAATTGGCACAGGAGACAAAGAACTGCTTCTACAACGTGCCTGATGCCCACTGTTAGCTGACTTACAAAGCCTCTCGTCTCCACTCCAGCCTTACACAATGAAAGCCTCACAAAATCCTTACACCTGACTATTAGCTACAAGTTTTGCAATTAAAAACCCATTTTTGAAAAGGTTTCCGTGCCCCCATTCAGGGCTGTACTTTGGAAACTGCCCAAGCTCCTATTTTGACATAAGACAACACATGACCAGCCAAATCATTAAAATAGCACAGCATAGTAAAAATCTAGCCACTAGATTCCCAAAAGATTACTCTTGCATACTGAATAATTCTGAAGAAATAGTACTTGTTATACTGAGTGAATTTTCATAGCTATTTTTTAGATATATATGCACCTATAAATATGGGTCTGGACTTATGGAAAATCATAACCAAGCCATTGATTAATTAAAAAAAAAAAAGAAAAAAAGAAAGTATTTTCCATAGTATCGGTAACTGTGATACCTTAATATTTTGGTAATATTGACCACAGGTTAGTTCAGTGCTATAAAATTATTTAAATTCAATTGATAAATAGATTTATAAATTGCATGATATCATTGCACGGTAAGGTCAATCTTCACCAAATAACTTCAATGCACATGTAACTCCCAGTTTCTGCTTCATACATGGTGGTTTTAAAGCTTATGCCACTAAAAGGAATGGAAGTGTTTTGGTGCTCTTGGTGAGATTAGAAGACACCTCTTATTTAATTTTATGTATGTGCTTAAATGCTTAGTCAGATCAACACCTAAGGCATTTTACAAACCACAAAAAATGCAAAAGAAATTTGAGAAAAAGTCACATTTGATGCTTTTTTTTTATTTTAGACTTTTACTGATTTTGTTATTTTACACCCCCTTCAAAAAGTCAACTTTAAAATACCGCTGTAGGCTGAGATAAGACATACAAAAATTAGCCGTGTAAACATTGTGTGAAGAATCTAAAAGAATCTGACACATTAAGGCTCCAATTCAGTAAAATACACAGGCTCATGCCAAGCTCATGAGTAGCCACAGAAGTTCTCTGGGATAGGCAATGCAATGCAAATTAAGCAAGTACTTACACTCATCACCAAACTGAAACTTTAAATAGGTTATTTCTTTTTGATTTCCCTGCATGGCAACAGTCATTTTTTAAACTTATTTCTGTTGAATAATTTTCTTCCCCCCCTAAGGTTCATGCCAGGTAAATCCAGATTATATCCCTAAGGATCCCATTAGCAGGGTTTTCTTACATGACAGAGAAAAATTAAACCAAACACAAAATTCCCTTCCTTGCAGTTAGGGAAATATGCTGGTACAAAACTCAATTGCTTCACCACTGCTTTGGGCAGCAGAAGCCTGGGCCCAGTGCCATAAATCATGGGGATGACATGTCACTGTTAAATCCATTACAGCCTTGACCAAAATCTATGGTGATCAATAGCAGGAGTTGAGTGATTTCATTGGATTCTGGATGCGTACCCTGCCTGGGACCAGGAATTACAGAATATCTGCTTCACTCTAGGCACCTCCAAAGAGAAAATCTTGTTTCTTCACTCACATAACAAGGCAACATGGAGTTAGTTAAGACGCCCTTCCAGCTATTACCAACTTCTGTACAAGGTAATTTACGCATTATTCCAGCTCCTCCCCCCCCCCCCCTTTTTTTTTTTTTTGACTGGTTCTTCCAGCTTACACTTTATCATCAAACAACACTGAATTTTGCATTCTGGGTTGACTGATTCCTAACACCACTTTGCTGATTTAAAAATGCTAGTTAAATGAAGTTCCTCAGCTTATTACATTCAAAGCCGGTTTGAAACTGAATTTCTAGATGGCATTAAAATGTATTATTTTGCCAATGTTTGCATGATTTATTTTCCCCAAACAAGCCTTTATTTATTCTTAGAAAAGTAGAATACAATACAGTAGTACAAACAAATGATAATTTATATGCAACTGAGCAAAAAATGTACAAAGATTTCAGACACGTCATTAAAATACAGAAAAAATAATTTAAAATAAAAACAAGATAAAATATAGAGAACATGCAATGAAGGGAAAATAAAATACCAGTTTGATGATCTCATGTTTCCTTTCACTCTCAAAAGGAACCATCCTGGGGCAAATCAAATTATCACGTAAAAAGATAACACCACAAAGGAGACAAGGTAAATGAAGTGACAAGGAAAAAGACAAGGAAAGTGAAAATAATGGTGAAAGCAAGAGACTCTTTAATAATCAAAACCAACACTGCTGACACCATGCTGAATGTACAGAGGCCTCAACTGCCATGGAATAGTATCTGGCTGGAGAACTAAAGAGAGATGAACACAGTACAAATAACAATTCTTAGCAGTGACAAATATGGATCCATTGGACTTGTGTCTGCCAGCTCCTACTTCCATTTGTAAGGTACACTGGGATTCCTGCTCTTCTAAAACCAGAAGAGAGTCTTAGTGGGTAACTTTCATGACCACTAAAGCTGGAAGAATGGATTTCTGAGGTAGGCTGGGGTTTGCACATGGATGTGGAAACAAGGGACTTTAAGGCAGATCACAAGAGGCAGCCCTGGCCAGAGATACAGAGGTTTTTTCTTTCACTGTGTACTGCCAAAATACTTGTGACAATTTTTAGAATAATTTTGCTACCTCCACTATATCACAGAGCTTGCAGAATCTAGATGTTTTGAGATTCAAGACATTATTAAGCTTGGAGTAGCAGAAAATGGGAATTATAAGGTGCTGTTACTAGTACACAAGACCATTCCCACTCTAAACAGTACCTGAAATGCTGCCCCCTTTTAATAATTTAGAAATAAAAAGGACAGAAAAGTTAAAAGAGTCAATTGAATAAAATGATTTTATAGGACCATGAGAAAGGAAAGAAATCACAAACTAAGCTATGAAGACTGCGATTGTTAATGAATTATAAATTTGACACAAGTTATGAGACAATGACTAGGAGCAACTCAGGTGGAAAACTCTGCTATGCCTTAACCAATAAAACCCCCAAATCTTCTTGTGCTACAGATTCCCAAACACACTGGGTCCAGTTTCTGAAACTCTCACATTGCTAGGAATAGCACAGCTGGTTTGGAAAAATAGATTTTTGATTAATCATATACATTATCAGTGCAAAGAAAGAATCAAACCAAGAATTTCTTGGGGTCATTCTAACGTGAGCTTTTAAGAGTTATATCAAATAGAAGCAAATCAATATCATCTGAGAGATGCGACAATTATCAGATCCCAGAAAACAAAAAATCATCCCACACAAGTGACTAATTTTGTTTAACAGGGGGTTGCCTGTTATTTCTTTTCGTGAATAATCTTATGCACAGTGAAAAACGTGAGAACTTAACTTTCTTTCTATGAATAGTAGGATATTTTATCTTTGTATGTAAGTTTCCGTTGTTTTGGATGAACTAGAAATGCTTTCTTCATAGTTCTGATGAGATTTTAGAAGTAATAATCTCCAGAGGAATAGTACATCACACAAAGACACAGCTGATAAAGCACAGAGGATGCTGGGGAGCCCACTGCAGGAAGCAGCCACACTGGATCATAATCACAACAAAGATGTGAGAACTGCCTTTCATTCCTTCGAAGAGGATAAAAGACACCAACAATCTGATGATGTGGCAAAGCCCTTGGCTGTTAAATTATCCAAATTACATTATGGCTTACTGGTATTGTGAAAGAAATGCATAGGACTCACACAAAAAGTTAAAGAAATCCAGAGGCAATTGTCAAAAGTTCAACATTCATATGGTACCAGGTTTTAATAACTTTATCTGATTTCTCAGTCATTTAAAAGGGATGTAAAGTAACTGAACAAAGGCTCCAGAATAAATATTAATTTTTCTCAACTCCCTAATTTTCTGAAGCTTATTGAAGTCCGAAGATGAGGTACCAGTACTTCAGGCTGAGTAGCAGCTGTGTAAATTCAAGATTTTAACACACAGAGACAGAAATATGAGCTGGCTAAATTTCACTGTGGGTATTGGATGACTGGGTACTAACAATGAGTAGAGGGTGATTATAAATTCCAGAATATCTTTTTGGAAAAAGATGACCTAGTGCAAGTTTTTCTGAGTTAAAAAGTAATAAGGCAATTTTAACATTACCAGATATTTTCCAGCTTGTAGGGATTGCAAACTTGAGCCCTAATAGAAGAATGTGGCATGGTGTTGCAGCAGTACATTTTTTCCTGATGCTGGAGCTAATCTTTCTTTTGTTAATCTGATCTGATAAGGATTAAATAGGGATACCATTAAGATTTGTACAGTAGAACTCATTAGAAACATTTTTACAAATCTCCTTCAAATAAAGTAAAAATCTCTTGCATCAACATCCTGAAAAAGATCAACCCAGCCCTCACTCTTCTAGCACGAAATTTCACTATTCCTTGAAAGATACAATTGTGAACCAATGGCAACATAGAAAAATAAAGGGAATTCATCTTTCCTGGAGGTTTGTCTTAATGACTTGCCTTTGTGCATAGGAACAGTACTTTTTCTCTTTTTTAAAAATTTTTGTGGGGTTGAGTTTCTTCATACACAAAAAATGTAAAAAATATTCCAGTTGGAAGCAGTGTCCCCTTGACATAACTCTTCCTAAGTAGTTTACAAATGTAGATCAGGTTAATATCAACATCCAAATTATCTTGTCAGGTTTCAAAAGACAGGTTTCTGTTCATCTCTTAGGGAATACTACATTCTTCATACTCAATGTAATTAAGAGCAGTGATTTATACCATGCAGACATCTGAGTCCCTGGAAATCAATGTATTGGCTCAGCCTAACCTCCACAAAAGCCTAAGGAATACAAAGTGGAAAAAGAAAAGACAACAAACTGGCAAAAAACACCACCTTAATGTCAGCTGAAAACATTTCTCCGATGCCAATGAAGGCAGTGCACATTTTTCTAGCCACAGACTTCACAGACCCTCAACATAAAAAATAAGAGTCTCTAAAAAAATGCTTTTCCTCTCTTTCCAACAAGCTGCACACCACCCAACCCTGTCATAAATCTGCCACAGTAGTTTGTACATTCATTGTCCCAGCATTTCTTTTCTTTGAGTTGGCAATTGTTGACACGATACAACCAACCAAGTGGCTCACGTCAAAGTGAGAATGCTACACAAGGGCTTCACAAGTCAGGACAATTCCTGGTTCATTTCTGATTCCACTATAATTTTTCCAAGGGATTTATAAAGCTCCTAACAGGGTGGCCATAGAAGCCAAATGTTGCCACCTTCTCTTTGCCTCATAGGCAACATCAAAATCTAATCTCAGGCTGCAAGAAAATCAGCCTTTTCTGTGGCACTTCACAAGCTCTGGGAGACATCCCAGTTCTCAAAATTTTTAGGTGATACCACAACACTTGTGTTTTGCCAGAGTATTCCCAAAAGCAAAAGAACATCAGCAGCATGACTCGAGTTTGCAGCTCTTACTGCACTAATGACTTGGCTGGAGTACCAGATGCAGCTAAGAGGCAGATTTTAATTTTCTGTGTATGCTACTTGTGCTGTAGCTCTGTCATTATGGCTCTTGCTGCAGAAATGCTGGCTAACACACTGCGAGAAATGAGCTGTCCTGAACACACTCCTCCTGGAGATCAAACTCTCCTTGTGCTTTTGGTCCCCTGTGCCAGGCTCAGCCACTGCTCCTGGCTCAAGCAGAGGAATACTCAGGACTCCACACCCCCCCACTCAGCCCTGGATCCTGTCCTTCCCATAGTTTTGAAACTTGGTTCTTCTAAACACATCAAAAACCTTGAACCTATATTCACCATCTCTGTCAAAACTTGGTTTCCTACCTTAATTGCAGTAGCCATCAGATGTCCCACTTTAATCCCTCCTCACTGGTAGTGCATAAATAAAATACGCCAGGCCGCTAACCTGCCAGGAAATACTGCTACATTCATTGGCTGATGTAGCTGAGTGGACGCTGTGGTCACTATGACAAAAGCCCCCAACCCCTGGTGTGCAGCAGGCCCGGAGCAGTGTGGCCATGTGGCACGTGTGGCCACTGGCCTAGGCAGAGGGTTCCTGAGCATCCTGCCTGTCCCTGGCTCTGGCTCTGGGCAGCTGTTACCCTTCCCTCCAGCTGCTCTGATCGACCCAAGAGGTGCCTCCAGCTGCCTGCCTGCCACTGCACCCAGCTGCCCCTTTCGTGGGAGCCCTCATTCCATGCCCTCCTGCCCTCTGCATGCCTCCCTCCAGCCGGCCCAGCGCGGCCCTGAACCCTCTCACTGGGAATATGCACCTCCTCGTCCAGCCTTCACACCTGCTGTGCCTGGGCTCCCCCTCTCCCGGCAGCAACCCCATCACTGATCTTTCTGGAACCTGTCCATGCTCTGTTTAAGTTTAATTTGCCTCTAACCCAGCCTAGTTGTGCTCCAAGGGCAGGTCCAGCCCCATGGACAGCGATCTCCCCAAGCACAGCTCTACCATGGGAGTAACTTCAGTTTACTTTAAAACACAGAGGGCTAAAAGTATTCTATGTTTGACAAAGAAACTGCCAAAAAGCACTACAGATGTACAAGAACAACCTTTGAGAATGCACTGGAGGGAAAGTGGAGGAGAAGGATGGGAAAGGGAGAGAAGATGGGATGGGGTAGGCATAGATATGCAATAATCCTTCTTAAAGTTATTTGAAAAAAGGAGGAAGGGGAAGGGTGAAAAAGAAAATATTTAAAGTCAGGAAGACAGATCCTTTTTCAGCAATGGAAACTGAGTATTCAAAACTCTTTGCAATAACAGAGCAAATTATTTCACCTTAGCTATATGAAACTGCCTTTAGGTCATATTCTCATCTCACTCTACAAAGATACACAAAGGCAAGTCCCTGAGCGTAGAGAGGGGAACACACCACATAGATAAGTGCTGGTGCACACAGCAGGAGGACACTTTGGAAAGCATCCCTGCCCTTGCCCTGCAGGATGTCACAGTGTGCAGTGAAACCTACTGCTGGACTAGAGGCCTTTGCAACGCTAGCGTGGGGGCACCTTTGGAGTTACAGCAGGAGCAACAACAAGGCAGCAGGGCAAAATCATAGGATATGGAACTGTTTGGGTTGGAAGGGACCTTGAAGATCCCCAATTCCAACCCCTCTGCCAAAGGCAGGGATGCCATCCACTAGACCAGGTTGCCTATCTGCCAAAATTGCTTACAGGTCACGGGTATGCCAATTAGTCTATTGCTCCTGCAACTTGAGAACGAGAGATTAGAATTGGTGGGCTATGTACTATTTTCTAGCTGTGGTGTAGTTGTGCAGCTCACTGCTACTATTTACTTGTAACAAACACCTGTTCCAAGATGAAAGTACCTACAAATGCCTCAGTGTCTCCAAAATTACGAGAGGTTAGTTTGTTAAACATTTAATCTACGTAAACAAATACAGGCTTCATGCAAGACAGATCTGAGAATAGCCTGATTATTATATCTTAGCGTTGTTAACTACTACTTGCTGCTGTGCATGGAAACTTCAAACCCAAGAACTTCTCAGATATAATTTCCTAGATAAAACATGTTATATGAAGGTCAGCTTCCTAAGAGGCTCCTATTTTTAGAAATAAAACTGACTTCAAAAGAAAGGAAGCATTTAAACAGTGTCATGGCAATATGGCTTACTCAATTATTAAGTAGCTTATTTATTTTTAATTGCTCGTGTACCTCTTCAAACTCAGCCTAGGTCAGCCATGAAGGAGAGCAGCTACCAGATGTCTGGCAGCTGCAGAGCCTGGATCTCCCAGCCAATGGATGGGGGCTCAGATCAGAGAAAACATCACCACAGATGGCACAGGCGGGTGCCCGTGACTGGCCTCCCCGTCACTCACTGCAGAGTGGCCGAGGGCGTGTTTCTGAACCACTCTCTTACCCCTAAAGGTGGTCTCTCCAGGTCAGGGCTGAGGCACATTGGTGGGGCAATGAGGGGAAGTTTGCACTGCTGCTGCCCATGCTGTATCTGCTCTACAAATAAATAGAGGACTTTAGTCTCCAGGGCTGTCAGTTTGGCACCTTCCATGTGCACAAAAGACACTTTTGTTTGTTTGCTTTTATTTTCTTAGAAACAACCACCCAAAAAGTTATATGCAAAGCTTAGTATGGCAAATCAAAATAAATCAAATTTATTGCATGAGAGCACCTAAAATCCCACAATTTCCACTTGCTCTCTCTTTCTTTTGTGTTTTCTACTTTTAATTGTGATAAGAATAAAAGTTATGGACCTCTTTCGGTGTTTCTTGATGACAACGGTTGCTGTTCCACCACAACTCCAATGCTGCCACCAAGCAAGCAAGAAGAAGGCCTATTGCTAAAATGCAGAAAACGCCTGCAAAACTGTGCAGCTTGAGCGCCTTCCCATCTGTCTGTGCATTGGTATGGCTATTCAGGTCACAACGTCCCATCCGCGGCCACCACTTCTGTTTAAGAACATCCAAATCTCCACTTTCTTGCAACTCTAGGATCCTGCAGAAATTTCAAAAGACAGGTATTATTTGCAACGATGATTTTTTACAGTTTTTTTTGTCTTTTCCTTATGCTTCACAGCTTTTAAATCTACCCTCCCACAATTCAAAACTCCACCCCCCGCCACCACCAGTGTTGTATCCTTCATCTGAAACTCCCCTATACCAAGATTTCTTTCTACTCACAGCAGCAGGTAAACTCCGCTGGGTAACTTTAGGAAAAAAAGACTGTCAAAAATTGCACTGCAATGCAAACAGCATTTCCAAGGGGAATCACCACATTCCAGTTAGTTACGCCTGGTCTGGCTACATTCAGCTGCAGCAGCTGGTCCCACTAGTGAAATGCTCAACCCACTCCACTGCTGCTCTCCTACAATAATTCCAAAAATATGTGAGCCTGAACATGCTACTGTTTGTGCACCACTTAGTACAAATCTGTTTAAGCAGCAACCAACTCATTTACTTTAGCAAATGTATTTTATTCTAAAGGATTTTACTTCAATGCTGTTACTTAATGCCTGAATTATTGTGTTAACAGTTGCTAATTAATCATTGTTTTGTCTCTTGTGAAGTGTCCCTTCTCTGCATGAATGATTCATTTTGGATTTGGTTTGATAACTGTTTTAGCTGTTTACTAACAATTTTTTCTCTTGAGGCAGCTTTGTCTCTAGTTATGCAGCTGGAGTTTTGCTCCTTTTTATAAAGGAGGAGTAAGATGAGGCAATCTTGCTTCAGTTCCCTGCCTGGAGCGGAGCACCCGCTCACCTTCTGCTAAGGCCACAGATGCCTGCACAACTGTACATGTCCTCATTCCAGGGCACACATTCACATAGACAAGAGACATCCAGCTGATGGCTCAGAGATCAGTAAACAGCACAGTTTTATAGTCTCCTGGTCTTGTCAGTCCCATGCAGTCCTCTGCAATTCTCGTTTCCCTGCACCACTGTGAGTGTTTGAGCTGTCCCTCCACCCTCAAGGATAACGCAGATAACACAGGGCATTGCTGCTTGCTTACTGCAGGGAGCAACACACTGCTTCAGAGCCTGCAGAATGTGGCACGAACTCAAGATCTCTCTTCAATCTCTCCTCCACCTCACACCGAGCTCTGAGGACATCAGTCCTCCGTGCCAGAGGCAGTTCTGTCTGAAGGTGTGAGGCCACACGTCACCTCCAGCCGCCTTCTCCCAAACCAGATGCACATGGAGCAGAAGGAGCAGCAGCTTTGTTGGAGCCTGAACTCAAAACCTCTCTGCTGTCATGCACTCATTGTTCTTTATTAATTAAATGCCAAAAGTAATGTGAACAGTTGCTGGCTATAGAGAGAAATCCCATGGAACAAGCTTTGTTTCAGTTTACCTCTGGGAGAAAAGATCTCTGTAGGGACTTCCATGCTGGAGCGCTATCCCATATCCTTTGCTGCTGATGCTGTTTCCAATGACTGTCACAGAGCACTCATCATCTGTCAGCGCTGCATATTCCACCACTGTCACATCCCACAGGAAAGCATAATTTCCTTTCTTTGCCTGTAAATACAGCATGAACACAACATAGTCTAAACTAAACTGCATTTCTAGGTGGGACAAAACCTAAGCCAGCAAACAAACCCAGGTCTTGTCACTACCCGTTGGTGGAATTTCATTAGGTCCCAGCTTATATGTAGTCCTTCAACATCTTAACACATTTCTAACAGTCTTCTCTCCCAGCAGGACCTCACCTACTTCAAACCTTGCTTAAATATCTTCCTTTTTTTAGTATTCACATAGGATAACACAGTCAACTGTAAGTGTAGGTGAGGCTTATGTAACAGGTTATTGATTATAAATGAAAGCTACTGCTTCAGATGGTGAAATTTGATGTATGTTTTGTAGAACACACGGAATGTGACTGGTTCCTTGCATTTATGTGACAAGACTTGCATAGTATGAGCATTAAGTGATGAGCATCACAGGCACCAAAATTGTAATTTTTCATATTTGCTCACATAAACATGTAAATAATGAAATTTCCCTTGCAAGTAAACACAGCTCTTCTGAGAGCTATGTTAGTCCTGTAACAAAAGACATGCACTGAGCTGAAAGAGATCCCTCTTTTCTTCAGAAGTAAGCAGATTCACAAACATCTACTACTATCTCAGTTTTGGGAGAAATACTGTTTTACTTTAGCACACATCCATGCAGATATCCTTAAATATCAGCTTTAATTGGGACTGAAACCAAGGCCTGCACACAGTGTATATAATGAATGTAGATCACCTTACTTAACACAAGATGTAAGAAACATCTCTGGAGAGGGATTCAGTAAAGTAAAATAAAATATCATTTTGTTGGTCAAAGTAACCATTGGTTGCCTAATTTATTTAAGTAGCTGAAGTCCTGTATATATTTATTTATGAGAACTGATTCACAAAGCTCCCCTAGCAAATGGCTACAGCTCTGGCACAGAATTGGTTCATCCTTCTGCACACTTTTAATTCTTTTCTAAGCTCAGTTTTGAATTCACCTGTAAGTCCGTAATTATTTCATTACACTGGATTCCTCAGCTGAGCAAATAAGATTATTTACTTCACCATAGTTTGCCATAAACCCTACCTTTGTGAAGTCCCTTACAGTTGCTTACACATGACAATAAATCAAATAGGTGAGGTATCTTCTAGGGGGCGGGATTCAGGAAAACAAAGATTAAAATTATGATACCTAGACTTCCTCTAAGGTACTTGCTGCAATCCACCTCTTTTCCCTGTTTCCCTTTTATCTGCATCGGGGCAATCAAAGATTCACAAATTCATTTGCTTCTGAGTTGAAACAGAGTAGAAATGTTATATCCTTTCTCTTTGGTAAGATGTCAAAGAGTCTGTACACTGAACCCTTGGAAAATACTATTTTTATTACTCAGCTACACTGTGTTCCATGGTAGATAATAATACATAGGATTTTGCTACCTATGATAGGAAACTGTCAGCATTAAAAAAAAAAAAGTCTTCAGGGGGTCAAAACCAGCAGCACTTGTTACTGTACACAGCATTTATTCAAAATCCATTATATTAGAGAACAAAAGTCCTGCCTGATGGATATACAGAAATCGGACACCCCAGAAAAATTTGGCCTAAGTCACTATGGTAAAATGTGTTTTACATTTCTCTGGGTATTTTTATGTTGGTTGGTTCAATTTTTTTATTCTTTTTTTGTTGTTGTTGTTTTGTTTGGTTTGGGTTTTGGGTGTTTTGGGGTTTTTTGTTTTTTTTTTTTGGGAGGTGGTGTTCTTTTGGTGGTTTGTTCAGTTTAAAGAGCTGTATTTATCTTCTGTTCTTTCAGAACTGGTCAGTAAACCATATTTTCAAATTTACACTTTAGAAAAGAACACTGACAATACAATGCATTCCTTATCTACCTTTTAGTAATACTTGGGGAACACAATGTTCCTCAAATATTCAACTTCTATTACAATGCACTAGCTAAAGAAAAAAAGCACATTATTGATTCTACTTTTCAGTCCTCAGTTTTCTGTCTGTTATCTTATATAAAGAGCTTTGTACACTGACTTTCAATGCTGGACAGCAGATCTTTTGTAAAGGTCTATTTCTCTAGTGTTCATAGTGCTGCTATCCTAAATCACTTCCTGCAATTGTAAATGGTCAATAAACTAAGTCTACCAGATCTCTTCACAGCTATTTTACATATTTTTAATGACATAAATCAGTCTATCCAATGTCATCACATCTGTAGAGCATTATTTCTCTGACAGCCTGATCATTTTAGTATAATCAGGAATCTGACTTTTAAACTCCTGGTTGTGCACATGTCTCAACACCCAGAAACCCTGAGTGCAAGGCTGTGTCCCCTCCCTCTCTGGCTGCCAAAACCAGAATCTCCAAAGATCCCTTTTTCTTAAGGGAATAGTTAGTTCTTTCCAAACTTCTTCCACTTGTGTAATTTTCTTCTCTGAAGAGTGAAGGCCTCACACTATTAGTGTGTTCGTTGTGTGGAAAGTTTTCTTGTAAAAGAATGTTTAGTTGCTGTCTAAATTCGGCATTCTTCACTTCCCTGTTAATATCTGTTGTGACAGCTAAGCAGTATCATTTCTTCAATTTAAGGAAAAGCTGTCAAACTTTGGAAAACATATGTACAAGATACATAAGTGCACACATACATGTATGTGTGTTTGAAGTAGGCTGATTTTTTTATATACCTTCACTAGGCAAGCAGTAAAAGCCAAATAAAATCAAATTGACATTTATTTTCAATGAAAAATCAGCCTCAAATTTTAAATTTGGGGGGATTTTTGGTGGTTTTTGTTTGTTCGTTTGTTTGTTTCTAATGAAGGACTTGGTGTGTGCACATGTGCCTGTCCCTTAACTTCCAGGCCATGAATGTAGGGAGAATGGCAAAAGGGCCGTGGGCAAATGCCAGCTGAGAATAGGTGAGATAGCCTGAATAAAAAAATGACTGAAATAAACACAGAATAAGGAGCTCAAATTTATACTTCAGTCTTCTAATTGTACATCATATTTTGCTCCTTTCCTATGGGCTTACTGTGGCTCTTAGCATACAGCTAATGCTGCACAACAAAACAAAAGTCACTTGGTTAAACTTTCAAAAACCTCTTTAGCAGAAAGTCAGCCAAAGCAGCACTCATTTATTCCACCCAGGTAGAACAACTGCTTTTGCTTATACTAAGGACACCAGATTTATCTTTGGTTTAAGAGATTTAAGAAAACAGATTTTAGAAAAAAGAACCCCCTAGGCAAAACTTATATTAAAAAAATATTTCTTCTTCACAATCCTAAAAAAATTAAAAGGCCAAAGAAGATTGCTTCCTAGACAAGACAAGGACCACAATGAAAATAATACTCCAGGAAAGCAGTAAACAACCCTATAATGTCACTCTTCAGCACCGATGGAGATAGAGGAATATTGTTCAAAGTGTCCTGGCTTGCTGATGGTCAAACAATGTTGCTTCAAAGAAAGCACAGTAAGAAATAATAATAACATGAAAAAAGATTGATTCCAGATTAATCACTGGTGTATCTGTGATTTATCTGAAACTTGTGAAGAAGCTATCATACTTAAGACAGAAGTGCCAGAATAATGCAAAATTCATCATTAATTTACTGCCAGAACAGAGTGTCAGTGTAGCTGATCCCATTATATGGCTGATACCACAGAAACATCAAAAAGTGACCTTTACTTTGGCATTAGTGGAGTAGTTCAAAAACATGGTTGGATAACATTTATTAACTATATAAAAGTGCTTTAAGAGAAGCAACAGAGTTCTAATAAAAAGAAAAACATGCCATTTAATCCTGTTGAAATATTTCAAACATTAAAATAATTAAGGAACCACTACAGGATGCAATAGATTCAGGATTAAGAAAGAATTTGCTTTTGCTTCAAAGGCTGATGGGTCAAGAAATTGAGACATTTATGAAGCTCTATGATATCAATCACAATCCACAACATAAAATTCATTGTGGACAAAGTAGTTTTAAAAAATTGTATTAAATGAACTTTTAAATTACTTCTACTTTTAGAATTAGAATGAAGAAAAAATATCACTCTGATGTAATGCTCAGTGATCATTAAGGAAGCAAAAAAGAGAAGGAATAAAATCTTAACTGTGCCATTGCCTAAATCAATGATGCATTCTCATTTTGTGCTCTACTTGGTTTTGATCGCTTTTGATCAAAAGCGATGCACAGGAAGAAAAGAAACAATTCAGAGAAATTCTGGCACCAAATTGATTGGACAGGGGAACAAGCAATCTCAACCAAAGCAGGACATTATAAAATGCAATAATGAGTTTAATTCTCCTATCTGTATATACAGCAGATACAGGACCACATGGGGATGATATTACTTCATTCTTTCAAAGCAAAAATGGGCGCTCCCAAAGGAAATAAAACACACGGGTCATTACGTGCGTTGGTGCCAATCAATAATTACCCTGATTGCCAGTGGATGTAAAGCAAACAGTTCACTGAGATCCTGGCTATAGAAACTTTCTTGTGACAGCATTAGTCAGTCCTCATCTGTGATAGTCCCAGACAGCTCAAAGTGGCAAACCAGCATTTTGTATGGACCGGTGGTTTGCGTGGTTTCTGCTCCTGTGCTGTGCAGGCACGGCTGAATAGGAGGTTTTCCATCTTCAGTGACCACTTCCAGCTATCTTAGGAACACAGCAAAAACAACCTTCCCCCCACCACCCTGGCTCTTAAGAGTCGTCCTGTCACTTATGTGACACTGAAGTGCATTCCTGCCTTTTCCGTGGCTCTGCCGGCGCTGCCAAAGCTGTGCCTGGCCCATGGGAGACGGTCACTGTGGCTGCAGAGACCCTGCTGTGTCTGAAGAGGCATCTCTGCCATGGCAACCAAACCATGAAAGCTCACATGGCTTTCTTCCACTGCCATCCCTTTGTTTGCAGACAAAGGGAGTAGGAAAATCTCTGTGAAATGGAGAAAGATAAATGGAATGGGGACAAACACCTGAAATACCTGTCCGTGGCACAAATAACCAGCACTCCCTGTTTTGCACTGAAGTGGCATTGCTTTGTTTGTAATTGCAGCTGAACTGTGATACTGTCTGAAGAAAATGGAAAGGAGAAGGAGGGTAGAAAGAATAGTAGTATCTTTTTTTCTTCTTCTGCATTGTGTCAGGCAAGTCCTCATTCAGAAAAATGTTTTATGAATTTTTTTATGCTAGAGAGATTTAGAGTCCCCATTTCCTATGAAACACATTTCTAAGGCACATTTACATCTCTTTCATGCAGCAGTATGTGTTTATGGATGGAAACTCTCATTTCCTTGGCTGACATCAATTCTCTCTTAGAAAAAAAAATCCCAGAATTTCTAGCCATAATACTTGACATAGAAAACTTGTCTGTTTATTTAGACAGTTCAATGAGCTAGGAAGAGTGACACTTAAACTATAAACACAATAGTTAAGTTGACAACGTTATTAAATATTAATGCTAATTTATGTAGGTGCCTAATCAAATAGCGGCCTTGGTCATCTTTGGGGACTGAAGTAAAATTTAGTTGTTGTTGACGGTAATTGAATGAGCTGATCTAGTTATATAAAACCACCCTACAACACTGAAATCAAACTTAGTATAAAAAGTTATTATCACATAGATAGGATGGAGCTGCCAGCTCCATACAGAAAATATAATTGGTATTCTCAACTGCCTGCCAATCTACAGTTACATTTCTGGCTTAGCAAATGTGGCTATCATAAATGACAGCGTGCACTAGGCTTACAGAATAAGAGTATTTACAATTTCATGGATAAAGAGCATCCACTGCCATAAGAATGTTAGAAAAAAGAAAACTAAAATACTGTACATTTTTCTAAGGTAAACTGTTTTATTATTGGCTTAAATGCTAGGGTACATAGAAAAGTATTTAATTTCTCTATTTCTCCTCTAAATGCTACCAAAACATCTCAAAAGAGGCCTCATTTTCATAAATTGCTGAGCAGATTAAGGAAAAAAACAAACAAAACAAAACAACCACTTTGCTATTGCCAGAGCTCTGCCTTGTCCTCAGGGAATTGGGGTTTTTGGAGCTGAGGCCAGAGGGCTTTGGGGAAGCTCATCCAAGGGATGGGCAGGGTGAACCCAAGCTTTTGACTGAATACTTGTAAGCTAAGACATGAGAGTGTCTGCATAAAGATTTTGTCCAAAAGTCAAGCAAAGAGTTGGGAATCTCTTGCTAAAGGAATTTGAATTGGGAAATGGGACAGCTTGTGTTACTTGTGTTCACCCTCTTCATGGCACTGTAAAAACAGTAGATTTTGGATACTGTCCCTCTGACTGTTCACAAAAGGTTTCAAAAATTCAAAATAGAAGAAGGAAATGGAAGCCAAAACCATTTTATTATGTCCCACGTACAAAAGCGTAAAGTAGCAGCAAATCAGTGTTTCACTGACAAGAGCATCTCTGATCAAACATTCACTATGGTAATAAAAACTGTTAACTTGTTCTACGGAAAAAATCGATTGACAGATGAAGAGGACACTTTTCACTAAAGGAGCTGCACATCAAGGCTTTCAGCGTGTCTGCATCCCGTCTGTGTAATGTATTCCCAGACATGTGTTTGATGTAAGGTAATGTCTGGTTTTGTTGAGATTCAAGATGGGGAGCAGAGGGGAGAGGCAGGCTATGAGAGAGAGAGAGGGCATCTGTAATGGCCCATACTCCTTATCACAGGACTCAGAACAAAGATGCAGCAACCTAAGCTGTTATACATCAGTCCTTCAATCCCACATTAGCTCAGTGTTCCACAAAAAAAACATGTAGCTTTATCTGAGGGAAATGACATTTTGGTAAAACACAGTGTCGTTTGAATGCATTTTTAAAACTCTGGAATAAACAAAGAAAAATCTTGCCTTAATTTTTTGTTTTAAGAGAAATGAATATGCATTCTGTGGATCCCTTAATTTTTACTCATGTTTCCAATCATGAACTCAGAAAAAAAAAACCAAATTCAAATGAGTAAAGGACAGTAAAGTCAGTACTGAATAATGTAAAGAATTACATCCAAAATGACATTAAAACTCCCACAAAACTGAGAAACCTTATGACCAGATCCAAATGGCTTACATACTGAAAACTTAGGCAGAGCTAAAGTACTTAAATTCAGAACAATGACACCAAAATATGATTCTTATCTGCCATCGAGGTACTAAAAGGAACTTATATAGGAATTTAGGGGGGTTTTAAATGACTGTAATTTCTTTCCTGAGACTTAACATTAACTCCATAGAAACAACATTGATACAGAAATTAAATTAAAACCCCTGTGATCCAGTCTTACCTTCCTGATGCCTTCAGAAGGGTTTGATACGCAATTATCTGCCCCATTATTCTTACTGATAGTCCTCCACAGTTCAGCAAATGTGTTATCCTGCTCCAAAGGGTTGGTCCCTTTTGCTTTAAAGTATTCATACACTGCTGAGTCCCTGACTGTACCATAAGATATATCCATTTGTTTGGACAGATCCTGAAATGTTCTGAAATTCAAGCGATATTGAGAAATTAGTATTATGCAGTACATTAGGAAGATTTCATTAATTAAATGGTTTCTTTCTATGTCTGTCATTCATCGGAAAGCACTTAACCCTCACCAGGTAACATTTCCATATTTCATTCCTCATTGTAAAGGAAAGCCAAGAAGTTAATTGTACTGAGATCATATGATTTTAACAACACCCAAGCTCTGTTTCACCCCAGTNTTTTTGGACAGATAACATTCATGTTAAATATGTTACCAAGATTGCACAAGAATATAATGCGATAAAGACTTACCGGAATATAGGACAAATTCAGATTATAAATATAAACTTCCAGTCCCATCAACTTCACCACAAATACTGCGCAGAATTCAGTGGAATTAGTTTGCAGTTATACCAATGCTCCATCTGACTCCAAATCAATATGACTGTTTTAAACAAACAAATAAAATCTTGCTTCCAATTTCCACTAAGTCTCTCTTGCTCTCTCTTTTCACAGCCTCTGGTAAAACAGGCATTTTTCATTCACACAGAGGCCTAACTTTCATTTACTCATCATATACCACTCTGGAAGTGTAAATGGGTCTCACCCTGAGTGGCTGTGAATGCACAATTTATTTTCAAATTGTACAGAATGTAATTCACTCCTGTTTTACAGCCTTTCCTGCACTGAGAGGTGTAAATCACTGCCTGCATCAATGAAAACCAGCCCAAGCTTCAAACATTTAAGGTGGCATCACTGCCATGAGAAGCAGCATCCTGGCTGTTTTCGCTCTCTCAGAGGTTCATTCCCATTCCTGTGCCTTCTTCCTTTGCCCTCAGGTATCACCTCTGTGCAGGGCCACCATTTTTCCATCTGAGCATACAAATATACAACACACATTCGACCTCTGACAACTGCACACGGCAGCAGGGACCAAACTGAATCTCATAAATAATGGCTTATTTTCTTTAAAATGCTTTATAAAAGTGTGACTTCTCATATTAACAACGTGCTTCTGATATAACCATCTAACACTGCTTGACGTCAGTGAAACTAAAGCAACCCTTCCCTGCCTTGCCCCATTTCTTTTTCCCAAAAACAATCTTTCAGAAACAAAAACTTCTTGATCAACAGATCTGAAAGTCCCACTCTTGCCTCCTCGCCCACACCTCCAGCTCTTGGAGCCACAAAAGCAGAACATTATGGCTTGCAGCTGGTGCAGATTTCTTCACAATGCTCCTGAGGAGCCCTCCCTTGGCCCATGAGCCAAAGCTGTTTTCCACAGCTGAAGACTTGTCATAGACAATATTTTTCTGCCACCCTCTTCCCTGTTTCACTGGGGAGATGCCGCTGCTGACACTTCACATGCCTGCAAGATTCCCTGCTGCACTATTTAAAGCAAAGCAATCTGGGCATATACACAATGCCACATAAAAACACATAGGAAGCTCCTGCCTGTTCTCCCTCACATCACCCCCAGGCCTCCCAAGTTTAGCTACAAAAGGTGCCCATCCCTGGGAGTTCTGGCGTGGGAGCCCTGTCCCCAGGCTGCAGCTCCAAGGGCTGCCCCTCAGCAAACCCCCAGCCCAAACTCTTCCAACTCACAAGCTGCTTCAAACAGTTTAAGTGGTTTAAGTGCTTAAATTGTGTTAAGGACTTTTTTATCCTTTTAAGCTGTTAAGCAGCTTTAAGTAAGACTGTGTGAACAGTTTCTCTCTATATACATTGCACATTTGTGGATTTGGGCTAACTCTAGGAGTTCCACCAAACCCCAAACCTCCTGTTATTTCCCTAGCTCTGTATATGGCAATTGATATAGTACAAAACAAACATCCTGGAGGTTGCTGGAAACTCAAAAAGCTAATGAAAAATGGGAGGATTTGTTCAGATTTTATTTCTTTCTTTAACGATCCTGAAAGGTCTATTCTGCTCCCCTGTTTCCTGTACATTCTATGGAACTGTCTTTCCTCCAGTCTTGATCTACATGATTACATGCTGCATTTAGTTCTTTTTTTTTTTTTTTTTAAGTTAGTTTCATCATGTCCAAGGGAATTGCTTAAACCTCAGGAATGGATGATGTGGCTGTTAAAAGACACATTTCTGCCTATGCGGCCAAGAAAGGTATTCAATATATGCAGGAGGGTCTTCTGTAGCAACCCTCTCCCACCAGGTTTAGCGCAGAGCTTTGGGTGTGTACAGGAAAGTATGTTTGGTAGAAGCACAGTGGCAGAAATATGTTTAACTAATACACTTTAACACAGTTTTCAGCTGGTAACAACTTTACAAATGCCTAATGCTGATACCGCTATTTTGTTTGAAAGTTTGAACATGAGGGTTTGGATAGTTAAAAAAATAATTAAACTTGCAATTTTAATATTATCAGTATTTTCTGTTCTCTTTTATTGTCATGGAAGCTTTTACTCAGAAATGTGCATTTTGTTTTAGCTAAATTGCACTTTATTGGCAATCAGTATTTTTATTTTAGCTAAATTACATTTTATTGACAATCAGTACTGCACAAAAGCACAGTACATGTTGCTTTATGAGCAGCACTGTTTGTTCAATTCGCTAAGCATCACAGGGCAGAGGGAGCAAATCTGGGGTTTAAATCAAGTGCTTGCAATAAACAGACAAGCATACAGGTGGCAGGGAGGGAAGCACAGCACTGGCCTGAGTGTGGGAGTAAGGTAAGCCCTTTAGCTGGCAGCATTTCCTTGGAATAGAAAATGTGGAGTATTGTGTGTCTTAAGGATTTCTTGCAGTGCAGTTTGATGTTTTAGACCACTTGGCCAAAAACCTATCCCAGAAATTATCCTGATGAGAGTGGTCTCAGCCATAGTTATTACTGTATAAAAATATATCTCTGCAGTATTTCTGCACCAAAAGTGGAGGTGATGCTCAGCACCTCCATGGCTAGAGAACTGGTCAAAAGATTTGGGCATGGTGGGCACGGGCAAATACATAAACGATACTGGATGGAGATGAATCATCTCCTGCTTTTTACAGGGTGGAGTAAGATAATCACAAGGGTAGATTTTAAACACCATTATTTTAACTCCTTCAACTTTGCCTTTGCCAGACAAAATCACTCACTGCTACCTTTCAGATAGTGGCTGTATCTCACAGTTGTGTCATTCTCTAAAGGCAGCTGCTGTCATTGTTCTTAAGCTTTATTTGTGCAACCAGCTGTTAGCTGGACCCATCTCCTTTAGCCACTCAAATTCCTGTCTCACTTTCCGATGGCAAAGATTTCATGCATTTAACATACAAAATTATTTGCCACAAAAATATGCAGGATAACAAGATGCCCCATTAACCTTGCCACCTCTGTTACTGGATCTCACCAGCCATTAAAGGCTCTTTGTAAGTGTGATTAAAGATAAAGCCAGTAAAGCAGAAAAAGCCAATGCCCCTCACTTACAGTTACAGGAGCACAACTTCAATTTGTAGATAAATACAACCACAGTGTGATTGCTATAATTGACAAGTACATGTAAACCAATTGATTTACGTAAATGTATCTGCAGTCAATCTAAAAAAAAAGTGTTGTCTCTTAAACCTGTATTGCCAGCCAAAATATTTAATGCCCATATTTATGCCTGCTAGATGAACACAACAACTGATACGTATTCCCAGTGCAATTGCAATTACCTCATGTAGAGTCAACTGAAGACTGGGCTCTCTGCTTGTTTTGTTTGTTAGAGACTTATTGACATAAAATAAATCTTCAGATGACATAGACAGGCAATGTTGGCATTAGCATTTATAATTAGACCACTAGAAGTAACTGCCAGAATAAAAATACCGGTTAAGATACACTTTTTGTGGCTGTGTTCTTGCTTGTAAAAGCCTCGTGTAGCTGTAGATATACAGACTAAAACATGCTACCAGTATGGGTTTCTTTTACTCTATTGCTGCTATATGCCCAAGACTTCTGGATGAATAATAAGTGACAGACTAAAGTTGACACCAGGTGCTGTGAGGTAACTGCTGATCAATTAACTCAGCTGGAGGCGCTTGGATCATCAGATGTGATCAAAGTATTTTTCAAAAGAAAAACATGTTCCTGTCATTAAAAAAAAAAAAGTGGATTTTTTTTTTTAGTGACCCTGAGATTTTTTATTCAATGCAGCATAATATTCTAGCTGATGGCTGCCATCAAGATACAGTGTCCTGGACATTATGAGACTTTTTATGCTGCTCTGCCAAAATGAAGTCTTAAAAATGCATACATCAAATGTATAGTACAAGTCCTAATTTTCTATCTTTAAATTCCTTGAGGGTAAATAATTTTCTTTTAAACTTTTTTCTTTCCTCCAAAAGTTAGGAATTCATTACATCTCCAGAATTAAATATAAGTGCAGTTCATAACAAGAACTGTTTTCCCCACACAATTATGTGTGAGGGAAATATGTGTTTTATGCACTGGGAAAATGGTAAACCCAGTAAACTTCCAAGTAAAAACAGAGGTATCTGAACTGATCTGACAAGCTTGTAAGCCTAAGAAACACCTATGAGCTAAAACCTAGAACATAAAATTCTGTCTGAAAGGAGATTTATTGGATAAAGTTATACCCAGTGGAAAAGCAATGAGTTGAAAGAGAATTCTGCCTACTGTGAACTGCAGGAAAGTGCAGAATTTTGAGACCTAAAACTGCTGAGAACTCCTCCCTCCAATGGAGAATTTCTGTGACAAAGAGGACGAATAAGAAAATGGTATTAGTTGCTGCTGACCACGTCAATCTACCCAGTGAGAGATGACCTTGGAAGCCAAGCAAGCATTGCCAGTTCAAATTGTCATTTGTAGGTGCCCCCCAAGAGAAAAGAGTCTGAAAAGCTGAATCAAGCTTCAAGTGGTACTGTGTGGGTACAGACAATGTCTACGTGAGCAGATCTTACCATCCAGAACCTCAGTCCTGACCTGAGTCCTGATTAATTTTTTTATCCATTTATGAATCTGCAAGGCAAAGGATTTGAGCCTCAGTCCATTGTTCACAAATGAACAATCTTTGGAACTCCAGTTTTAATTTATGAGTGGGTGGGGTAAAGCTTGTCTTCAGACAACCAACACTGAGCTTTCACAAAAAGACATTCTCTAGAACTGGTCTACTCAAGTTGAACAGTTTAAGTGGTTGAAGAGCTGAAAAAAAAAAATAAAATTCCCTCTGTTATGGATATAAAGTACCACTAGGGGATGATAGGCTCATTGACTCAGAGCCTTGCTTGAAGAGTTTCACTGTGTTGCTAAATGCAAGTTAAAAAAGCATAAGCCCACTTAAAAACGGAAAAGAATAACAGTTAGTGCCCCTAAACATTAGTGCAACTGATATTTCATGAGCCTTCCGCTGTACAAGAAAGGGGGATATATTGGCTGAACAATTAGAATTGATCTAGCTTTAGCACCTACAAGCCTAAAAGTAAATATACTTTAAAATATATATATGTTATGACATATTTTGGTAGATTTTCAATGTTTGTTCCAGGTACATATAGGAATGTTATCAGTGTGTGTTAAACTAGACATACAAAAACTAAAAGATGGGATACTTTAAAGATTCTTCTTAGTGGGGCCAATAAAACTGTTCAAGGTGTTCTTAGAATGGCAATATCCTTAGTACAGAGAAATAAAATTAAAACAAATTTATCTCCACTTCTTATAACCTTAGACTTCAGAAGAACTGGATCCATTACTTTAATTTGGGCATCTCGGATTTTTTTGAAATTATGAATAATTAAATGGAGGTCTTAAATCAATCCTTACATTGTCAACTTCTCCATAGTGAAGATCAAAATCTGCATTGTTTCATTTTACTGCAAATCACTTTACATGCTCTTAATTCTGTCTCAGTGCAGTGATGTCTCAGCAACAGGTTTCTTCATCAAATACTCTAAGCAAAAGTTTAATTTTAGCAACAAAGGTACTCCAGTAGAGATCAGCAGTGGTACTTGCATGCTTAGGATACACTTTTCTGGGTCAAGTCCTTCACCAGCATATATATATATATACTGCTTTATAACTCATATATAACTCATTTTATCTGCTCTCCATGAAAAATACCATCCACTTTAAGCAAAGCCTTGGCAGAAAAAGCCTCATGGGAGCTTCTACACAGGAAGCCATAGGTATTGACAGATTAAACGACACCAAATCAGTGGAGCTGCAGCCCTTCACACCGGGACTGAGCCTTTCCAAATCACAGCAGGAGACAAGCACTGCCCACAGTCAGGGCTGTGTCCGCTCCTGGCCTCAGCAGTGGGGCAGGAACAGCTGCTACACAGGATCTCAGAGAAGCAGGGACTTTCCTCCAGTGGCTAAACCAATCAATTGACATGTGTCCCAGAACACGTTGCCATGTCAACCACCTACTCTTCCTATAGTTAAAACAAACAGTGATTGAACTCCTCAGCAGGTAATGGCACCGCAGCAGCTTTTTTCATCATTATAATGGTCACTGCTGCCAGTGTGGTGGCATCTCTGAGACTCTGGATTGGATTGGGACTCACTGCTCTAAATCAGGTGCCACCAAGAGTAAAATGTAACATTCAGTTCTAGGGAGAGGCTTTATTTCTGCCCCAGGAGGAAGGGGTTTGCTGCACATCCTGCATGCCCTGTGTGATGGCAACAGTTCTGTCACGCAGCCAGTGCAGCACCAGGACCCTCTCTCTTCCACTGCCCCCAAAGAAACCTCTTTTGTAGGCCACCTAGCAGGCTCAATAGATAGAGCAGTACTGCTGAGATCAGTGCAACTAGACACACACACAAAAGCACATGCTCAAGGTTCCCAGGACTGGAGACAAAAAATACAAACGGTAAGAAAAATGAAAAACAAAATAGCCAAATAATACATACACAAAGCACTAGAAGCACTGAACTTGTACAGCCTCCAAACTGATTTCATTTCTTTCAGACAACTTCCAGTAGCCTCTGTTCCTACATGCAAAGGGAAAGACAGGTAAACTAAACTAAACTGTTTTCTTAACTCCTGATATAGCACTGGCTTCCCTGCAAGATTGCGTTTTCACTGGGGCTCTGTTCCTGAGCTAATGCTCCCTTTAAAGAAGGGAACAAAATGTAAACCCACTGAAATGCAAAGACAGTCAAACCACTAATAAATTATACTCTGGCATGTTTATGATTTTAGTAGCAATTAATTGCTAGCTACACACATTTATTGGCAAAACATTTGGAGGCTTTGTGTACTTTCTAAGAGTCTGAGATACAGGAGAAACACATTCTATTACCAGCACTTGAATTTCCACTCTTTACCAATCTCAGAACGATCTGCAGCACTTTTGCTGAAGTCAAAGTGTGGAGGATGTAGGACAAAACCTCACACAAGTAGGCTGTGTCCCATTGCTCACAGAAGTTCTTAATATCTTCCAGGAGTTTATTTAGGAAACATGCCCATTTTCAAAAAAGGACTTCACATTATTTCTGGTTACGAGACTCAAATTTGGATCCCAAAATCAAACTGGATTTTCATCATAATCAGTAAAACAGGTTCTTCTGTAAACAACATTAAACCTCTGGCTATTCCTATCTGTTGCTATTTCTAAATTATGCCCTCAGGACCACCTCAGCAACCCCAAGCATCTGTAGTGATCTGTGTGAGTGTGACTTGACTTGTCACTGGATCCTAAAAGTTCATTTTGCCTAGAGCTGACTCTGGCTCTGCTCCAGCACTGCACATAAAGAAATCTGTTAAACAACTAGAAATAAGCTAAACATCTCCTGATTGCCAGTCCAGTGTTCCTAACTATACTTCCAACCCTTCTCCTCTCCAAACCTCCTCCAGGCAATAAAAGCATAAGTCACTTAGATTGCTGATTTTTTTTCATTAACTTATTTGTAATTTATTTTTTCTTTCTGGATGTCCCATGTTTTCTGAATTGCTAGCACATTGTAAAGAAACTGTGATGGTCCACAGAATAGAAGTTATGACTGTTTTGCTTGGAATGTTTTCAAAACCAAAAAAACAGCATAATAAACTATTCCATTAATACTGCGCAATGGAAACTAGTTTCTGAGCATTTCTGTCTCAAAGCTGGATCCACTGAGGCCCCATATTTTGTGATCCCTGCATGAAGTTTCTCTCATGGCTGAAATTTTATGATTGCATGTGAATTCATCTGATGTCTAACTAAGGGAGTAAAGTCAGAGGACAGTCTTTCCTTTATATTTACAAGGGCTGTTTACAGAACCCCTCCTCACACCCAATTTTTCCACATTTTTAGAAACTTAATAACCTTGAGATATTACCCAGTTTGCCCACCATGTTTGCCATTTAACAATGAAAAACTATCAGACTGACAAAGAGACACTCAGAGCATCTAACACATTAGAGTCTCTTTTAAGATACAGGCCCAGGTTTTCAAAGTCTGGAGCTTTAATTTGCATGCTCAGATCCACATTTAAACTGCTACATGACTGGGCAGATTTTCAGAACAGATCAAGGAAAGATTAGGCCCAACAGCACATCTGTACAACATTGTCAGGTTCAGTTAAAAGTCTGGAAAGGGATTCAGAGCAGCTATGAGCAGTTGCTGTTCACCCTGCAAAACCAGAATAATCAGTCTTATTAATAATAATACTAAAAAATCTGGGTAATCCTGGATCCTTTATCCATTCTCCATATTCCATTCAACAGCGAGAAGGAAATAAAAATGCAAAGAAAAGGTGAAAACATCTCAAGAGCATTTTTGGAGGAAAAATACTCCTGTTTGGACTTCCTTTGAGCATTTTTGTGCTGAACTTTTAAACCACTTTGCCACGGTGGCCTTTCTCTGAGTAGCTCAAAGGGTTAATCTGTTAATTAAAGCAAGGTATTCTACTCCTTAAATTATTAATTAAAACAAAAACTGCAGCTGGTGTTTAACAGCACCTCGGTCCCAACAGCAGGTTTTAGTCACTTCACCTAAATCAAACATATCATAAAGTTGGCATGAAAATCATATTGTCTGAATCAAACACATCTGGCAACTGACATGCTTTTACCTATAATGAAAATAACAAACTACCTATTATTTATGCAGATGCACTTGAAATTGTTTGCTACGCTGGTGTCTTCTACTGTTCATGTTCAGAAGCTAAAAATCCTAATGAAGATTAACGATTAAGATCGAGAGGCAAGAAATTACTTTCTTCCTTTTCCACTGCTGTTCTAAGTACTGATAACACGGCCGTTCTGTTTTGCACTTGGATGACAAAGAGTAGCCTTTTAATTAAATAGAGTGGGTAACAGATAAGCTTGGCTTCTTGGTGCTGGCTTATAAAGCCTTTGCTCAGGGTTAGTGGTGCTTTATACAATGACTGTTAGGATATCATTAAAGTCCATGAAATCCCAGTGTGGAGTAACGTCCTACACAACTCTTTATTAAGTTTTGATTTATTGGGAGTCCTGCATGTCAGCAGTCTCATAGCTGGGGTGGAGGGGCTGTATGAATTCAGATCTGTCAAAGGTGCAATGTGATGCTGGAAAACAGCTTCACACCCTTCCCTTACCATCGGGAGAAGAAAGGAAAAAACAGAGGGGCTCTGAAGAGGCACCTTGATTGCCAGAGCATGTGCTGCATACTCCTGGGAAATCAAAATATAGGGCTCTTCATTAATACAGAAAGCACATACAGCATTCATCAGTTATTACTGATATCTAAAGTGCATGCATTACTTATGCATATTTTCACGTCTGGGGGCCCACATGCCTGTTTCTCAGAGGACCCAGACTGAGCACATGGTGTACGGTGCCCTGCCCATCTCATCCTGATCCACAGGAAGGTAACCAGGAAGAGAGACCTTACCCCTTGTCTCTCTGAAAACCGAACCTCATACTAGAAAGCACCAAAAAAGCACATCAGAAAAAACTGTCTGCTCGTTATATTGAGATTAATTAGTTTATTGGGTAGCCTAATTATATACCTTGAAGAATGAGCTTGGAAATTGCATTATTGCCATATGTAAGAAACACAGTATTTAACATCCACCCCATTCTGACTGATTGATGGTTTTCTATTTTCTAGATAGACATGACTATTCATAAATCAATTAAATTAAATCAGTGGCACATTCTCTCAGGCTGGTTTTAATGGTTTAGAAGGCAAACAACTTCAATGCCTGTGATTACATTTCTTGCAATGCAACAAACTTTGTCAGCTGTATCAAAACAGCTTTTCTGAGGCAATGCCGTTCTCTCCCTCATCTCCAGATGAGTCTGGAAACACTCCTGTATTATAGTCCATTGTAAAGGGGGCACACGTGCAGAAGAGAACACTGCTCAGTAAGGCAGATGAGCCCAGGAAATGGAAAGAACACGTGCAACCCTTCTCTTAGCAACACAGTTCTATTCCAGAAAAGTTTTCTCTCTCTCCAGAAAGTATTTTGCAATGTAAGAAGCAAGAGGATAGCACTCATGGTAATAAACAGGAGTATCTTTGTTCCCAAGGAAAAGAAGATCCTTTCTCCCCTAAACATCCATAACCTGCATTGATTAAAAATGTTTTACTGGACTTTTTTTTTTGTTTGGTTTGTGGATTTGTTCATTTGGGGTTTGTTTTTACATCATCAGGAGTTTCTGAATTTCTTTACAAAGTTATTCAATTTTTAAAGCCTTTCTTTAAATGGCAAGTTTACAGATTTCCACTTCACAGCAAGATGGCTGATAAATATTTTAGAATGTATTGGAACTTTTTTTTTCAGCAGATGAAATATCATCCTATATATCAGTTAAGGTGTTAAGAGTGTCTGGCGTGAGAATGAATGCTCTTCTATCATGGAGACATTTATGAGGGGAGTGGCTATTTTAGATCTGATAGATTTAAATGGAAATGTCAAAGAGAAAAGTATCCCGATTAAAAGTGTTTGCAAGATGTTGGAGTTCAATATCCTGAAGCAGAAGAAAAACCCAAACAAGATTATCAACATAAAAATAATACATTTCAAAAGATCAGACTCAACAAACATCAAGAACTAGAGAAGAAAGTCTCTTGGGGTGTTGCTTTAAATGATAAAGGATACAGAAGGGCTGGCAATTCCTGAAAGATACCATATCAAAGACACACAGATGCAAACTATCTTAACACGAGGAACTATTAAAAGAAGTTATTAGAAGCTGCAAGAGCTTCTGCAAGTCCTCTTTCAGGACCTAGAAAACCAATATCATTCTCTTTAAATTTTAAAAAGTAGTCCAGCCATTGGACTAGCTAACCATCCATACTATAAAGGTATGGGAATTGTGCAAATGCACAAGATAAAAAGAATCAAGAATCAAAGATAAATCCTCCTCACAACACCAGTAAACTTAGTTTGCATAATTTGTCACTGCAGAATGCAATTTATATCATCCCTTGACTGAAGTTCCAGTTTCCAGAGCCAAAGATGGGAAAATTACCTTTGTTGTTAGGTGGGTGAGAAAATCTAATGTTGAACAATCATGGCACAAAAATGACAGAATGCTGGTGAGGAATTGTGCAAGGTGAGAAGACAGGTTTTTTTACATGAACAAATGAAGCAGCTCCCAAAATATTTCAAGAGATCTGCAGATCTGGAAATCTATGTATGCCCTGTCTGAAGTGACAGTAATTAAAAAAACAAGTACAGCTTCTCCTTCTTATAAGTGAGAACAGTGACTTTCATCTCATGGTTTTGCAGGAATGAACTTACAGTGATTAAGCATTTACTAACTATTGGTAGTTTTGTGAATACAATTTATTTGTTCTGGCTTCAGAAATGCTCTCAGAGAGACCTTCTGGCAATTTGGAAACCTATTCACTATATTACCCTGTAACAGAACCTGCACGACTTTTATAATAGGGCCACTATTACACTAATGACTCTCACCAGTACAGATAAATTATATAAAATACATGTTATTTTACAGGGGTTTTGGTTTGGTTTGCAGGCAGCTGCTTCACTTCACAGTGTCATTAAGATATCTGCCTGAAAATGTGGAAAAAAGCCCCCACTGGCCAACCTCTTTAATGGTTTAGACACAGAATTACTTCCAAAAGAGAATTCTCTATGGATTTTTTCTTCTTCCTCCTGTTTTTGTCTTTAGAGATGATGGATTGAGCCATTAGGAGATGTCTGAAGCTTTAAGGCCCTTTCTGTTTGATTTGCTATAGTAATAATTATTTTGCTTTTTTAATATCCTGCTATATTAGATGGTATTATCAGTACATATAAGACATTAAATCAGACTCTTTAGAGAAAAAAATAATAGAAATCTAAGTATCCTATTGAGCAAAAATCTTCCATTACTGTGTTACGCACTGTTTATCCCTTAGGAGTTAAATAGAAAATATAACCTGACAAAATAAGTCATAGGCGCTATCCATGTAATAAAAAAGAAACCTCATCCTGCAACAAGGAAGGTGGAAGTCAGGGGCCTGTGGGATTTAATGCATGCAGAAAGCATACAGCTACTCTGTGGACAGCTGGGGAATAACCTATATTAATGTGAGACAACCTGACCCAAAAGGTGACTCCGTCCGAGCCGAGGAGAGTCTTCATATCAAATATCAGATTTAAACCAATCCTTGTGCATTTTGATGGGCTGTCCTGAGGGCTGCTACTCTTGCTAGATTTTTGTCCTTTCATGGCAAAAGAAAAAAAATAATAAAGATTTTATTACCTGCACAGATGGTAGATTTTGCTAATGTTATAGCCAAATCATTTTCTTCTCTAAACTGTGCATGCATCTGAATTTTAATGCCTGAACCCACCTCAGTCACAGAACTTTGCAGTAACCAGAACAAATGAAGAGATGCTATGATATAGGTCTCTCAAAACTCAAGTTGGAGAGGTGGGGAATCACAAATCTCTTGGTTTGCCACTGATCTCCAATCTACACCACATTTTTTTAATGGCAACTGGAGAGATGGAATGCAAGCTTGATTTTCAGCTGTGCATTCTCATTTTTCTCAGAAAAATGTCCCTGGGAAATATTTGCACTTAGATGCCTGCCTGCTTGTTCAATTAGAGGAGTAATTAGGATCCATTTTAAACCGCGCTTGAACAGCATATGCCAACATTCAGAAAGCTTTTCAAAAGGCTCCAGACTGTGGCTTTCCCGGCAGCACCCACTGGGCAGCACCATCAATAGGAGTGAAATGAAAAGACAAACAATGGGAGCTGGAGCACTGGCAGCAGCCCAGTGCCTTGTCCTGAACAGGGCCTGAAGGCAAATGCTGGCAAGCTCTGCCCCTGAGCACTGCTGCCCTGCCGCACGGAGCATTTCCCAGGAAATTTCACCCCTGTGCTCCAGAGAGGGAATGTTCTGGAAAGACAAGAAAGTTCTGAGTTCTTGAATCTTTCTTACACTCTTTTTAGCCTTTATTTTTTTCTGGAGGGACCTAATCTAGTTATTTAATGATTGACGCTTTTGCTCACAGGCCTTTAATAATAATCACAATAATTATTTTTTATCATGCTCATTCATACATGCCTCCTGCCAACATGCCTGAGGTGCTGCACAGACACTGCAAAACATAGTGCAAATTAAACATAACAAAAGAAAATCCAATGAAATATTTTAAAAGACACATCTGATATTAACAAGAGAAAAGCTGTTTTCAAACATGAGGAATTTCAAGACAAAATTGCTGTGAATACAGAGGGATTCTGGTGAAGTTCTCACCACCAACCCCATCAAATCCACTTAACTACAGCAGATGAAATGTTTGTTCATCTCCCTCTGGTTGGCGTCTTCCAAGTACTTTCCTCATTTTATTTTAAAATATTTTGAGATTGCTTCTGTTTTTTATGCAACCCAGAAGATCTATTTTTTTGATACCTGCAGTGCTATTATAATATGGTCATTTATGGCCATCATCTTTAAAACAGCTAAACTGACAATATGCCATATAAGAAAATATTATTACTGTCTTACACAGAAAGAGAACCAAGACAGAGAGGAGGCGAAGCTTGCCAAGATCAAACAAAGCTTCTGGTAGAAAAAGAATTTGCACTCATGCCTTCCAAATGCCAGCCTATCACCCCAACTAAGCTGCTCTAAATCTTCAGCTGTCATCAAAACAGAAGAAATTGGGGGGGGTTAAAATACAAATAAGGAAATCCGAAATAATGAAAACGCAGCTGTGATCTCAACGTGGATATACAATGCATTTGTATGCAGTCCATGAATGCATATAATACAGATGCCTCTCAAGGCATCCATAGCATGTGCAAATGTTAAGGATCAATTTGATAAAATCTTCAACTTAAACTCTTGAATTTGCAAATAGAATACCTTTTTTTCCTCCTGTTTTTCTGGCATGATTCTTAACCTCTTGTCAGACAAGCTCTCCTAAACCTGAGTTTCAGAATATCTGTGCAGCTATTGAACTGCTTGTAGTCTGCTTGTTAACATGAAATAAAGCTGGAATGTAAGTCACTGCTAATTAAACTCATAATTACAAATGGCAGGTGAGACAGCAGATGCAAGAGCTGTTTGAAAATGCAGCAAGACAAAAGAACAAACTCACATGTAATAATTCCACCTTACTTGGCAGACTGACCCATTAGAAGACTCCTCAGCCACACACAGTACTGAAGGCAAATATTAGAATAGTAAATGCAAATCACTTGGGTTTAAACGAGTTTGTCGAGGATTAGCACGGGCTCTAAACATTACTTAGATTTCTTATTAAAAACAAAAATTGAGATTTTTTGAATCATTTACAGAGTTAGAACTTGCATCATAGCTTCCTAACCTGAGCTCCAAAGTAGTTGCCACCAGTGGTTCCCTTCCCTTTTTCATAGTGAACTGGATAACCTCTCTCTCCTCTGCTCATAAGGGGCCAGGAAATCTGCTTGATGTGTCACTGCCTTGCCTGTGGCTCTCCACAAACCCAGAAATCCTGAGATAACCACGACATTGCCTCTGTTCCCTGGTTGGGAGGTGGGGCACAGAGAAGATGAGAAGTGCAGAAGGTGATCTGGACAAAGGGATTAAGAAGCAGCACTAAAAGATCAACAGGGAGCAGAAGCACCAACCACTGGCAACTGAAAAGCTGAGGGCAGCCAAGGAAGCTACACCATATTTCCATTCAGCTTTGATCTCCTGAGGGGACAGAGGTTTTCATGTGGGTCTCAAACTCAACGTTTGGACCCATCCCACCACCACATGACACCAGGGTGAATGATGGGCAGGACACATAAGGAGTGAGGAAGCATGTGCTGTCATGCCAGACCAGAAAGCCAGTCAGTGCCTCCTCTTGTTAGCACACTTGAGATGAAGCCCTTGATGTTTTGGGAAAATCCAAGGAGAAGAATAGTTTTTCTTTCCAAGTTAAGCACATTTCTCACTTGGGATCTAGGCACCTGGACAAAAAATCCTGTTAGGGATTTACAAAGTATCTGTCAGGAAACAAATATAGGTGGCAGATTAAAGCTGCTTTCTGCCATTCCTCCCACTCTGGGTATTTCACCTTTCTGTGAGCCACAGGAAGCCTCTGAAACTCACAGTAGGGTGCAATAGCCTTGTGAGACTTGCCAACAACAGATTTAAAAATGAAAAAAAATATTCCCTTACCAGCAGGCTTTCATCTGACACAATAATTCTAAAAAACTGCCTTCCAACAGTTCAACTTCACTTCAGTGAATGGCTCACCAAGCCCCTTCTAATAAATATTGTTTATGATTTCTATGACACACTTGTTTTGCAGTGAAATTGTGGAGGCAGTGATCACTGGGTTGATTGACACCTAGTTATTCAATCAAACATACTTCTATTTCACTAGTCACAGACCACACATTCCAAATTTGATACTGAAACAGCTTCTATTAGGTGTTTTGGAGAGGGCTTGGGAAGAAAATCAGTCTTGTAATGAAAATCTTAACTATACTGCAGCTACTGCAGCACCATAATACTTATTTCTCTCCTGCTGGCAATTTGGAGGCAGCAGCACTGAACACCAGAGGACTTCTCTATGGAGGGAGAGATAACAGCAGACATTTACTGAAAGGATGGGGGTTGTTTTCTCTTCACAATGGAAGTGTACACAGATGGATTTGGTAGTTCTCAGCTGGTGAGCAAATACTCAGCTCTAGCTCTTTGTAGCTCGTTGGGTGGGAAAAATGGATTTCACATAAGTATTCCTTTCTGGGTTCATGAAAGACAGAATGCAGGCAAGCTGAGTGGCAGAGTTAGGCAAAAACAGCCACTGCATTTCATATGATGTGAAGCCAGTTAGAACGGGTAGCCGAGGCACAAGGCCACGATTAAGTCATGAAAGGCAGTAATTTACTTTCTCAGAAAAAAAATACTTGTTCTAAATCTGACAAACATTTTATAAGCTGTTTCACCTAAACTGTGGGGACATGAAAATCATAGCTCAGAGATGGATGAATGTTCAACAAGAGTTTCCAGAGAAACTATTCCTTTAACCCACCTCCTCTCTCCAAGGCACCTCAGGAATGATTTGGGAGCCTAAGCCACAGCATCCAGGACCACTTTTGACATATCAGGCAATATGAACAATCCACATTATGGCTGACAACACCCACTAGAGATCCCTGCCCTTACAGCCAGTGAAACTTCTGGCAACTTTAATTTCTTTTGGCATTTACATTCTGGCACCTGAATTACTCTGCTGATGTTTTCTTTCTTCTACACCCTCATCTTGTACAAGGGGATACGATCAAGGAACCCGGGAAGTGGCAGCTACCATTAGGTATAGAAAGGCATTTAATTACTATTCTCCAGTTACCACCTCTAGCAGTAGAAGGGTGCCTGAGTTCTATACCTGTGAAACAATCCTGAGCAGTTGCTTTACCCAAATAACTTCTCTTCTCCTCAAGATTATTAGCAATGTCCTTTCATTTTAATGAGAAGGGGATTTAAAATCCCTTCTAAATGTTGTAACAGCTCAGACTCAAAGGCCTCCTCTAAAAATCCATAGTTCTGTTTTTAAGCCTCTTTTTTTGGAGATTCCTCACATAATTACACTCCAACTTTTGTCCTCCTCTGAACTTTGGTGAGTTTTGGAAAGTGCTGATTAGACCAAACAGAAATTTTCTTCATCAGTGAAAGAAATAGAACCTTTAGAAATTTTTAAGATTATCATTAGTCAAGCTTTCTGGATAGTTATTTGTATCTTGCTTTTCAAGAACAATTTATTCACTGAGCTTAACCTTATTCCCAGTACATCCAGGCATTATACATAGATAGTTTTATTTTACATAGTTTCTCATGTAATTCCTGAAGCTACTTGGACTACTTTTTTCTGCTACTGTTGAGACCCATTCAAAATGGCCAAACTAACAGAAAGTGAATTTAAAACCAAAGCCTGTTACTGGTCTGGCCTGATTTGATGATAATGATGAGGGATAATGATGATATATCCACACAAAGCATTACATTATCTGGAAATACACATTGGCAAATTAAAATTGGAAATTCTGTTGAACTCATGTTTAGAGAAATGGACTTATGTGCTCCTGTGCAGAAACCACTGAGAAGGCAAAAATGTTTTTTTAAGTTTTAGCCTCACCTCAGCAACAACTCTTCTGTTTCAGGAAGTGAACACAAACATTGCCAGTCTTCCCAATGTAATCCCAAATGAGAGCAGCCACTTAACTGTGGCACCCTCGAACACCTGAGATCCTTGGCTCAGCACTTTCTAGAAGAAGAGCCTGTGCTGCACTGCTACTGTTCCACTCCATCACTACCACATCACACACGAGATATCAGGCTCTAACCTTGTCGGCACTGAGTGTGAAATTTCTATGGCACTCTCAGTACTCCACATCAGCATGAAGGTGGAAATTTTGTCCACCTTTTGTGAGAAAAAAAAATGAAAACCTTTAGCCTTTAAATTTGCAGAAAAAACCCCCAAGTTACACACACACTCACATATAAATTGCAACCAAACAACTAGCAGGACATGAAAGATGTCTCTTCTGGAAAAATACAGAATTTTAGTGCCATTGTCCCCTCCATCAGAACTGTTTGAGGGCTGTTGGAGTGAAAGTGAAGAGGGGAGAGGAGAGAAAAAAACAGCCGCTGCAAATAAGCAGAGTATTTTATTAGAGAATTATCTCCTTCTTGCAAGAATGAGTGCTCAAATGGATAATACCTTCCTGTGAAATCCAGGTTTCCAGCTTCGTGTTAAGAAGAGGCTCTTACCTTATGGGATTATCCATCCTTGATACTGTGAGAAATGCTGCTAAATTCGCTGTGTAGGAAGAACACACAATAAGGGTGAAGAGCCACCAGCTTCCCATTACAATGCGCATCGCCACAGAATTGACACTGGATTCACCCCCTGCAAATAAACAGAGAAAGGGAGGGGCTCTCTGCAGATTCCATTTACAATCACCCTCTGTGTGCCCTGGTATGTTAAACTTTGTTGGAGTTCCTCTCTACTTCCCCTCCAGTCTGCCCTTTCACTGTGGGAAAAGCATTGCTTCTGTTAAGGCTGATAATTCACAAGTATTTTCTCCAGTAACCTTTTGCCCTAGACAGTGTTCCAGAAAATCATCTTTCAAAATATTTCCCTTGAGAGTTATTGAGGATCAAATCTTAAGAACATGAAAAATGTTCTAAATAAAGTTGAATGGTGAAGCACAACTAATATGCAGGAAATAAATCATTACAGTGCTCAGAATACAGTAATATTCTGTTTTCAATTACCCTTTCAGAATTGGAAAAAAAATCTGCCACAGAACTGCCTAAATGGTTTGTGTGCTATCTTTGCTGCATTTAAATCTGCAAAGACTGAAGCATTAGTGTCATTACTTGTTACCCTTTACAAGATTTCAAACCATGTGAAGATTTCTTTCCAGCTTGAGCATCGTTGGAGACTAAACCTGACCATAGAGCTGGTTCTACTTACTTCAGCATATGTTTGTGCTGATTATATCTTACTGCACTTAAACCCATCTTAATGAGATGAGGGACCAAGTTTCATAGCAATAAGATGGATTTTCCAGCTGAAGCTTTAGAAGCTTGCAATCACAATGAAAAACAATGTAGAAAAAAGTTAACTTTACCCATATGTCAGCATTCAATAAAACCTGCCTTCCAAGAATACAACTAACATTATAGATAAAGCACAAAAACTGTGTGGGCAGATTTTGTAAACAATTAGTTACAAAAATAACTTTGTTAATGGCAGTAGTCCTACTGAATTCAGAATTAGTCCCATGCCTAGAGATTCCTGAGTTTAAAGCTCATTACCTACTCAGTTCAAACAACCAAGAGATGAACTACCTCACATGAATTCAAAAACATATGCATTTGCATTTCTATTTATACATTAAACAATTAAAAAGGTGCTAATTTCAGAGCTGGAGAAGTGTTGTAATTCTGCACCAAGCAGCTCTGTAGTTTATTTCTAGTGTAACAATTTTCCCCAAAGAGGAAAAGCCTGCTAGTGCTTTTCCTGGACCTAGTGAGTGACAGAAAGGGCATAAAAAGACAGAAAGCCGCAAACCTGCCCACTGTGGGCCTGATATTTCTGAGTCTGAGAGATTTTAGGCTGCTAGCACCTGCTGACATTTTCCCAAGGGAAAAAGATCTTGAGAAAGCTTCTTCTCAAAACAATCTTGGTAAACAACTGATTCGTTTTCAAAACAATCTTTCTCCAGGTGATTTTTTGCCATTCTAGTTCAGTTTCTCTAGTTTAACCAACAGGATTAGGGAGGCGTCATTTCTATTCACCAATCATGTTAAGTCTGTATCGGAACACCTTATAAAAGGTAGTAATAATTAGACAGTAAAGCCTTCTGATGCTTTTGCCTTTGGAAAAAGTCTTTGGAGTCATTCATTTTCTCGAGTCCTACAACGACAGCCCACCTTTCCCCCTTTTGCTCAGCCGGGCTGATAAAACATAGCACTTCCCCCAGGGCCCTTCTCTTGCAGTTTATCCCCGCAGGAAGGCCCGTGCCGTGCGGGCCCGCTCCCCGGGGCAGGGCTGGCGGCGGAGGGGTGTACCTTGCTGCACGAAGGCGCCGTACACCACCCAGATGGCACTGTGCAGGGTGGAGGACACGGAGGGGCCGGGCTGCACCGCGCCCTGCGCCCGCACGGCCTGGATGCGATTCAGCACGAAGATCAGCACGCCCACGATCGGGATGGCGGCCGCGATGCACGCCCACACCGCGAAGTCGAACGGGGCGAAGAGGGAGAAGATGTTGATCTTCTCCTCGGGCTTTTTGATTAAGATGCCCACGGAGTAGTCCATGTAGCGCTTGCTGAAGTCCACCACGCTCTCCCGCTCGGGTGTTATGGTGATGGCCGAGATGGCCAGGTCTGCTCTCTGCAAGACAAACGCAGCACATCGCACCGCTCCCCGCCGCCAGGAGCCTGGACAGCCTGAGCCTTCAGGAGACGCTTTTCAAGAGCCAAGTGACTCCACGCCTTTCCTTCTATAACTTAAAACATTCAGACGCGTTTATATAAATTTTCTAAAAATAAAACCAGAATCGCTTTCACCATTTAAACATTAGTTAATTGCACTGATCTAAAGAAGAGTAACGAAACATAACCTGTCAAGGTACTCTTGAACAGAAAGCATGACCCCGACTCCTCTCTGGAAGAAGGGTAGCTTATTTAACCTTTATCCCTCCTTTGTTTTCCACAGAAGACCTAAAACTCCAAAACATATCAACCCAGTGCACCGCAACAATAAAGAAAGAAGCACCATTTATTTAGCTTGCGTATTTGATAGCAGGGTGGGAAGAGCTAATGTTTGGTTTTCCCCCTGCAGAATTGCCAACTTTACATATTCATGAAGAGATTTCATAGGACAACTGGGAAGAGGATTTTGGGGTTTTTTTAAATGAATAAAGTGATGGAAAAAGCTCATAACAGGAAGAATGCACAAATGCAACTTTGTTCCTGAAATTGCTTTGACTTCAATCTTTAAAACAAGTAGGTGTTTTTAGATAATCCTTAAAGATTATGCACACTTGACGAAGGGTAAGATAGGAGTTAACAAATAAATTTCCAAAGCTTTTGAAGAGCTTCAAATAGATTTTCAATATTTTCTGTCTTAATAAAAAGAGTTCTCTTCAAAAAAAAACCCCAGAATATACATTCTGTTTTCTATCTCTAATTGTATTGGGAGTGTAAAGCAAATATTAGAGGAGGGAGGTTTGCTTTGAAACGCTTTGGAGTTTGTGGAACAAATGGTAGCAGAAATACCTTTTAAAAATTACCATAATAGATATTTTATTTCTTCAAAGAAAGCAATTTCCAAAGAAACCTAACAGGAGTTCTTACATTATTTTTAAATCCATGAAATTCAAAGCGTTTATGCCAATGCAAAATAAGTTAAAAATTCTTTATGCTCCCTAGCACCAACCCATGAACATCCCATTATCACACACATCTTTGCTATTGCTTTAATTGCTTCTATTTCTTCCTAAATATCTCCTTACGGATACTGAGACACCTATTTACAAGATAATGAGAAAACTTTCACTTTCAGTAATAACCTCCACTGCAGAAGAGTAACCTTTTCTACAAAAAGCAGCAACATGGAATATTAATTCCTTTGATTCTTCTTGATTAATGCTTGTCCCATGTCAGGTTGCAAGAACATGAACAAAATATACTCATTTCATTCTCTGGGAGATTCTAACCTACAAACTCTACCCATTTACTTAAATGGAGTTCAATTAACTTACTCCTGGATTTGCAATACTGTAATTAAGAAATTGGGTCCTCTCAGTTTTCAACGAATGAATAATCTTGAGATCAGTTTAAATTCTGATCTCCTATTACTGAGGCTACTTTTCCTGTTTAGGAGTCAAATTCACAGTCATTACTCAATGGTCTTTACATTGTCCCAGAATGACTGAAATAAAGTCCCATCTACAAAGTATTTTCAAAGACAAAATGACCAAAAAAAAAATTACTAGTAGTTAATATTTTGAGGATACCTGTTTTTTTCTCTTTTTTCCACAGTCATTCCCTCACACACACAAAGTTGACCTCTATTCTTATAGCAATGTAAACACATAGATTTACATGAATATAATTTATGTTGAGAGCAGCTGGGAGCAAATAAAACAAGATACTTTCTAGCTCCTATCGTGTATACAGAGTCTTAAATTGCCGTTTATATCACACTTAAACCATCCACAACTCAGAAGCATTCTGCACTGGTGCCTTTATCCTAATTCATCCTCCTGTAATTTTTTTTTTTAATGCAGCTTCTTCTCAGCATACCTTGTTAATGAGTTCTCCAATCATGCCATTCCAGGAGCTGTTTTGGAGCTGGTGTCCATACTTGCCATCAGGAGCTTGATATATCTCATACTTGAAGCCCAGATTCTTGGCCAGTGCATCCAGGACATCAATGGAAAATCCTTTATATCGTTTTGGCTGCCCAAGGATGTTCTCTGCCACCATCACAAAAGGTTCTTCCTGAGAACAAAACAATATCTTAACTGACACTTGAAACATGACTTTTAGTTTGCTTCTCTGAGCAAAAGGGTGTTTTCTGAGTTAATTTTGGACAATTTGGCACAGACTTTTGAGACACCCATAACCTTCTGAGGCAAAAATTGTAGGTCAGTGGGATACTGTGAAGCTTCCCAACCAGACACCCCTGCCTCAGCACTTGAGTCCTATCCATAGCATTGGCGTTTCCATAGTTCTTGAGAAGAAGCAGAGACTCCAGAAGAAATTCAACCCCAGATTTAGAAAGCTGCCTTTTACATACAAGGTCCCATCTTCTATCCAGGACACCTACTAAAACACAAGCTAAAACCACTGCAATTTTGTGAACATTTAAAATTTTGAAAATTCTAATAACCTTCACGGGTACTGGTTTCTGGAGTATTTTAATTTCAAGCCTGTTTTGGGACCAAGGAAATGCAGCATTTCGTGGTACGTTTTCTGCTGGGGATGGGTGTCCTGATCTCCTGCAGGGGAATCCCAGATATGTTGGTGGCACAGCCACTGCAGTTGGCTGCCTTTGTAGCCTGGTACTGTCACAGAAGGGATCTGCTCACCTCTCACTCCTGCTACAGCATAAATTGAGGGAAGAAAACTGTGGGCTGGAGGGAGCTCCTTAATGTACATATGTACTCTTAGGTACTGCCTATTTGTACCATTAGTCAGAAAAAGAGAATTGAAAACAAGCAAAAAAAGACACCATATTCTGCAATCTGCAGATTACCACATCTTAGCCAGGAGTGCATTCAAGCCCTAATTTGCCCCTAATGTAGCACTTGGCTGACAGGAGCTCTTAACCACTCCAGAGCTTAACAGACAGTAGTCCCAAAAGCGTAATGATTTTTTTGGAAAGACGACACCTTTCTAAAAGATATAGTTTATCTCAATGGGAATTTATGAGCTTGAGGCAGAAAACACTTGATTAAATTTTACAGCCTGCAGTGTACAAGAGCCAAGATTAGATTATCATAATTGGCCCATCTGATCTTAAAATCCATGAAAGGCTGAAAACTGCCTATCCAAGCTGGAGGATGGTATCTGGAATGCACCCCTGTGCAGTTAGGCCCTGTGCTGGTTCTATGCCTGGTAGGAATTACAATGCAGAAAAACAGCATAAGCAAACAAACAAATGCTCTGTATCATTGACAGTGCACAGCTTCACATAAAATAATAAAGGGCTATCACCTATCATCCTTGTTTATGAAACTGATCATCCAAAAATATAAAACTGAAAATGATAGAGGAAAACACTGTGGGAAGTGCCCAAAATATTCAGTCAGATCCTTTTTATTTTGAGCATTTTGTTTCCTGAACTCAGAAAGGATCATACCAAGACAGTCACCACTTTGAGTGTCACTCCCTGTAAGTCGTTGCCCAGACGTCGCTCTTGGAGGCTGCCGTTCAGCCCTTTCTCGGAGTCCCACGTCGCCAACTGGAACAGAAAGTACCAAGAGTCTGAAGAACTGCCAGGCAGGAATCTTTCAGCATTTACAAAATATTTAACAGCAGCTTGACCGAATCCAGAACTGACAGAGAGACGCTGAGAGGTGTGTGGCTTTTTTCAATGCAGAACCAGAATTAGTGTGATTCAGAGGACAGACATAAACAAGTGCCTTGCCTGAATGTATGTTCATTGATGTGTGCAATACAAATGCTCTATTATCTGTAGTATTTATCTTATCATTTCACTTAGTTCACTCTGACATTACATTTCTCCTCAGTAAGTTTACATTGGCTGAGAGTCCATGGGATTACCTGTGGTTGCAGTATCCCAGATTGCCCTCTCTGCTCAGATCCCTACTTTCAAATCCCTATGTTTATCAAAGACCAACCTTTATTTCCACAGTTTTTTAGCTCACCTGCAGTCATAAATTTTTGACACAGGTTCTACAGTGTCAAATTGTCTCCATTCACATTTTCTCCAGCTTCTATCTTAAACCCTGTTTTCTCTGTTCTTGCTCTACTTCTATGTGATCTCTAAAACAATTACAGCTTTCTAATTGCTCAGGAGCTCCCAGGCTCCTGATGAACAAGTATCTCATATCTACCAGATGTACCATATGCATGTTTTCAGGATATCCCCCTGGAACATTACATCTAAATATTTTATTTTTCAATTAAATGCATGATTTTAAAAATTCATTTTACTGCATTTTCTGAAGAGAAATACAGTTCAATTCAATAGAACAGGTTCAATAGAAAAGTCAGTCTAAAGTGACCTTTGGATTATTCAAACTAAATATGTTCCTGAGCAGCAGAAGCAGCAGCAGACACTCTTTTGCCTTCAGACAGAATCCACAGTGTCATTTTGTTCAGAAGAGACATAAATAGTATCAAGTAGGAACTGTTTTCTTTGTTTTTTTTTTCTCAGCTGTACTCTTAAACACCAATACTATGCTCACATATTTGGAAGCAATGTTGTTCGCTGAAGGCATGCCCTGTAGAAATTAAACACAGTCCAAGATCTGTGAAATATGGATTCCTCCTGCCAGAAGCTAATTGTCATGTAACAAGTCAAAAGTCTTCTTGGAAAGAGCTTACTTCACTGAAAATGCCTATGGCTAGATGTCTTACATGATTTATTTCTATGACTTCAGTTTTATCCTAAAGCCTCACAAATCAAATCAACAAATAAAATGTGATGGAAGAGATCTGTATAGTTTTATTTCTGTTTTGTTGCATTAAACTGATAAACAGGGAACTAGAAAAGAACAAGATATTCAGTGAATATTCAGCAGCCATCACAACTGATGAAAATAATTCCACAGTCACTAAATCTTAAAAACTGAGATGCGGGAGAGGAAAGACTTAAGGTACACCTCCTTTTATCCAGATGACCTGGGGGATGGAGGAGGAGAATGTATGGAGAATTTTCAGCTTTCCAGTGACACTCCTGAAAGCTAAAATATCTCAGATTGAACACTCTCCTTCTGCGATGGCAGTTTGGAGTGACAGAGGAATGTCTGCACATCAAGTGTCTGCAGCAACACTGGCAGATAAATATCTGTAGCCATGGTATCTTTTGAATTTGAATTTAGATGCTTGCTCTGAAATATTTCCAGATGTTCCTCAGCCCTTGCTACTGCCAAACCAAATGGACAGATCTTTCCTTTGACATAAATCAACATGGTTCAACAGATTTCAAAGATCAGTGTGAGTGCATATAGCATCTACTGTGTCTCAAATCTGTAAAGACAGCTTACTGTTTAAAGCTTTGTTGCTTGTCTAGGCATATGAACCAGATTTTTGCCAAAATGGCTTGCAAAATCTGCAAGTGATGATTAAATAATCATTAAAAATGGGAAATGTAACACATTCAAGTTTACTTCATCACTAGCGGACTGCCACATCAATTTTTTCTCCTACACATGCACCTTTCAAAATCTGATTTCATAAAAGGGCCTTAGACTCCTCGAATACTCTATGTTTTATATTCTGCACTACCTTGAAGAGTTCCAAAAAATACTGGAGACAAGACAGGGTAAACCCATGAATTTACTCTTTTTCTTCAAAAGGAGCAGACAAAATTCATCTCCTATGCAGCAGAGGTAAACGCAAGGAGGAGTATATTTTGCTTTAGAACAGTACTTCAGAGTACTGTACTACAAACTTTTCAGCCTCTTAAAAGCAAACTATATAGATAAAATTAAAAAACGGAACCTAAGGAAAACCATTTCCAGAAGGGATTTTCCCTATGCATCCTTGTGCTTTGGAAGACTTCATTTGTTAAGAGCTGTGCCAATTGTGCAGGTGGAAGATAATTCCACTTCTTGCAGACAGAATTTTGTTTATAGGACTGATGTATTTACAGATATGTATATCAATTTGTAACAGCTGACCCGTCAAGATCAGTGCCTGAGAAACTGATTTCCAGCTCGGTTACACACCATGAGTACTGCTGTTAAGGCCATTAGAGTTTCATTGTTTATAGAAATATGTACGGATTTCCTACCAGAAGTCTGTAGCCAAAGGTTATAGCACAGCCATCAGCTGACAGGAGATAAAAGGCTTTTAGATCTGATTACAAGAAACAACTACTTGCAGAATCAGCACTTGCAGGATGTGTTTAAAAAAAAAAAATCAATAGTCTCTGGAACATATATTTAATGGCAGTCTGGGTGGGATTTTTTGATTCTGAAGTTACCTGGTTATGTGAGTTTAAGTTTTGAAATCAGCCACTTTATGACAGACTTTCTGCTTCAAGCTTCCTTGCTTTTCTTTTTGAAACAGCCCTGTTGCTGGGAGTCTTCTAGTTCTAGCCATACAGCAGAAGCTAAACAATGCAGTAACGACTACCCAGAGGAAACAAACGTGGAATTTGTTGGAAAACTCTGACTCAAAATATGCTTCCAATTTTAGTCAATACTCACTGCATTTTCAACTAGAACTGCAAGGAAAGGTTTGGAGAGAGAAAATAACATTGTTTTCACCCTCCACAAGCAACACAGGATGAAACAAAGACACTTCCTCAAAACACAAGCAAAACAAAAGTCTGTCACAGGCCCAACCAAATGGAGATGCAAATTATCCCAAACTACTAGTAAATTCACTTAAAAACAGACATTAGCAAATAAAGAATTCAATGTTTCTATCACAGTATTGAATGTGATTATCTACACTATTTTAGTTTACAATGCAGTAGTTACTGTCCAAATAATGCATGCCACTGCTATCTAACACAGTTTTAACTATGACACCATCCTAAATGTGATCTACTTTTCCGGAAAAACACGATTCACATAAGAAATTAAAAGGATAATTCTCAACAGATGCATATTAATGTTTGAAGTGGTTACAGTCTGTCCACAGCATATATCTTTTATTTTACCAAAACTCAAAAACTTCGATTGGGTGATGTCGTTGGAGCTAAGGTTACACTATCCAAAGGAAGTAAATTTGGGAACTCCTTACTTGAAATCCGAAAAACTTCTATAGAGACAGGAAAGCAAAAGGAGTGCAAAGCAGGCAGTTCTCACACCATGAGACAGATACCCATGTCAACCAGAACACATTTTCTGTGAATACAAAAGCTGTTCTGTCCATGGATTTAAATAAATTAATCTATGCCATTAACCATCTAAAAATGCTTTTAGATTAAAGTTAGATTCATATAGATTTAATTTCAATGACAACTTGTTTCTTAACCTTGAAGTCAACAGATTTGATGTCAAGTATGATGTCCATGTACCATATACATGTATTTTACACATTGGCGCCTCATTCCCTTTGCAAGCCTTGCAATACAACTAAAAGCAGATTTTAAGTGAACCTGATAATAAAACAACACATAAAAAAGAAAATTCATGTTTAGAGATGACATATGAAATAAGGGAGTGGGCCATTAAATAAATGGAGCAACTTGGATACTTCTGTTTTGCAGTTCTAAGGAATAAAAGAAATTTCATTTCAATCTTAAAAATATAAGTCCACTTAAAACATCTAAGTCCACAATTCCTTTTCAAATGCAGTATAACAGTAATCTACAGACTTTTCTGCCATTCAAAACAAGATAGTAGTAGGACTCACAGTTTGAATTAGTAGCAGCAGTGGTAATTGTTAGAAAATTTCATATTTGTGTAATCCACAATAATATAAAACAGGATTAAAAAATGAAAGGCATCAAATCTCTTACTTGCAAGCAAATTCAAACACTGATACAATTTATTTCCATCAGAGCTACATAATTATTAGGAATATTCTAACATTTCTACTCTAAAGCATAAGCTTCTAGTCAATGTAGGGATAAGATACTGGGTAAGATCAGCAGATGAACTGAGTTCAGCATAACTCAACCCTGTTTGCAGTGAAATACCAGCAAGTCATCTCCATCCAGGCATTCTAGCCTGGTATTTTGCAGTTTTTTTGTATGAAACGTATCTTGGTTCCAAACACTTGCGGTGTGACTGGAACACCTGTGAGCCCACAGCCACAGAGAACTCCAACACGTGTTAAAACTATGAAGCAGAGGATTGAGAACCAAGTTTCAAACCATACAAAAACTCCCAGCCTTTTTCACCTTTGGGTGAAAACTTTATGCCATCCTGCTCAGTGCTCAAGAGGCTCAGTTTGCCATTAAGGGGCACTATAAGGATTGCATCTACTAGGTAAAAGGTCTGAGAAGGGCAGGGAGACCATGGAAAGCTGCATAGAGTTAGAAAAAGGGCACAGAGGAAAGGCTGCCTCCCCTGCTGCTGCTGCTTCAACAAGGGGACCCCCGGTTTTGTGTCCAGGACAGCGAAGAACACAGATGTAGCTGTTGATGCTTTAATGGGTCTTTAAGAATGCAAGACCTTCTGGGAGAAGAATTCCATTTATTCCAATTTTAGCACAATTTTTTTTTGCAAATTTATGGTGCTATATTGAGGATAATAAAATTCCTCCAGAGAATCATAGGAAGATGAGCATGAGGCAGTAAGACCTAAAAATTACCAAGTCATTCTGGAAAAACTTGACTGCTTTTTCAATAGTACTGCAGAATTAATAGGTAGCTGAAATGAAGAGGACAATATGCTTGTGTCTGAATTTTAGCATTATTTCATACAAGGTCTTATGAACCCTCACCTTGGGCAATTTGTTTCCTGAAAAAAGACAATACCACAATACCACATGATTTACAGATTAGCTTCTATGTCACAATGAAGAATGATGCATCAAGATGAGAAGAAAAGTTCTGAATAACTCAGAGCAAGTCAATATTAAGATCTTCTTGCCTTAATAGCTTTTGTTACTGTTTTGGAACTGAAAATAGGAAATTACTGATATTAAAATGTCTAAGATAAAAAGATATTTCAAAACTGGGGAGTGCTGAAGAAACATCAAACTAGTACAGTGAGAAAAATAACTAAGACAAGCAAGAACTGCAACATGAAACAATAATATGCATCTTGCATAAGTAGAACTGAACACTTATGAAACAGAAAAATGGGAAATAAGCATACTTCAACTGAAGAAACAAACACAAAAATTAAAGAACAAGCTGTTCAGGGTGACAGTGAGGTGCAAATGATGATGAACTTGTAAAACAGTACTGCTGCACAAGTACCAGTGTGGTGCTGGACTCCACATCTCACATCACGGACTGAACAGAGCAACCACAACACAGGTGAGAAGAATTTACAGTCTTAACACTGTGGTTAGCATCTGTGTGAACAAGAGTTAGGCATGCTGGAAGAATATCAAGGCAAGGGAGAACAGGACAATCGCTACTGTGATGGAGGATCCAGTTCATACAAAAAGGACGAAAGATGCAACTGTGAATATTCAAGATAATGATAGCTAAGAAATGGGAAAATTAGAAACAAAAGAACATATAAGGCAACAGAACTGCTGCTGCAAACTTCTTGCCATCTACAGAGACCCTTTCACAGGAAATACAAATTGTTTCCTAGAAACATTTATTCATTCTCAGTGCAGGCTGTTAAATGAGAAATAGATAAATGGGCAGGGATTTTTTCAGTATTTCTAAGCAAAACAATTTTTAACGGGAAAGGCTTGGCACATCCAGGATATAAGGAAGTACACAGATAAAGGAAATCAAAGAACTGTCTGGTGGTTCTTGAATTCACCAGAGATACCAGATCCAAAGAACTGTTTCACATACGGCTGGATCTCAGCCAAAGGTGATTAGGATGGTTTTGTCCCATGTGGAACAATTTCTTTCAAGTCCCAGAGTGCAAGGTTTAACCTGTGATCTCAGTTTGCAATTTCCCAGGTGAGTGGATTGATTGCCATCTTTAAGGCTGGTATGGGGGCATATTATCCACAAAGTTAAAAGGTACTTGTTGCAGTCTTTTCAAAGAACGTCATAATTCCAGAATACTTGAAAACCTCAGCTACTTTCATCTCCAAAAGAAAAAAAAACATTCCCTACTGCTGAAACAAAGCCATTCCTAGAACTCTGCCAGGGAGAAATTGTCAAAAGTGCACAGGAACAATTTGAGGTTCCAGCCTACAACCGTTAACTTCGCAAGCCTACGTAACACCACTGAGTCCCGAGAGCCACACTTATATAAAGTTAATTGAGCATAGACCTAGAATAGAAAATAGAGAAAGTTCAAGAACGCTGAAGGAGGGATTTGAGTAGGAAAGAGCAATTGACCTGAACTGACATATCTAAGGAAACAGATATAGACCACTGCTCGCCTGAGCAGCCAGCGAGACAAACGGCAAATGTCTAGGACTGAGCTGCCCCATGAAGTCTGCCCTTGAAGCACCACAATGCCCTTCAAAGATGTGAGGGAACGGGCTCACAATTAACAGAGAAAAGCAGCACTGACAGAGCCGCCACCACATAGATAGTCCCATGAAAGTGATTTAGAATTTAAGAAAACAAATCCCCAATTGTGCCAACAAAATGTACTTTGGCAAGAAGCTGCATAGTAACAAGCAGAGAATTTACACAAATTGGAACGAAAATTTCAAATTAATTCAAACTGCTCAAAACCAATGCAAAATGCTAAAAATAACATTGCATTGAAACAAAGTGCAAATTAGTATCAGAAGTGGTTTTTTGCCATCTAAGATCAATGACAGTACTTAACTGCTATTATCTAGAGAGTAACTAGGTACGATATGGATATGGAATCTCTCTCTCTCCATGTCATTTACAGTAATTCCTACATAATAAAAAGTGAAAACCTAAAAGGGGAAAAAATACATTCGTTAACTCAAAACTGTGGGGATAGTTTAGGACAGAGGATTACCAGCAGAGGCTTTGGTAGAGGTACTTCAGCATTAATATTCTAGTTTTCTAGAAACCTGTATATTTATTCAGGTCTTGCTCTTCAAGTTCTGCCATTCACTGCAGCTAATAATTTCGACCCTACCTATCATAACTCAGCAGTGTCTTGCTCCACTATTTTTATGGTCCTTCATTGCAGAGAATATCAAGTATTTTGACGTGAGACAAAATGTTTTCCCTTATGTTTTTCATTAGCCAAAGATCAATTCAATTAAATATAATGACCATACTATTAAAAGACAACTACTTTACATATAATAGAGCTCTACAACATAAATGAAGGTTAGACACATGCTGCCCTCTACTAATAATATTAAGGAAGCCAAGGTATTCTCATGCATTGTTTTCTACAGAATTTTAAGTGAGGAGTTTCATGCAGAATTGAAGCAACAGTTTTCTTTCTAACCCTATAGGTTTTATTAACACAGTGTCAGATTTCTTATGCCCCTTGGGAATAGATCAGCCCCATATACTTTATATTGCATATACATCACATTTAATATTATGTTGCAGGGCATCTATTATGAGAATTATCTTTTTTGCTGAAATAAGATACTGCTCCATTATGTGGCAGAATGAGACATTATTTTGCTAGCAGGTAATGAAGCAGCATTGATACCAATTCAGGGCTGCTCCTCTTTCCATATAGTGATAGCTGGTGACCATCTCTGACCTCTTACACAGCACAGAAAAACACCTGTGCTCTACTGTGCTGAGCCTGGGCAACGCCTGTCTGGGGCAGCAAATCCACACTTGGCAGAAAAAGGAGCTGAAAGGACATGACAAGATAAATGTATTCTGTAATTCATTATATAAAAGTATAAATAGGCCATCTTCAGCTCTGCTAGAATAAATTGCTTCAATTAATACTAGTCTTTGAAGGAGCAGTGACTGCAACATGCTGATGTTATTAGTGCAGCAACACAGGCACTGAGAAAGACGTAGTATTAAATGAAGCAATCATGAGAGTGATGAAAACAATATGAACAAGAATCTTATCCTCTGATGGCTTCTTTATGAAGTGCAGGGAAGTATTACTCTATCCCAAGATTTTCGTATTTCATTTCCCTGACATAAAATCAAAATGTGGCAAAGAAGGTGTTGAAAATAAATTGGAGGTATTTTCTACTAGATTCTCACAGGCTTCTCTCTTGTAAAGCAGGCAAGAAACTTCCACCCCTGTCCTCCTGCAGTTTTGTCACTTTTCAAGGCTTTAAGGTACAAATGATGTGCCATAGTGTAGAAACACTGTTGTTAAATCAGATGGCAGCATTGCCACAGCAAAAGCTGTGTGTGCAGCACCACAACTCTTTTAAGGGTCGAATAAATTAACTGTGAGTCCCCAAGATACTGCTGAATCAGGCACTTCCCAGGGGCATTGTAATGATATGAACAACCAGGTCTCTAATTAAAACTGATAGATAATCATAAAAGTTAGACCAGTCCAGGTATAAAGTCCTCAAGAGCTGTCACAAGTTACTGGCTAAAAACACATTGTCACTGGGTTACCTACTTGAAAGGCAAACAAGCCCCTCTTCTTTTTCCTGCAGTTTAAAAGAAAAAGTCATTGTCCAGTGGAATCCAACACGTCCTGGACTCCAAGGATATTCTAAATGCTACAGCCAATTACTGAAAATCAGGTTGCTCAGGAATAGCTGCTTGTGGACAAAACTGAACCAATTCCCTTTACCATGACTCATTATGTGTAGGTAAAGTGGAAAAAAATCAGTTTCACACAGAGAACAGATTGTTTTCAAAGCTTCCAAATGCTGTTTAGTAGTAAATTACTAGCTTTGGAGAGCAGAACTATCCTTGTTATTTATGCAATAGTGACCTCAGCAGACCGTTTGTAAACAAAAAACCTCTCATCCCTGAAAAGTTGGATCTAACAACAAATACAAATTCATGTTGATTTCCTATAGGTTCTTGTCCTACTCTACAGAGTGTAGTAACCAAATAACTCCCTGTTGTGCTGTTCCATGAACTTTACTGGGAAGGGAGAGCAAGAGAGGCTTGCACAGCTGGACAGCTGTCAGGACCTGTTTTTTTCCAGTCCTTTTATGTGAGAGCTCTGCACATAGGAATTAACCAGCATGGTACAGTGGGCTATGCCAAAACTGCTCTTTTTTTTTTTTTTTTTTTTTGGCAATTCCTTACTGGGTTTCTTGGATATTATCTGAGCTGAATGCTTTTGATGTCTCACATTCAAAAAAACCCATCTGTATTTCTGCAGTTCTAACACCAGAACTTTTCCTAGCCTGGTCCCTGAGGTACAGACCACTGCGTGATTTCACCAGCTGTGATTTTCACCTCCTGAAGCCTGGCCAGCATGAATTCTCTTTCTGATTCTGGTTAAAGACACTGAGTCATCTCAGAATGAAAGCAAAGTTCAGCCCACACTCTGGTATCACCTATCAAGCCAGATCTCAATCCTGTATTGAAAGTTGCTCTTCTCTCAAAGTCCAGATACTTACGAAAAGCTCCACAACACCAAGAGTAACTTTTCGTAAAAAATTATTTAAAAAATAAGTACTGGCATTATCTAATTACCTCATGATATTTTGGTGGCCTTGATACAGTAAGGACAATTTTCTAGAGAAAAAGATAGCCACTTTGCATTTTAGTCCAAAGGTGTGGATTCATAAATGTAATTTATAAACCATATCAAAAACTTGAACATAAAGAGGTCAAAGTCTTAGATGATATGTTGATATTTAAAGACGACAATTAAAAAAACTCCAATAATATTTTATCAGAATTGCTGTTAAGACAAGTTAATACTCTCGACATCAGTAACAAACCCTAAGTGCCAAAGCTTCCCTGCTAAAGATTTTAAGTGAATTTTGACCAACTCTGGTTATTGGCACTGAAATCTACATCCATATCTATGGAACACCGAAAATTTTTGTAATAAATTTAAAAGTTTCATTTTTAGTGAACTTTCCCTTATTTTTATCTTTACAATGTGACTTCATCTTTATCCTTGCTTCTCATAGGAGGTGATACAAAATGGCTTAAACAATTTGCAGATTTTATTTCCTCTACAACAAAACCCACTGAGTAAAAAAAAAAAAAAAACAACCCAACCTAACTTGGTGTTTGGTAATGGATAATTGCCTCTCCAAGAAACAGAGGAACTGTAGATAGTATTAGGGAAAACATGAATTTTCTTCTCTGTAATGATAGGCATTTAATGGTTTTAATTAACAACAAGCTATATTGAGACAGCTTTCAAAAATATATTTATCCCTTGGGCTTTGTTACATACATAGAACAGGTTTCGTAAGGCAAATAAAATCAGCTTGCTCACAAAGCCAATTAGCAGAGAATATACAAACACCAGATCCACAGATATTATAGTTTATATAAACTATGTACCAGTTGCTAAGTATTCACAAGGAACATAATAATACACTTAGCTACTCTTGGCATAGTCTTCATACAGAAACTGTGGTAAGCATGAAAAATACTTTTCCATGTTACTGTCTACAAACCTTTTGCTTACAGCCTATTGCCCTGCTTCATTTTTCCCTACTTCAAAACAACATTCAGGAGTGTTTTTAGCTTTTAAAAAAATTACCGGACAATGAGAACTTCTGAGCAATTTTGCACAGTGACAGACAGTGCACACAGGGTACATAAGAAAGATTACAGTAATAAATACTTCCTCCCAGCTCCACAAACTGCCACGTACCAGCAAAACTCCATCACTAGAAAGGATGTGGCAATTTCAGTGAAGTAGTCAAAGGTAAGAAATAAAACTAGGTAAGAAATACAGTTTGTACTATGTGTAATGCATAAAGGCTCTCCTTTCAGACTCCTTACTGCAGCTTTAAAAATAAACACTGATCTTCAGGAAGCTTTATTAGAGTGCCCTACATCATTTGTTTAGGAGGATTCAATAATTTAGTAGGTTTATGTAATTACTACAAGGCTTATTTAATATTGCACCTGATGCGTTGTTGTTTTCCAAGTCTTGAGAAAAGCTTCTAGAAAGGTCAAAGCTGATCAAATTAGAAAACAAGACATGATTTATGTGTGGTCCAAACTTCTCAGTGGAGGGAGAGAAACACTTTGGGCCCATGGAGGGCCCCAGATAAGCAGCAGAATCTCTGCTAAGGAAAGGCAGCCGCTCGCTGGGAATGACCCAGCGGTCAGACCTCATTTGAAGATCACCCTACCTTAAAACATTACAAGATTTATTTCTGCACTCTAAATGGCTCTTGGTCACTGCAGGGCAGGTGGTTTTTCAACAATGAACAGCAGAGCATTTGTACACAGAATTAGGGCTACAATGGGCAATGCCCTCAGAGAAATATGGATGCAGAAATATGGCAAAGAATTACCACAAACATATCTGAGGAGGAAAAAACCACACACGTTACATTCATTAAATCCCTTTCTTACTGCCTTAACCTGATATTCTTTCTGTTGCTATGGTGATTGTTATCCCGTCATTTATACATTTAAAGAAAAAAATCAGTATACCCTCTCATGAAATTCAAAGTGTGAGAAATATCTCCTTAATGCAATACAAAGACTATTTCCTCAGTGGACCCATCAGACATTCATTTTCCTAAGGTCTTCCAAGTCCATTTAAACTTCTCTCTTCCACACATTGTGTGGCAATGAATTTCAAAATATAAGCAGGCGGTCTCTGAAAATGTACTTCCTCTTACAGGTTGTAAGCTGCCTACAAGTTCGTTTTATTAAGTATCATCTAGGTTTCCATTACGAGAAAAAATGAATAATTCCTCCCATTTTGTCTTTTAATCTCTTTATTTCCTAAGCACCACACTCCCTCCTTTCATCTGCTTACTGAGCCGAAAAATTGTGGCCTGTGTGTCTCTTCATACAGAAGCAATCTGATATCTCTAGTCACCTTCTCCCTCTTACATCTTTTCTAGTCCCTTCATACATTTTTTTGAAAGGGAGAAAGAAATAAAAATCACCAAAAAACCCACCTCAATCCAAATTATAGAGACTGGCCAAAAATCAGCCCATGGAAAATTGGAAAACTGACTTAAGAAAGCCAACTTTTGAGTGCATTATTAAGCCTATATTTTAAAATTATCATAGAAAAGTTGCCTTAGAAATCTTCAGCATTAAAATGCAGAAACAGTTTAACAAGAAAAGTTGAAAGCAAATGTCGCAAATAGAAATTGTATACATTTAGATAATACATACTTAGGAAATGGAAAACAAATTCTTACCTACTATATGCACAGTAAAATGCAGAATTATTTAATGTTTCTTGGGAAAAAAAAGCACTTTCGTTTATTAGAAAAAAAATACCAACACCCTCCATTGCATTTCTTGGGAGCTCTTCCTAAATGTCTTCCCTTGCATAAGCAGAAGGTAGTAAATACAAAGTAGAAAGCTATGAGCCTGCAGTAATCCCCCTCCTCTCACTAGGTCTACAGTAAAGTAATTTGTTGGCAATAACTGCCCTCAACTTTTCAAGAAGTTAAGGGGAATTTGCAGCAACTGCTCAATTTCCTGTACTTCTTTTCCATAAAGTACATCAGTGGTCCTGCCAACTTGGATTTTTTTGTAACTCGCAGAATTGCCTAATAGATCCCAGAATGTCTGAAAGCTACAGACTTTGCTCACAAATCCAATTAATTAAAGGAAACAAAATTAACAGCGTGTTAAGAATTATGTGGGTTTGTCCACATCTCCGTGGCAAAATATTCCCAGCTGCTTGGGAGCAGGCTTGGGACAAGCTCTGACGGCTGAAAGGCCCTACAAGCTGCTGGCTGCCCATCAACTTAGTCGCTTATGATAACTTGAGTGAAAACTTGGCCATTACTGAACTCTCGGGGCCTGCATTAGAGGCTGACAACGAGCTTCACTGCCGACTTCAAACTGCAGCAGCTGCAGGGAGGGATGAATGGATGAGTGACAAATACCATCAACACATCAGCCCAGGAGATGCTACTAAAATGCTGCTTATTAGCACTGCCAAGGTGACAGTTGAGAATCTGTGCTCTGACGGACCTACAAAATTGACACAGTCCAGGATGGAGAAGAAACTCCAATAGCTGAGGTCCTTCCAGAACTGGCAGCTCAGACCATACAAAACTACATCTGGTCACTGCTCAGAAGGAGAAGAGGGCATCCTACACTGAGGGCTGACAGGGTGGTACCAGCACGAGTACACAATCATTATTAGAATTCCGGGAAGGGAAAAAGATTTGACTGTTTCTCACTTAAAATATATTGAAAAGCCTGAAGGCTAGAAAGATGGGTACCAAGGTCATAGATCCTGCATCCCAAGAGTGAGAAGATGCAACTTTTCAGGAGGTCCTTCAAAAGGCAGATTAGAGACAGCTCCCCCAGTTGGTGGCTTTTCCTTCACGCTGCTGAGTAACACAGGCTAAATGAATTAGCTAAAATGTGCTCCTGTAAAAATATACCCCTTCTCACATTTACCTAGGGGTGTCATAAAAATGGCATTTCTTCGTCTCTTCTTTAGGAAACACACAGCTGTCATTAAATATATATATGATACACATGATATACGTAGACAGATATATATGTATATATGTATGCATAAAGAAGCCTGTGCAGTAATCCATCATAAGAATCTGCCTGAGTTTAAATTGCCTTTCAGTACTAAATGTCACAGTCACTATAGAGAGCTACAATTTAAAAAACTTATAGGACTGAAAATATTTTTCTCAATACTCCTAACTACTTTTCATAGTTTTTTTAAACCTAGTTACTTGTCCTTTGGGATGCTTCTGTCTCCTTATGCCAAATTTCCTGGTCTTGAATTGGTACCACACCAGTTAGGAGAAAGAATATCAGATCTTTCAAAAGCAGGAGTTGGCTGTTAATGTGAATAAATCTCATGTTAATAACTTTCATCATGACTTCACTCTACGTTAGTCTGGCAACATCACAGAGGCTGCATGTGCACCCAGAAAAACAAAGAGAACCAGGGCTTAATTGTATAATGGGCTGCACAGCAATATGTCAGAACCTTTTGGCTAAGGAATCTCACAAGACTAAGAGACCAGCAATCACATCAAACAATGACAGCCACAGCACATCACCCCTGTCCCCCTAAGAGCCCACAGATTTCTTCACAGGCACGTTAAAGGTCACCTCGTGGATGCTGGACAAAGTGCTGACACTAGAGCTCATGCAAGATTTCACATTCAATATTCTTCAATAAATAAACTGACACTCTTCCCATCTCTGGCAGATACGGCTTAGGATCTGATAATCATTTCAATGATGGTGTAAATTACCACAGCAGACTCCCTATTAACGTGTTCCAGGCTATCACACTAAGCCAAATAGATGTAAAAAGACTAACACCAGAATCATATTTTGACCAGATTTCCTATGTAACAAAGCAGTTGCACATGAAAGAAATAAGGTAAAAAGGAAAAGAAGGAGGCATATTATACTGGCTTTCTTGCTCTTCACAGATTTTCTATTTCTAACTTTTTCCACTGAAGGGCAAAACTAAATTGAAGCTTGCTGTGAATACATTCAGGAACTTCCAACAGATCTACACTAATTTTGTTTGTGCTGACCTGTGGTCCTAACCCTTTTCGTAGCTTTATAATAAACACCTTATATGCTGCAACACAAACCAAAGGCATCAGCCTCTCACTGCCACCATTCCTGTGCCATAATTCCTCATATTCATGCTCTAGATCTCAAGGAGACTTGCCCTAACATAACATGAGCAGGAAACTTCTCAGGCTTACTACACACCATGTCATTCCAGCTGTAGAACTGCTCCCCAAGCACTGGCACTCATTTCATTTGTTTATGTATGACTTACACAACTTTTGTCATGGCCAAGAAAAGATCCTGGCTAAGCATCTTAACATCACTAAATCTGGATCAATTCTGTTAAGGCTGTGATCCAGGTGGCTCCCTCAGTTTAGGGAGCACTTAAGGCTCCAGCCTGCCACCAGGGTGGAATTGGAAACAGGAGCAGTGTTTCATTTTACAGTTCAAGGGGCAGTGATATTTCATAGCTAGACCAAACCCAACATGAAAATGAATGCAAAAGAGAGGAGGCTGAATTGGGGAAGTAGGAGCCCTAGGTTTTCATAAGAGGAGTATTATGAAATATCATCAGAGTATGATATATTGATATGTGCAGTTGCTGCAGCTGAAATATCAGAATGAGCAACAGTTGTTCTTCCACTGCTGTAACAATTCGACTTCTCCTGGTTTCAGCATGAAAGTGATACTGGAATTGATTTAAGTGCATTAATGCCACTGGAAGTCATAAGGGCTTTTGGCAGAACCTATAGAATGGGAAGAGTCCCTATGTTCCATTACGCTGATGATGTTGAAAAGCAAAGTGTGCCAGCCAGAACCCACCCCACACAACCCCAAACCTTTAATTAAGAAAGCCTGATATTAAGTTGTACTCAATTACAACATCTGTAATTTGCCACTGTGCTCCCAGAGCAAATCCATATGCTTGTGAGGCACCTTTTCAAAACCCTCTTTTGGGCACACTATGACTATCATACAATGCACTTGTATTATAATTAAATTTAGTATAATTACTTTACAGAGTGATCAGTGACAGTTTATTGTTCAGGAAGAATTAATCCTTTGAGCCTTCCAACATCATTTTAGTTACTGGTTCTAAATGAGATTTCAAAGAATGTAATTTATAATAACCAAAATCCCCAATGCATATTTCAATATAGCCTTCCTTTGTTACAGCAGCTCACTAGTAAAATGCTTCTGTGTTAGAGCACTCCTGGTATACAGATTTACCTGAGCTGCACAGGACCATTCAAACAGGAGGAAAGCAAGCAGGAATGCTTAACTGATCTCCTTGATGCCTTCTCTTTCTTCCTCCTTCCCAAAACATGGGTGCTCTAGAACCCTTTCAGAAACAATTCCACTATTAAAATAGAATCCTTCCCTTTCCAGAAGCAGCTCAAGAAATCCTCCCATCTGAAACATCACACTAATTCATGAATATATTTAAAGGAGATGGGATGATTGGACTTGAGAAAAAGCTGGAACTGCACACGAGTAACCAGGAAGTTTGATTTCCTTCTGGAACTAAATGCTTTTCCACAGAGAGGAATCTAAGTTGGGCAGTGTCAAAACATTTTATTTAGACATTTTTAATTCAAGCAAAATGTTTTGACAAAGTGGAATCCTTGGAAAAAATCCATTGCAGATCTCATCCATTCCAGTATTGAAACCTAGTTCCCTGTTTTGTATCCATTGCAATCCTAGTTCTCCATTTCTTTCTCTGGACCAGTTGTTAAGCATATTGCATATCCCACTGAATAAATTCCTCGAGTTGCGCTCCAGTCCCTCAGGACCACCATGAACAGGAAATATATGAGAGAACCTGATCCACAGTACAAGGCAGAAGATATTTAAACATGTCAATATTGGGGTTTTTTTTTAATTATCTTGTCAAAATTAAGCCCTTCAGGCCAGTTAAAAAAATCCTAAATTTCCATATAATATCATTTTACCAAAATAGAAGCTTTTCTTGTACAACTTTATCCACTGGTACAGCAATTCAGTGAAAAATTGCCAACTGCCAACTGTAGCTATCACCACAGCTGAATTTCTTGATGTGATTTTTTCTAAATACCATATTAAAAAGCTCTCAGTCTACTTGACTAATTAAGATTTCTCAGCTATCAAAGCTCAGTCCTTTTTACTGCCAGAAGGTTTGTTTGTGCAATCAAAGATGCTGGCCACAGACCTTCTGGAGGTGACATTCCAGGAAAATGTCACTGTTAGCATGACAAGCACTCAGTAATATGTGGTATTGAAACTGCATCAAAAGACACGGCAGAACACGTTTTGGGCAAAGTCTGAGAAAATCTGTGCATTTCGCACTTCTGCCACCTAACAGGTAGAACAAAAATTTTCTCAGAAAGCATATAAATTCTTTTTTTATTGGCTGAAGTAATTCAGCAAAATAAGAGAGAATCACTGACAGTTGTTCTGCTCCTGCCTCGTGCATGAGGTCAGCTGGTTTATGGGTCAGTTTGTGAATCCCATCGGCAATGACACCAGCAAGTGACAGCAAAAGCCTTGGAGTCTCCAGAAGCCAGAGTAATATGATTACAAGACCATATCTCTAATTTTAAAGAGACAAATCAAAAATGTCTTATAATTATCTTCCCGTCTTTACGCATGGAGCTACAAAGGGAAATATTTGTTGGAAAACACAAGAGGCATCAAATGCGTTTTCTGGGAGAAATAGAAAGTTTTAGGTATTGACACTCAAAACATGATTGTTCAGAGTTCAGCTTACCCTCTTCCCTATGGCAAAGTATTCGATAATGAAGAGAGAGACATAAGCAAAGGTAGAGGAGGAAACAGAAATGCCAGTAGGTAGCTGACTCAGTGGCAACATCTGTGGGTCCTATCTGACTTCTTGCTGAAGTAAACAGTAATTTAATTTGGTTTAACAACTTTCTCCTCCATAAAGATCTGGCCACTGCTATCCATACATCAGAAAAAGCTCTAATACATAGGAATAAATGCAGAGAATGAAAAAACATGGAACCTTCAGCTGGAACAAAAGCCATCAACTCTGCAGGTTAAATCTCAGTTGCATTTTATATGCCTTCCCCTGCAGGTTCCCTGTCTACTCTCCATGATAATTTTAAAGTTTTGTATTAAAATATTCATTTTGAATATGCCTCACAATCAAATTTTTCACTGAGTAAAATTTCAGCTATATTTTCATCTATGAAATAACACCAGAGGCATTCTTCTAAGACAGTGGAGTTCACTAGACTTGGGTCACTTCCCAGAAGTGGGGATCAAGCCTTCTTCATCAAGAAAAATGAGATGTAAGAAAAGTTTCCCAGGTGAGGTGTAAAATAAAGTAAATGCATATTTTTAAAAATCCCAAACAAAACCACAAACAAACAAACATTACCTCCTTTGAAAAGCACACTGACAAACCTAATATTAATTTGCTACAGAAACAATACTGAAAATTACACAGCTTTTAAAAGAAAACCAGCTAGAAAATGTGTCAGGAGGTTTTTGTGGGGACCTGATACACCTGATGATACTTACGTAGTGGATGGCCATAAAAGAGAAAACATGAATGTTTGTATGGATACAGTTTAAATCCCACAGAGCAGTGGCACAGAGGGTTGAGAAGAAGAGGAGGGAATGCCCAGGAAAAACTGAGCAAGGAGGCCCGGAGGTGGAAGGAAGATGCACAGAGGGAGACAAAAGGAGAGGCCCTAAGGGTCGAACAGGCAGAATACCACAGTACGGCAGAGATGGCAGGCAAGCAAGGACATGCAGCCTTTTTCTTTGATGGCAGTCAGCAGAAGCATCACTCACTGCCGCTGCACCTGAGAGGCTGAACAGCTTAGTAACCAAATAGCATCCTTTAGAAAGTGAGAATTGTTTGTTTGTTCCTCCCAGAACACCCTCTGGATGTCAGGGCAAAATATTATTAGTTGTGTCTCTGATGAGATATCTAATGAAGACATCTTCAAGATTCCTCCTTCCACCATTATGTCACAAACTTCAAATTATTTGGTAAAGATGCCATATTTTAACAACAAAATTTCTCTACAGCAGAGTAAGCAGAACTCCAAAATATAAAATATCAATTGTTAACAACTGCGAGTATGTCCCTGATTTGTACTAGACCGTATCAGTTTACTATTGCAGAGTAAATATTCAAAGAAAAACCACAGACATATCACAATTATAATACTTCTGTTAATTTTCTCTCTTTTTTCCCTTAGAAACTGGAGATGTTAGACAGTTTTGAAAATGTCTAACTTATGTACATATGAACAAGTTCAGTAAATTCTCCCCCCTTCAGAAACCAACAATATTATCTTTTGATATCAGGAAATGCTAATACATGGTGAAGAGAGCTTGCAAGGTAATTATATTGTAGATTGACACAATCATCTCATTCACTCCAGATTTTCTCTGTGGGCTGGAATTTAGGCACTACCAGCCATCTGCCCTAGGATACAAGCACGAGGCTCTCACTGGAGTCAGCAAGAACTGAGGATGTTAACAATGGGCAAAGTTTCAGTCCCAACTCAGCAAAGAAATTAAACATTCCAACAGTCACTCTAAATTTTTAGGCTGGACTCAGGTTAAAGGCCTTGCTGAATCAGGACCCCATCCTTCAAGTGTTATACATCATAACAAACAAATATCAATATTAGCATTTTTCATAAGCTGCCTAGATAAGTCCTCAGGCATTCAGAGAAATCTGACAAGAACAAAACCCACAAAATAAACCTTGGTTTGGGTAGTCAGAATCTTAAGAGCAATATAAAATCAATTGGCTAAAAAAGCCCCAGCCCTCACCTTGGTATGCTACTGCTTTCTATGCTTACTGCCTGTGAGCATGACTGGGGTAAAATGTGAACACAAGAGGCCTAAAATAAAGCCAGATCAGAATTCTACTCTTGAAGCCCGCCCCTGGTCTTGAGTTCACCACAAGAGGGGTAAGACAGACAAATCCCACAGCTCCAGGTTTTTCAGAGGGAACATAATGTGCTTAAGGCAATGAAATATTTTAGTAGAACACTGATATTCTCCTACTTAACCCCCATTTATTAGCATAATGCCAAAAGGAACATAAAATTTCATGAACATGAGCAGTTAATATAGCAGCCCTGTTTACAATAATTGCATTGTATTTACTGCATCCACATAACTGTACTTGCTAGTTTTAGTGGGAACATAAGTGGGTTTTGCAGTCTTTGTATGAATTTCATGGTGTTGTGGAAATAAAACTAGAAATGCCTAAGCTAATTTAAAGCTAGATTAGATATGGTTAGGTGAACTGTTATTACACAGCCTGCAGAGCAAATAGAAGCTGTAATTCTACTGGGAAAACATTCCAGGCAAGATCCTTAATTGGCAAAATCTGATCAATATCCCTTGACTTGACTGCTCTTCCACAACTGTACGAAAACTGAGGTTCCAGCTCGCTCTTTACCAGTGATATCTTTGCTAAGTGCTCCTACTGAATTTCTGTATGTGTTAACAGGAACATTTCAGGAACTGGCTCTTAAATTATTGCTACAATATTCTGGACATCCATGTCATAGATTACATTACCAAAGCATCATAGTGAAATCTCTGTGAGACTGGTGTCTTAGAGATTAATTATCTTATTCACAATTTTCTTTTTTTGAAAGCGTTTTATTGGCTTCATTTGGTCATTCTTAAATTATCACTAATACAAGTGAACTGCAAACCAATCTCTCTACACCTCCTAAAGTACAGTAGGAGCCTTAAATTGTTTTAATGTAATGAAAGTTGTCAACACGACATTCCATTTATAGGAAAAGGACAGTTTGGAACTATTGCACAAAATAAAACTGCATTTAACTTTATAAATCTAGAGACTTTTCCAAAGTTTCTATATAAAAGGAAAAAGTAAATTTTACAAACATAGTCTTAAATGTAATGTTTACCCAGCTCAATATATTGCTCAAGACATACAACAGGCTCACAGGAAAATAAGAATATTAGTGGTTTTTTATTTTCCAGTCTACGCTGATCTCCTCAATTCTCCTCTCAATTCATTAAAAGATGTTGGATATAAAAAGAGCATCCAAACATCTGACAGTGTTACCCACTACACCAGCAGAAATATGACAAGGTTAATCATCTGGTTTGAAGGAGCCTGACTTCCCCTTGCAGGAGATTGCTGCTATCAGTTTTCTTGTGGAAGAACAGTCAATAATGTCTTCTAATCTCTAATAACAGACCTGGGATAAACATTCTATTATAACCTAAATAAGACAAACTTTAATTTTAGACCTGTCTATCAAAGGGGTATTTCAGTAATTATTACCTCTATGCTTGGGATCTTTTTTTTTTCCTTTCCAGAGTAATGTTTCTTAGATACTGCTTCAATTAACTGCCATTATGGTTACAAACAATGAGACTAAATTATGTTTTGGTTAAAAAAACAATTATTTGCCACTTATCCTCTCTTTTCTAACTTTAATTTTTCCCAGCCCTGTTCTTCACTTTTCAGTAACTTCTCTACTTATTCCCCAAGTCAATTTATGGGGACCTTGTTCTCACCATCAAGGAAGGGCTGGTGGGGAATGTGACACTCCAGAGCAGCCTTGGCTGGAGTGACCATGACATGCCATGAATGTTGAAGTGTTTGGACAGTGAAAAGGGTGCACAGCAAAGTCACTGCTCCAGACTTGAGAAGAGCAGACTTTGGCCTCTTCAGGGATCTGCTTGGTACAGAGCCATGGGACAAGGGCCTGGAGGGAAGAAGGTTCCAAGAAAGATGGTGAATATTCAAGGATCACTTCCTTCAGGCTTGGGAATAATGCATCCAAAAAGAGGAAGCCAGGTAAAAACACCAGCAGGCCTGCATGGATGAGGTCCTGGACAACTCAAACACTAAAAGGAAGCCCACAGAGGGGCGGAAGCAAGGACAGGAAGCCTGGGAGGGATACAGAGAAACTGTCCGAGCAGCCAGGATCAGCCTAGGAAAGCTGAACCCCTGAGAGAATTAAGTCTCACCAGGGACATCAACTTCTGTTGCACTGCTGTAGTGAAGTCGTTTCTGACTTTCTGAACAGCCACATAAAAATGTCATATCACCATCTGACTTTTACATGTATTACAAAGCAAGATATGCAGGGCAGCTATAACACAGAGAAAAATAACCACAGCTCAAAATACAAAAAACAATCAAAAATTTCAAAAAGGATATAAAACACCTTCAAGGTAATGTGCCAGCTTTTCACTTCCTGCATTTTGATATCAAATATGTGTTCTGCAACATGAAATTAAGACACACAGACCAAGTCTGAGGGAAGAAGTCAGCAAGTACATATTTTGTTTCCACTACTTATGTACAGATATTAGGCACTGTTACTATTGTGTTTCAGATTTTTCTGTCACAATGAAAAGGAAGAAAAGTGAACTGAATAGATTGCAAAATTCAGAATTAAAAACAAAAATGTAAACACATTTCAACTAAAAGAAAACTCCAAGTGTTTCCAGTCTCACATTAGGAAAAGAATACCTATTTTTGAAACAAAGTTTTCTACTTAGTAAGGCAAAAAAATATCAGAAAAATAAATACATTTGGATCTTAATGGGTATTTCTGTGTATTTCTAGGTTTGAACCTAATTCTGAGCTGAATAATAGAAATCCAAAACAAAGTAAATCAGAGGCAGCTGAAAGCCAAAACATTGGGCTTTTTCCCCATGGCAGAGACCAGCTGTGAAAGACAGTCCCATTATCAGATTTTGTAGACATTAAACTTAATTTTAAGACCAGAAGAGGTCACTATAATGACTCCATTTTGGAATCCTCTACTACAAGGTTTGAAGATGAACACTTAGGCCTGTAGTCTCTATGAAAATAATAGCATGGCTCTGAGAGATCTAACTTTGACCTGATAAATGAACTCATGGAAATTTCATGTCTATAAATAGGTTATTCTACCATTTATCTTCCTCATGTAGAAAAACTGAAGAGGAAATTCATGCACTTTTCTCCATATTAAAAATAGAGAAAAAGACACTCAAATTTGGAAGTGCCACTGCTCTGCAGTCTTTGTCCAGTATAAATTCTAGAATACAGAATAATTACTATGACTGTGGTGTTGATAGCATTGATCAAACTACCCTGAGCATTAACAAAACACTGCATTTTCTGGTTATGAAACTGACCCCATGACATCTTTTCACTGCCATTGAAATAAAAGGTGACAAGAAAACAGCGGTGAGAGAACACAGATCCTTTGATTTTAACCACAAATCTCCCAACAGCACAAATGGCACCTATTGTTGTGTAATGAAAGAAACTCTCTTATTAATAATTTCACTCTTTTCATCTTCAACCTACTAATTTTCAGCCTGTTTCCTAAGAATTTATTTTGCCTTTATTACAGTTCTTGATTCAACCCAAAGTTAGTATCTTGTTTCAACGATGCTGGTTCATTCTACCTCATACTGGCAGAAAGCTTTTAAACAATCATGAATTCAGTATTACATCTACTGTGCTATTAGCATGGAAAAATCTTACTGTTCAAGAATATTTCCTCTGGGTCATAATTATAATAAGAATAGATTCCTGAGGGCATAATCGAACAAAGTGCTGAAGTTGAAAGATTGTTTAAAGCCTTATTGAGGTAGATATCTACCATTTTCTTTCAAAAAACAACATCAGAGGTTTATAACACATCTGAAGGTTTTAATGTTTTTATTTTTTTCTTGTTTTAAAGAAAAAAGAACCCCATGCAGCTGAGAGTTACATCAGTTGGCATAATCACTGTAGTATAGAGATTTTCATCCTAAAGGGCCCTTCATCTTTTTGCACATGTATTCAGGTATTTTTGCCGTGGAAAGTAACAACTACTTCACAATGTCAACAGTTTGAGACATGACAGGTAAATCATTTCCAAGTACACAACAGTTGGGGAAGAGGAAAGTCAGGGGAGTTTTCAGGAGGATGGGAACTAGCAGCTTACATTTATCTCAATAGAAGTCAATTTGCATCACAAATTAACTAACAGAGCTAGGAATCTGCTTCGAACTCAGAGAAACAACACAACTGAGAATAAACTTCAAGAAGAAACTAGCTAGGCACAAATGGGCTAATTTGCGCTCTAATACAAGCAATAAAGTTAAACAAGAGATTATGGGCAATATTATACACCTAAAGGAAACATAAGCTAGGGTGGGAAATTGACAGAGCCAGACTGTGATCAGATCCAAATCAATTTGCACTTCATTACTGGATTTTGGCCACCTTAAAGACACCTAATTTTCACAAGAAGCCAGGCAACTGCTCTTCCCAGATGTCCTTTCTCCCCCACCCCATATTCTCCAGATAAATCCCTTAAAACATGCATAAAAAACCCCAACCTATACTACTGATGTAGTTAGAAGAATTTTTGTAAATAAGGTGGTTTCTATGTACTTGTATCTTGGTCCCTTATATTTAATTAAGCATTTAGATTATATAAATTGGTCCCTTAAAACCCAAGATAGTCTATGATTCAGTATAAATTTCTATCTTCCAGACACATCTATTAAGAGAATTAGAAATTATCTAGCTGGGAGATGTCCAGGTAGAACACATCATCTGTCACTGCACACAAACAGGTTTGGGTTCTTTTAAGCAGATTAATACAAAACAGTAGGAGAAAATATTTATAACAAGCTATTAAATTATACAGAGTGAAGCAATGCCACATTTGGAGGAAGAGGGAATATAAAAATCCATTCAAAACCCATTTCCGAGGCAGCCTCATTTTCTACTATGGAAAAATAAAGATTGGCAGATGTGAAAAGGTCTTCAAATGAAGGTAAATTTGGAGAGACCATATTTCTGTGAAGACAAAAGACAGCAGTAGGAAGAAAGACATCAAAGTCCAGCTAGCTAGAATTCCAGCCAGCTAGAATTCAGTATTTTAGTCTATGCAAAAGAAAAATCAAAAGGAAAAAAAAGTTTGTGCATTTTTCTCTCAGATAATTAAAAGAAATGCCAAGTGAGAGTAAGTTTTAATAAAGGAGACTTTATAAATTATAATCAGAGACACATTCATGAATAGAAAACACTCGGTTTTAATAAGTTTTCAGCCGAGGTATATACCTGGTAATGACGCACAGCCAATCAAAGGTGCTTGGGATGGCTGCAAAAAGAAACATAAGGCAGAGAAAAACAAGCTAAAGGACTGCTGTATGTTAGGTGTATTTATCTGGATCACCTTACAAGTGCTGCCTTTCTGAAAACAGAACCCCTTGCACTGGTTGTACTTACTGCCTCCAGTTAAATGGATGGAATTATTGCTTTTTTACTGGTGAAACTGGGGTAAAAATTAGTTAGATTTTTACATAAAAGCCTTATCTTTACATGAAAGAAGCTAATGCATGTATATACACACATAGAAAAAATATCCCTATATGGAATTAGTTCCTGAAACTGAAAATCACATAGATAAAAATGATGGCCAAAACATTTCTTAGCTTTCTGAAAATGAAGAAAAAAGCTGACCTAGAAGATGAACTATGTATTAAGTCTATGAAAAAAAACCCGGCTATTTTAAAAAATGCCATCTGATTTAAATAAATAATTGCACATGTGTTAAACTAGCCTGCATATTCTTTCTATCCAAATTTGCCCTGTTTTTCTGTCTAAACTATTACTAGACAACCTGTTCCCATTTTTTTGGGGGGGAGGACTGTCCAAAAATAGCTATCAAATCCTCATGGGCTTATAGCTGATACAGGAACGTAACAATTTCTTGTACTGGAGGCAACTGAAGCATCCCAAATATCCCCAGCTTCACAGTTTTCAGCTCTCCCTGAGCAGATGTGAGGCTGCTTTCCCTGTGCAGTAACCAGACCGGGAGTGCCTCAGGTGTGCTGCCCTGATGTGAGCGCAGATCCTCTGCTGAGGGCAAGGGCGGGAGCTGAGCCCTGCCTGTGCTCCAGCCAGGCAGCTGGGCCAGCCCAGAGAGCTGAGAGGGACATTGCAGGGCTGTCTGCAAAATACTGCGCAGAGATAATACAGAAAAACCCTTCCTCACAACAACATGAAGTTCTATAACATAATGTACAGTCTGGAAAGCACAGCTGTATTTCTAGCTTGTAATCAGCTAAAGGAAGCACTGATATTGTCAGGTTTATTGATGACTAGTATCCATAAATTCTTTCTGGCCGTCTCATATCCTTGCATTTCCACTAGGCATGTCTTGTTTCTCAGCATTGAATTTTTGACAGCATTAGTCAGCACACCAAAGGAAAATAATGAATCCTACTGCTGTGCATTTTCCATCCTAAAAATGTGTCCATATAACGCCTTCCAAATGCTCAAAGAAGAATTGCTTTTTTGTTGATTTGTTTTTTTAAACAACTGACACAAAAATCAGATTCTAATATGCCACAGAGAAAATTAAGAGACAGTGAAATCTGTAGATGCACTATACATCTATAAGAGTTTGCATCCTTTATAGTCTTGCCCAAAATTTAAAGATTCAGCATGTTTATGCAAATGGTTAACAGCAACAAAAATAGGGAGACCATTTGGATTTACAATCGAGCACATTGTGACATAAAAAAGTCTGAGACAGCCAAGACCAGACATCCTTCAGTACAAATACATCAGGAAGGCAACAGAACTAGTCCTGAAGTGGATTTCAGCAGAGATGCCGTCAATCAAACCAGTATTTAAACCAAGAGATTTTGTCAGCTTGCTTAAGTTGCAGGCCAGCTGGAGGTCCCTTCCTCATGGATCACTGGCACCCCAGGTTTCTGGGATTGCTCACATGAACAGCCCGTGCTCCTGGTGCACTTCCCCACAGAGCACTGTGCTGCTGCCCGGCTGGCCTCCACGTGACAGTGACAGGAGCCGAGAGAATGGCCTGAAGTTGTGCTGGGAAAGGCTTAGGCTGGAAACTGGAAAAAGGTTCTTCACCCAGAGGGTGCTTGGGCACTGAACAGGCTTCCCAGGGCAGTGGTCACAGCACCAAGAAGCGTTTGGACAATGCTCTCAGGCCCACGGTGTGATCTCAGGGCTGGCCCTGTGCAGGGCCAGGAGTTGGGCTTCAGGATCATTTTAAGTCTCTTACAACTCAACTCATTCTGTGATTCTGTGATTTTGTGATGCCAACAGAAAGGTAAAGAAATTCTGGTTTCAGATCAAACTAACAGCCATCCCAGCTTCCATGCTGGAAGACATTGTTAATGCTTGTTTTTGGTTACAGGAAGCATGGGGAACAGGGAAGGATTTGAAGCAATGACAGGGCAGGATTGTGGTTGTACACAAATGGCTTTGGGCTTAAGATGTGTTTACTTCTAATGGAAAAGGAGGAGAAAAGATCCCTTCCTTTACTCACTGATCTGGAGCGGTATTTATGCACACACTATCTTTCTGGACTGGACCATGAAATACCTACTGAAGAAAGCCAGTGCTACAGAAGAGAGGTATCCTAGAGTGGTATTTCAAAATCAGAATTAAAACAGCCCACTTCAACTAGAAAGTCAGGCTCTGCCAAGCCTTGCTGCTAGTCTTATCCTAAACTTTTAAGTCAGGATATACGCACAGTTTTTATGAATTCAGAATAGACAGCATTTCTGAAATAATTAAAGCCAGAAAGGCAGTAGGTACATTGATGTACTTATTTTATACCACCTACATCTAGAAAGTTAATTCAGCTACAGGAAAGGATATTTAATCTTTGCTGCAGCCTGACTAACTGCCGTAGAGCAATGGAGATTATTAACGTGGGCAGGCTGATTTGGGAGACGCAGGAGGAAAAAGGAAGCTAAAGAGATCCTTCCCGCTCCAATTCTTCTCATCCTTCTAGGGGATCCTCCCAACTCTATTTCTTTGCCAAAAAAGGGGCAGTTTGTCTTCAAAATTCAGTACCAATACTCAAAAGACCTACCATAAATCCTCCCGTACAGAGACACAAGCAAAATGAGCACAGGTTCTTAAAGACTATTTTGCTCAAAATCTGTGAGAATAGAGAAAGATAATCTGGCAAGGCAGCAGGAGCAGTGGGCAGGTGAAGATCCTCTCTGAAGTGCTGTATATTATGAAGAAACAGGCTGTACTGTACCTGTTCTTGGCAACTGATGTATTTTGAGCAAGAAAATTTGTTTCCTGATAATATTAGGATCCAACTCTGGGGTCCCCAACTTAAAACAAGGATGTGGACCTGCTGCTGGCAAGTCCAGAGGAGGCCAAGAAGATGATCAGAGGGCTGGAGCACCTCCCCTAGAAAGACAGGCAGAGAGAGTTGAGGTTATCCAGCCTGGACAAGAGAAGACTCCAGGAGACCTTATAGCACCTTCCACTACCTAAGGTTGGGCTCAAGAGGGACTTTTTACCCTCCTGGAGTGACAGGACAAAGAGGAATGGTCCCTTCCAATCTAAGCTATTTTGTGTTTTGCCTGCAGTGTGCTTGTTCAGTCATGACTCTCTCTTGTGAACTTGAAAAATCATAATACATTATACTAAAAACATGATGTAATTGCAATAATCATTCTAAAGCCAAAACTACTTACTGCCTTAAAATTTTGATTAGCTCTAAAAAATACCCTTCTAGTGTAACCTGAGGTCTTTTCCTTATGAAATCTGACCCTCACCAAAAAAGAAAAGAGTACAATCACAAAAGGCCATCCAATCCGTATTTCCCATTTGGTTTTCTCTACTAGCTACAATAAATGACTGTATTGCACTGCAACTTGGGAATGGAAGAAAGAGAAAAGGAGCATGGTATGTGGATAATTAAAGAGATTCAACAGGAGTCATCATGGATAAAGTGTTATGATGGTGTTAAGTCCTGTCTGACACAGTAGAATTGATAATAAATTCTTGCACCTGTAGGAGAAATATACAGAAACACACTACATAAAGAATGAAAACTTACATGAAAATTTTTCCCTTTCTTCTTCTGAGATTTAAGCACTAGGCATTTTACATTTTTTCCTTAATTTTCTAATAAATCAAACCGTGGTTAGCTATAGATCTTTGAACAATTCATCTATCATTCAAAATAGAAACAGGAAGGAAATAAATACAGATTTGGAGAACGGATGACATCTATTTAATCTCTCAGAACAAGTACGGCTATGTTGAGTCCTATCACAAAGTTGTGGTTGGGCAGCAGAGGAAGGTACCAGTCTTTTAGAGCCAGTCTGCACTCTGAGTCTCCCTATATTTCTTGCCAAAATGGGGGGCACAGTGGCTTCTCTCCTCAACAGAGAACTTTATGGGGCACAGAACACAACACAAAAGTGACAACTATCAGTTGGGTCTGATACTAGGGGATGCGTGAGAGGAAGAGAAGCCAACCCAGAGAGCAAGCCTCTGTCATAGGAGACTCTTCTTGAGAGCCCGACAAGACTAGACATTTTCTTTTAATTAAGAAAGGAACTGAAATCTGCTAAGAGTCACACTAGAGCAGCAGAATCTGTGGGCTGTACCCTAGATTCAGATTCGTTTTTTTCATTTTAAGCCAGCTCAGCCAGCAAATCTGTGTTTTTCGCTTCACTGGTTACTGTGTTCCTATTTGTGTTCAGAAAAAGAAGAAAGCCCTGAATGGTCTTTCAGTGAGTCTATCGAGGAACAGTCCTCCACTGAACACTCAGAAACCAATCAGAGTTAATGAAAAATAACAACAAAATCTCAGTGCACTTCCCTCATGCTCAAAAAGTAAATGTTTTGTGTTCTCTTTTGCCCTCTCTTGTCCTAGAAAGAAAACCCAAAAGCCATGGACTAATAACACTTGTTTCTCTTGTTCAATTACCTTGTAGTATTACTGAGAAAGCTTAGAAAGCCTACCATGGAATACTTCACTCCCTACTATTTTAAAATTTAGGAGAAAATAAAGAAAAAAAAAAAGCAGACACAGCTTCATATTCTTCCAGAAGGGAGCTGCTTTCTCTGCAAATTTGAGCCATGAGCAGCACAATTTGCATACCTACCCTGAAAGTCACACCTTACACCTGATCCAGAGAAAAATTCATCCCTATCTCGGCAAATGCCCTGGAGAAGTCCCAGTACTGCATGTTCTCCAAACCTGGATTGTGACAGCATTTTCCTGTTGGAATGGCAAAACAGCAGTAGCAGATTTCTGAACACGCGACCACATGGTTTACATATTACACAATAATTATGCATTTAATTATCTGGATATCTCTCAGTATAACAAAACCACAGCCTCCAGGTGCTGCTGAAATGTAAATAGCGACAGTGGCCTTGTACTTTGGTATTGAACAGCATCTTGAGAGCATCAGCTCAGTCTAGGTTCAATACAGCTCAGATAACAATTGTGCAAAGCAAACTTGTGCCTTACTTTATTTTTAATCTTGTGGCACAATAAATTGTACATAAAGCTTTAAGAAAATTATAGATGGCACCAGAACTACTCCAACTGAAATGTTCTCATCCAGTTAAGTATCACCCACATTCCTAGCTACTAAATATTAGCCTTTTTTCTCCCATGTAAGCAATTGCTGATTGTTGTACTTGCCTAGGACTACTTTCTTGTAAGGCTCCAGGAATTAAAAGCATCAGTACCTTTAGTCACCCCCCTGGCCAACCACAGTATTTGGAAAGCTTTGGACTGCTTTGTAAAAGTACACCTGTTTTTGAATTTGACAGCCAACATCATGTCTATTATTTAGATAACAATCCTTAAAAACAACCCAGACAAATGACCATTAACTGGTATCAGCCAGATACCACCCCTAGATTTTGCTATTTTACCTACTGTAAAACACACCCACTTCTCTTGGAGCATTGTAATAAAATACTACCAATGCATAAGACTTGAAAAATTTAAGACTGTACAATGAACAGTGAAGGGAGATATCGTGGTCAGCCTGCTGAAACCAGCAAGTCGCTCGACAGGCTGGTGGAATCACCAGTCCCTTAGCCACCTAACCCAAATTTCACTGCTACTTTCACCCTGACACAGAATCCCAGAACACAGGGCACCTAGGAGAAAGAATTTGACTCCTCATTTTTCTTCACAAAGCCCTGTGATGGTGGGAGAAAGGGCAGGACCAGAAGACAGCACAAGAATTTCAGACACTGTGAGAACAAGTGCAAGTGTTGTCCTAAGTAAAGCACATCCTTTTGGGATCTTTTGGTGGTATTCCAATTGAGAGGCATTTACTGCCACAGGCAAGCAAGTTCTCTTTCTTCTCATACTCAGGGAAACGATCGTGGCAAGTAAATTAAAAGCAAATAATTGGTGTCAGATTTAACTATTTTTATGCTGTTTATTTTCCTAAAAGAAAACTTGTATCTGGCTACCTGCTTTGGTCAATATTAAACAGCAGGATATTTTTCTAACTCCTTCACTATAAAAGAGAACCCTTGGATTATTTGTTGGTTTTTTTCCTTTACTCCTCATTTAATCTGCTTTCCAACAAAGCCCAATATTCTCAAGTTCTTCAGGCCCCATCAGTAAAGTCTGCAGGAGTCTGCAATTTACCTTCTCATCCAAGGTAGAGATACTGTTGTGAGTTAAGTAGATGTTTGTGCATCACACTCATTAACATATTAAAAATGCAGACATACAATGGCATGTTCAGAAAGAACATTCCATTTTAGTTGTTACCTAAAGCCTGTCTTCATTCCAGTGAAATGATGTCTCAAAATGAAAACCAAGTTTTGTTACATGTCATCCGCGTACTTTACCCAAATACATAAACTCATCCACTCCCACTGTAAGACATACTGTGGTACTGGACCGGGCATTTTTTAGATTTCTTTCCTTGACACAGGAACACAGTGATTAAAGATTGTACCTACTTTAAGGTGAGACTCAGTGTTTCTGGTGAAGTTTGAAAACAGGAAGTCCTCAACTTAAAGGCAGTTCTGTGAGGAACTGGAACAGCGGCAGCCTATCTCTGTCAAGTACTGTAATTGCAATGAATTAGCTAATAAAGACAAAGAAGTTTAATCAGAATTTTGATGCCCTTTTGAAAGTATCTTTCCAAAAAGGTAAATTCAGGAATTAGGATTACTCTTTTTTTAAAGCATAATGAAATTAAGGAGCCAGGTCAAAGCAAGCTAGATAGTTCTTGCCACTGGGTGACATGGAAGTTCCTCACATCCCACATTTGGGCTGATCACAAAGGAATCTTGTCATTAAACCCGTCTTTTGAAAACCTGCATGTGAAAGTATTTATTTGTATACAGTAATGTAATCTGGCATGAAATGGCAGAAATAAAAATACAAATAGAAGAGGAAATTTAGTTAACTTCTATTTATGTTATTTATTTTAATAAGACTAAAGAGAAACCATAAAGTTCTTTCATTTTTCTTAACTATGATGGAAGCATGAACAAGTAGATTAACTATCTATATTTAAAGATCCACTTTTGGACATATTGAATGTATCAGAGAAATCACAGGCAGGCACCAGAGCTACCCTGGATTTTAATATTACTGCTGAAATAAATTACTTCATAAATTGTGCTTGGCTACATGCATTTGCAGTTTATCAAATGATACAAGGCAGCAACCATTAGAAGAATTAAAGACATTTTTCAAATACTGCAGAGAAGACACTGTGCATGGTCTCCCTCAACATTCAGTCCTTGCAACTGTCCCTGACACTGAGATCATGCTGTAAATGAAGAGATGTTAGATTTCCTTAGTTTATGTCCTTATAAGAGCCAAGATGACATCTATTCCATCTGACAGTTAGGATAACAGTGTTTTGGCACGATTATTATTATTATTATTACTGTTTTCTTTTGAAGCAGTTTTGCTGAATAGATGTTGTACTAAGAAAGTTATTCTAACATTCAACAGAAAGTTCTGGAATAGATGTGAATTTTAAACAACAATCATAGATCAAAGATATCTCTTAGGGTAGGAAATTAAAAAAGACAGACTGTTCCTCTTTTCTGGAATAGTGAGCTTATTGCCCTTGTTCAAGATTGATACTGTGAAAAAGAAAATGATAAGTATTCTCCTTTTTTGGATTGCCAAAAAAGGTAGAAAGAATTTGTGTAGGTTTTTTTCCAAGGCTTCTCTTATTTTTCTTTGTTAAGCTCAGTAAATCTTGATCTGTTGTTGTATGGAAATACATTTTTTTCATAGTGTACACACTTTAGCACACATTCTTCATGAGCTGAGCTACAGAGCTTTTCTTGTCACCCCATTCTGAATATCCTCCTAGGATTCATCAATAAATTACAGGAGCATTGGTGAAAACTCCATAATTAAGGGTTTTTTACAAGGCTGATTTTAGCACTCCTATTATCCCAATTTTATGCACTACTGCATATGTGTGAAAAAAGGAGATTGTTATATCCAGGAGTCATTATAACCTGGTGGGTATGATACAATATGTGACTTAGAAATTAAACAGAATTTCTAAACATACAGGTATTGGTACACATGGCTGTGGAAACTTCTGCAGCACCCTAATTGTCCTGGCCCCACTCTTACCTCAGATATGGCTGCTTTTTAAAATCTACCCTCGAGCTTCACACTGTGAAAATGTCACATAAACAGCCTTCCAAAGGGGAAGACCAGCACGAGCTCATGCTTGGAGAAATTCCAACTCAAATTCGCAAGACATCCCTTTTACTCGGTGTTGACACTGGCACAATTTGCAAATACAAGTAACACTTTATACACAAGCAGAGGTCCCATTAGCAATGCTTCCCAAAAACATAATTCAGAATTTAAAAAAACAAAAACAAAATAAAAAAACTGTAGAAGAACTACCTATCACAAATCTGCTACAGAAAATACATTTTTAAAATTGCTTACCCATTCTTCAATGAAATAATTCAGCTAGAATTTTACAAAGAATGGATACACAACACTAAGTATATTTCAATTGGAAAAAAAGAAAGCACAGTTTGCAAAATTTGGGCAAGCAGTGACCTTACTTTATTTCAGAGAAAAAACAAACCAAAGTGCTCAAGGTTATGATGTTTCTTTTCTAGTTTTCTTCTATGATTTAAAAATTGATCATAGCTGTTTCCAACATGTTAAGCTGTATTTTTTCACCAGAATAATTCCACTAATGGAATATGCAAGGAATACATTTACTTTTATTCCTCATATACATCATGCACAGAAAATCAGAAATAAAAATTTAAAGGGGTTTATTATTTTGAGTAAAGTACTTCAGGGTTTTTTTTTCAGTTTGACACAATGTGGTTATAGGATGAATCACAATGCTCCTTTTCCAAATTATTCCACCATGACACTCAATCAACTCAAGCAGAAAGAAAAAGTTTAACCAAATGTAAGTATGTGGAAGTTGCACTCTACCAAGAGGGAGAGGACAATTCACCCCTCCCTCTGTAAAGTAACAAGGATTTTAGTGATCAAAAATAGCCACAACTTCAGTCTTACATTTCTGCTGAAAGATACCTTGCCCAAACAGGTGAAATTGAAACACTACACCCAAGTGCCTGTTTATGAAATGCTCAAACAGGAGGCAGGAATCTGTTTTACAGCTAAACCCGGGCAATTAAGTTATGCACTTTTCCATGTAAGTAAAACTGATTCAATTACAGTAGGAACTCCATAATTCTTTTGGTGTAAATATAGCTTTTCGCAGCATATGATGGGATTTGGATTGCCAAGTTTCTTGGAGGTGAAAGCATTTGATACTGCAGATGTCTAAAAATACCATTTGTTTTTGCAATGAATAAGAAGCATAAGGTTTGTCATCGTGATAATAATGAGATTTTGTCTAAAAGTAACAACTAAAGCACGGTATCAGAATTCAAAAATGTGGTTTCAACAACTGTGAAACCTATCACAAAAACTACTCACAGTGATTTCTGCAGTCTGCCTCAGACATGCTGTAGGAAACAACTATAACTGTTTACAAAGCTGATGATATTTCAGGAAAATCTAATTAAAAAAATAAAACATACCAACTGACAGAAATGAATAACCAATCATAAACATTATCATGGTGAGCAGAATGCTTCTTATGAAATACAAAATGTGTGCAAACCATTAATTCTGCCTTCATTACAGCCAGCTTGGGAAAGAAATGCATATTACTTTAGAAAAAATATGTTCCCTATCATAAAGTAAACTGAATACCCACATCGTTTCACACTTACAGGAGATCTTCCTGCCAAAGATGAAGATGATCATTAAACCCCTTACAGCTGTCATCTAACCTGGCCTAATCACATCCCTGCAAGGCATGTCAGCTGTTACGGTGCTCTCTGCACATATGGTCAGACCAGAATAAATAGGTTTACAGCTCAAGATCTCAGGAAAGCCACCCTGGAGTTCCAACTCCCTTAGTTTGGCCTCCACAGCTGGATTGTCCAGCTCTTACTGCGTAGAACCTACCCGAATGCAGGAACATAAGAAGTATGAAGCAGCCCAGATGTTCTGAAAGTTCCGTCAAGGCTTTCCATCAATAAGAGCTAATAATATAGATAGTCACTAAGGAGTGAATTGATATAGTCCTGCCTTCCTTTCCCCTTCTACAACCACTGGACTGTGAAAGTAGCTTTATTTTAGCTTTTTCCTTTTTGATCCATTCTGTTCCCTTATCACTTTACATCCACTTATTTTCCTTTTTTTTTTTTTTTTCTAATATACAGATACTCTAGTTGCTATTTCTGAAGGTGTTTATAGACACTAGGAATGTAAATCATAGTGGTAATTATCAAGCAGTAGATATTTGAGCTTTTTAAGTTTCTCTAGCAATCTTCAACTTTCAAATGCCCCAATAAGCCACTGCACAAATCTCTATTTTAAGCATGAATACATGACACTTGCTAAAATTCCACATGTACACAGTGAATAGAAGGCAGTTACCCAGGCCTTCTGTAAAACAAGGTGATATATCTTGAGGGACTTACCCTGTTCTTTTATGTTTAAATCAAAGAAATTTGAGCATTTTCTGAAGTTTCCCTTTCACTGAAGTACACCCAAAGGAAAAACAAATGGTAACACACAAAATACACAAAGGTGTCTGTGAGCTTTTACCAAAGCCACATAGTGTTAGCCTTGAGTAAGAAAGGAGAAGACAAAGTGACTTGTGGAATAAAGAAGCTACACTGAACAATGAAATACATGTATTTAGGTGCAATCACAACTAAATCACAGCTAGTGGAAGGAAAACTGATCTGCAGAAAGACCAGACCTCAGGACAACTGGAGAGTCAAGATGCCTCTGCAAAAATAGCTCTGAAAACTCCTACACATTTGTGTTACTGACTTGGACATCCTCCCAGGAATCTTTCTGGTGCAAATGATCCCCAAGAAACTTTGTAAGGGATGCTGAGTGTTAAAAGTCCAATCAAATGCTTTTGACTGGATTCCCTCTAAGGTTCAACACTCAACATTACAGTGTTTTGCCCTACCCTGTCACTGATTCTAATTGCAAAGACTTCTTGTAGGGTGTGGACAGGGATGAACAACTACAGATGTTCTTCATACATAAATAAAACCATGCAAAAAGAGCCCTCTGTTTTCTACCCAAAACACATGCCTCCACAGCTAAACCTGACCAAAGGCTGAAATGGAAGCAACTGACAGTAAATCAGAACTGGTCTCTCACTCAAGTAACATACCTAAGACAAGCGTTACTTTCTGAGCCTTTAAAAGTACTTCTAAGCTGTAACATATTTTGCTGCAATAAAAAGCCAGGCTGCCTAAATAATTGAATTCTAGTAGTTCCATGGTAATTTTGCTCTAAGAGGTATCATCTCTTCCAAGTTCTTCTCCAAACTTCTATAGCATACTGCTGACTTTTTACTCTCTCTATATATTAGAATGAAAGGATAATTTCCAGAACTTCATTTTAGCTCAGAGCAGTATTCCACAGCCATTAGCTTTTTACCCATTTAGAATTATACTCCCTTTCAATTTTTGGGAACTCTATAGTGTTATGCATTTAACACCCGAAGAGTTAAGCCTTCCTATATTAACCACCTAGCAGCACAACCTCCAAGTAGCACACTAGGGATCAAAAGTAATCAGTAGTATACCAGGTCAGCTATTTCAGTAATTTTCCCATTTAGTTATTTTACCTATTCCTTTGCTTTGTGGTCCCTTTTGAGTGATATTTTAGTTATCTCCTCCTCCCACCTTTGGATTATGTATCAATTTGGTCAGCATGCTGCTCACATTCTGAAGTGAGAGCATTTGTATCTGTGGTACCATATTTGAAATGCATATTAGAAAACACCGAATAGTGTATACTCACATATTCCACTTTGCCTGTAAGGCTCAAACCTGTGCTCTGGGGTGTTCATGCCAACTTTACTGGAAGGTAAATATTGAAGCATCAAGCAATTATCTGACTTAAGCAAAGTCACTTGGGAATTCTGCAACAAAATGGGACCAAACTTAAATGCCCCATGGCATCCATGTGCTAGGGGTAACAGCACTGACAGGACACTCGGGCTTTTCTGGACTGGCAGCTGGAAACAGGGGGGTAGTCCACAGCATCTCACACATCGCCAGACACTTCTGCTTTGCAAACTCATGCATAAAGTGGGGAGCACACTTCTGTCTGAGAATCAGGATGGATTCCTACACCTCCTAAACCAAACTTGCTTTAATAAATATGCAATACTTTTTACAAAATTAAGACAATAAGATAATCTTTCATAATTCACATGCTGTTTGAAACTTAAGACTTCCTCATTTTCAACCTTCTAGAAATGAAAGTGGACTGAGAAATAGCCTTTTCTGGTCACCACAATATAGGAGCCAAACTGAAGTGTTCAGAGGCATATTTTTGGCAACAGAAAATTTTCAATTATATCTCCTGGAACTTTATGCATTTCCAATACTTGTCTCTCTTCTGTTGAATTTCTAATACATATTGCACAACTTTGGCTCCATGTCCAGAATCCTTGTGCCAAATTAGACTCTGAAAGAATCTCATGTTTAGCTGATAAAGATGATTATGTAAACACAAGTTCTTTGCTTGTTTTTCCACTTACATGTCTGCAATTCAGACAAATAAAAGCAAATCACAGAAACCAATGGCCAAATGAAAATAAGAAATCACATATATTTGAATAGTTTGTGAAATCCTCTTTGGTCAGCTCTGTTTAATGTAGGATCCATTAATCATACCATGATAATGTCTGTGTTTCAACCATCTGAGCAGTTTAGAAACTGTTTACAGCATATGTTCCAATCAGAATCTCACTGTTCAACTGAAAGTTTCATATATTTTTGGAGCATCCCCTCTGCCTGAGCATGTTCAAGGTAGCCTGCACAGAACAAGACAACTTATGTTAATAATCCCATGGAAGCACTTTAACTGCCGTCTGATCCTTGGCAGTCCTTGTTCCACCAGCTACCACTGATAGGTCAATCTTTACTTTTCATGACAGACCATCCTTCATTTTGGAATTATCTTCTCTAGAATTTTTTATTTATCTCAAATTCTTGCAGAAGCTATACTTAAAACATTCTAGTGTGCTTACATAATTTATATACTCAGCTAGCTTCCTTTGTAAGACAAGTGCCAATTGTGTTGTACCTTCCATATTTATATTACAGCAATCTCATCTTAATTAACAATAAAATACATAAGCTAAATTGTGCAGTCTTTGCTATTCTATTCACAGGTTACCTATGGCATTGCATCATTACTGCACATGAGAAATAACTTGCAGGATTCCTGCCTACCAATATAAAATCGGTTTTCAGGATTTAAGTGTGTAATAAATTTGAAAATATTTCTCATAGAGTAAATGTCCTCTGCAGCATAGCACTAATTCATTCTTGAAGAATAACATTTTCTCTTGTGAGGCAGATTGTATATTATTTAGAGGAAAACAAAAGAGAGAAGGAAGCAGCATATCTTTACCCTCCGCACGTCTTTGCCGAATGTTTCACTGTAGCTGGTGCCCAGTATTTCAAATTGGACGTAGGGGTTGGCTCCATCTTCTCTGAACTCCATAACACCAGTTAGCCCAGTTATATGGCCCTAAGGAAGTAAGTTTGAGAAATTTCAGGAGACATTTGCCTTCATAAACACTCATCTGCATAAAATGTGTGCCAAATATGCTTTAATCATGTTTAGAGTGAACTTAAATGTGACCATTGCATGCTCTTTGGTAGCTCAAACCCAGCACTAGATCAAAGACCTCAGGGTGGGTTGTTTTTTTTCAGAAAATTACTTTAGCGCTTGCACACCCAGTGTTTATGGCCATCATGTCATTACTGTCCACAAAAACAGACCCCAAAGGAAAAGAGAGAGGCCTTAGTGGATGGTGGGACAAGAGCCCTCCCAGGGTAACTGAGGGCAGTGCGCTCAATTCTTGGCTTGAGTACCAACACATGAACTCCCAGCCCAAAACACAGGGAACGCCTGCTGTGCTCCCAAGAGAGGCATGAAGGAAAGACAAAATTGCATCTCCGTGATCTATCACAGAATTTGATTCTGGCTTTGTAGCAAAGAAGCTTGAAGTGACACCAGAGTTTGAAGTAATTTAACAACAAAGGATGGAATCATTAGGACTTGTCAGAATGATCAAATTGCATCATTTTACTGGAGGAAAATTATTTCATCAATATATATTTGGGAACATGGGTTTCTTCTGAACAATTCCAAAAGTTAGTATAGTAAAAATTATGTTTTTTTCTATTATTACTCGTAATCAAATAACTTTTAGAAAAGAAGTTGCCATGTGTGTGCAAAGCCACAGTTCTGTCCATATTTGAGTATTTCAGCGTGGTGCAAGACAGTGGAACTGCTAGTGACAGCTTAGCCAAATCAGATCCTTTTTGCTCTGCTCTGGGCTACAGTACACAAATAGATCCTTACCAATGTTCAGCTATCTTACAAAGCTATCTAAGTTGTAGAAAATGGAACATAAGTCTTAAACCTCATCATTGGTTCCCCCTCCATCTCCAAACTGCTCAAGTTATCCTCTTGCAAAAATGCATGAATCAATTCCCATGACTACCCCTGATCCTACTTCCTCCAGATCCTACAGAAGGCAGCTACAAGAACAACAACAGAACACACGCCCCTGGACTCACACTGCACTGTGTGTAAGTTGCTTATCATAAATCATTTGCTTGTTTAATAGCTGTAGCTTGTCCTTGGTTGTTGTAGATCACTTGCTTGTAATACATCAAAGAAATGTTGAATAGAAGTTAAAACCTTCAAATGCTCAAGCAGACATAAGGCAACTCTTTCAGTTGCTCACACAATGTTGGTTTGTCTTTTCTCACCTTCTTAATAGTCTCTAGCATGGATCTCCCTCCATTCCAAGGTTTGGTGGATTTCCTCATGCAGTTCAGACTTGCCATGCTGTGCCATTTCCTGTCCTCCAGTTTTCTGTGGAAAGCATTGGCCAGCATGAGCACACTGTCATACAGGTACAGGTTGGAAACCTGCAAACAATAACAAGAATGAGCCTCTTTTTTTTTTTATGTGAGCACCTTCCACAGAAACGATAAAAACCAGCAAAGAAAACAAAAAAAGAAGGCATAAGTGAGAAATAAAAGCTAAATATATTTGACATGTTTGACAGTGAAAGCATCTGAGAGAAATGCCTGTGCTCCTGGGTCCCTCTGTCCAAGAGATTCTGGCACACTGGCACGGCCTGAGTGTTACTGCAATGCAGTGCTGTAAAGAGAGATCACACTCCACATATAAACTCAAACTACAGAGGGAGTACAGCTATCTATCAATGAGAGACAAGGACTGCTACTTGGTCAGTCCTTTCAGTAAGGAGGGAAAGACAGATTGGAATTTAGTTCTTGGGAGTTTTACTCCTTTGAGCAACTGGTGATTTCTGGCATAGCAAAATCCAATACACACACAACTCATCCGAACAGGAGGAAAAATGACAGTATTATTTTGGTCTTAGCATCTCTTTCCACCAAATATACATGAGACTGGTTATGTGCTGCTTTCTCTGGAGCTACTGAATTTAGCCTCTCTATTCTTCAATTCACATGAAAGATACAGAAATAAACATTTGATGACGAATACTCCAGTAAGAACAGAACACCACACTAGTAATGCTGAGCTATACATTTAATTTTTCAAACCAAGGCATGTCTAGCAACACATGATTAGATCTTTGACAGGTAGTGGTATCCACTTCAAATGGTAAAACTTTAGCAGTGGAAGTTGGCTGAGACAAGTGATTTTAAAAAAACAATTAGATACTCTTCACCTGTTCCCCGAATTCACACGCACTCTTCTTCAAACGTACAAACAGGGGCTTAGATTTAGTCTTTACTAAACTCAGATCTTCACTTTACATCATTGGTCAGATATAGCTTTTTTTATTAATACAACAACAACAACATTACTACTAAGTGATAGTAATACCTCTTCTAGCTATAGGCTTTAATCATGATCATCCCTGACTTTGCCATTTTTCTCCTGGACTTTTCTAGTTCACCTTAGAAAGTCATGCCTAGAGACCAGGAAAGCGGTGTAGGCGCAAGTTAATTCAGTTGCATACTTCCTATAAATGTGACTTGCTAGGTGTCCCAATAAAAGTGCCACTCTATGAAAGCTTAAACATATATTACTGCTGAATCACTGGCTGCAAGTAAACTTCTGATGTCTGTAAGATGCTAATCTTCAGAAACAAAATGTTTCATGTTCCATAATCTGGAGTTTGACGTAAATTGAAAACCTAGGCACTAGGAGATATCTTCTAGTATAAATAAACCTGAACAAAAGATATATAAGCAAAAATTAATTTTGAAAGAATCAAAATACAATGAAAAAAAGATGTTGCAAATCCACACTTATTTAAGTGACTAAGCATAAAAAGGGATCTTAATATGAAAACAATGCAAAACCTATGAGATAGTATCAGGGAGAATCTCTCTCATCTGGCATCTTTTTCCCCCCTTTTCTTTCCAGCCTTGCTGAACAAGCACTCCACATTGCCTGTATTTGCTATTTTATACAGTTAAATATTTTCTTTTTAGAATATATTCCAACGTAGCTATATGCCCTACTTCATCTGGTTCTAAGAAAAGTAGTTAAACAGTTAATAAGAGTCCCAGCAACCAAGTTTGTTCTGCTCAATTGCATTTGTTTCCCTATTCTGCAGATATTTCCAAACAACTTTCAAACGAAGCAACCAAGCGGATCCTTATTATTCAAGAGGGCACTTTTCTTCTGGGTTAAACAACTCTTGACAGAAAAAAATCAAAACAAACATCAGATCCCACAAGATACACCATCCCAAACTGTACACCACAAAATCCATTCTCTTAGAAATAGGTTTTACATACATAAGGAAAAATGCCATTTCTTATAAGCCTTCATGATCCTCTTTGCTCCCAACTGAATTAGTTTTTACTCACTCACTTTTAACTGATAACTAATTGTCTGTTGCCTTGGAACTCCCACAGATCAGAAATGCTTTTTGTTTTCCCCGTTTGGCACTATTCTTTTGCAGTTCTGGAAAACTGCTGCCTCATTCCCAGAAACAGCACTTGGTTTGCTAGCAGAGAACTCTAAGGCAGAAATATAAGATGTACCTGGGTACTCTGCTTTCTGCTTTCATGTGCTTGGAAGAGAACCACAGCTCTGCACACGTGACTGACAGAGCTTGGGAGAATTGCACTGAGGATCTCAGCCTGCACAGCCTTGCACACAACTCAAATTACCTCCTGCTGCAGAGCAAAACAAAACAATCCTGTGTTTACCAACCTAATCCTCACAGTTCAGCTAGACCTTTAATGGACTTCGCATCACTATTGCTCCATTCATTTCTTTTGAAAGAATGCTACAAACTGAGAGATAGTAAGATGGGGTCTGTACAAGAGGAGTCTCCCACTACATTTGTCCTTATTCTACAGCTAGAGATCTGTACCAGGGCAGAAGGAAAATGTTGCAGAGAATAAACCAAGGTACTTTTGGCCATGGAAAGAATATTCTGCATGCTCTCTTGTATTATCCACTGGTATTTTGCCACTATGGTTCTCTTCTGCTGAAAGCCTTGTCCCAAACATGAGTAAATGGTGCTTTTTAATCAGCAAAATTCCTTCTTTCATATAATCATACTCTATTTACTCCAGTAAAAATGACATGAATGCATAACTACATTTTACTCATTACTCACTGAAGAGTCAATATCCTATGGAACAGTAAGTTGCATCTTACTCATGCAATCAACACTTCTATTTTAGAACAGAAAATATGCAAGCTAGGAAAAAAACAGCATCAAAATTTCCACAGCTAAGGCTGAATCTGTAATAGTAAGAAAAAAAAATAAGACATAAACATTCTGGCCTGATCTCACAGTAAATTCAAGGATATAATAAATTTCTTTATTACATTTAAATACAGCAAAATCTCTGCATATGTCCTAAATCATATTTGCAACATGAGTTTGCTGTAACCTCCAGAACAGCGATGCTGTGAAAAGAAAAAGGATTCAGCAGACACGGCCTGTGTGCCCTTGTTACTGCACCTGCACACATATTTTAATTTTCAGTGAACTGTAAAATTCCCTATGAGTATGGACATGACCACTGAAAGGGAATTTTTGAGATGCCCAAGGGTTCAGCTGTACTCTGATTCCACCAGTACTGCCAGAGCCATGAGAAAATAGTTTTAATTTAAAAAATTCATCTTCAGGTATCATTCAGAATTGGTAGTAAAGCAAGAGAGAAGCAAAACAAGGCAACATACTTGGCTACTTTGGGTTTTCAAAGCTCTGGAGCATTTTTTAATTCCCCTATTTCGATATTCACAGGGGAACAGAGGAGGAAAGGGCATATCTCTCTCTGAAGAGATTCCCCTTAATAAAATAAAAATTCCTAGACTAGAACAAAGTATTTCATTTTGGTCATGTTTGGAGGAAGTGATAGTAATTTTCAGTTATTCTTTTACTCCATTGCTGACAGTGTAAGAGCCAGAGGTACTGAAATGGTTTTGATCTATATGCTATAAGAATGATGGTGACTGCTTCACCAATATGCTAAAGAATATACCCTGTACATGAATAATTTTGGGCATTTTCTGCTTTATCTTCTGGAAATTATTCCAGACTTTATGAAGCTCTTTTTTGCACTGAAGAAATAAATCCACCATACACTAGTAGAGCACAGCAGAAATTTTCAAGAATGGAAATCTATCACAGTATTAAATGTCATTTCATAGAAGCTTCTATGTGAACTTCATGAGATTTTCCAGAATTATTTTACTTTTAAAGTTATGTATAACGAAAGCTCTTAGCTCCTTCCAAGGGACTAATCACAGACATGTGCTCTTCTGAGAAAGCCAGCCAGCCACAAAGACTGACCCCAACTCCTGAGTGGCCAGCAGAGCCAGGAGTCCAGCCAGAAAAAGCTGAAGAGATTAGCTGGAAGGTAAGCTGACACTGAGATGCCACTACTTCAAAAACTCATTCCCAAGCTGGGCATCTGTCCCCTGCTGCTGCCAAAACCATTCTGCGAGTGGCCACAGCAGTCAGCTCCAAGAATGAAGCAGATGGAAGAGGAGTTCAGAGCAAGTGCAGCCTGCCAGAAATGCCTGCTGCCCGAGGAGGGAGATCATGATGCCTGCTATGCACACCCCAGCATGCCCTAAACCTGTGTGTCAACTTTCAGAGTTCAAGTACTGCCCGGTGCAGTTGCACATTTGTGTCTCTAATGACAGTGTGCATCCTATCAGGAGCAGCAAAACTGATGGTTTATTTATGGTATAATGGTGTGCTAACAAGGCTATTGCTAGAGCAGAGGGAAAATTTGACCTGTTTCACTTTCGCAAATACATTTCAAAGAACGGCAGAATTTCTTGGGTTGGAAGATCATCTAATTCCAACACCCCTGGTGTGGGCAGGAATGTCATTCACTAGACCAAGTTGCTCAAAGCCCAGTCCATCCTGGCCTTGGACACTGCCAGGGATGGGGAATTCACAACCTGCAACTGGAGCACTTGCCAGTGAGGACTGAGGCAAATAAATCATTGAGTACCTCAGCCTTCTCCCTATCCTGAGTAACCAAGTCTCCTATTTCCATTCAGAAAGGGTTCATATTTTCCCTCATTTTGCTTTTATTACCAACTGTACATACAGAAGGTTTTGGGTTTTCTCTTGACATTTGTGGCCAGACTTAACTCTATCAGGGTCCCTGACTGCTCAGACAATTTCTCTGTATTTCTCACCAGCTTCCTGTCCCAGATTCCAGTCGCTGTAGTCTTCCTTTTAGTGTTTTGAGTCTATCCACAAACTACTTGTTCATCCATGCAGTCCTCCTGGCATTTTTGACTGACTTCCTTCTGGATCCCCCTCAGTCTACTCCTGGCTGTATCACTGCGGCCCACATGGACCAACAGTAGCAGATAATGGTCAGAGTGATCTTAAGATGTGTGAAGAGCTGGTGGTTGCCTATCTTGTCCATTTTAATTATTGGAAGGTGTAATAATAAGGCCTGGTAGTCTCTCAGTCACATCCCTGGTACAATGTCCTATCAGCAACCAGGTGCCTCTGTCCCTCAGAAGGAAGTCACCTGCTACTCTCACCTGCTGCCTTTTCTTAGCTGAGCTGGTAGCTACACAAGGAGCAGATGAGGCTGCCTTGCTCAGCTCCAGCCTCTCCCCTGATGTGAAGGGTCTTTCCAGCCTGCAGAGTGATGCAGTGGCTCTGCAAGGGCACTTCAGGCTTTGGGGAAAGTCCCTTCCGGCTGCAGGTCCTTGCTTTTGCAAGTTTTCACTCTCCTCATCACTGTCCTGCCTCCCTCCCTCCCTTCTGGGTGTGCCAGTGGGAGTCTGGGTCTGTTTGCTGTGGATTCACTGCAGACTGTGCTTGGAGCCAGCTCTCCAGCTCCTTTCCCAGCCTCCCTGATGTTCCTCCCCGTTTCCATGGCCTCCTGCAGCTCAGCCAGGTGTGTCTGAAGGTTCTGTGCCTGGACACTTTGGCGGGCAGGTCCCTGCAGCAGGAGATGGGGCCCGGCCATTCCTGGGGAGTGATGCCTGCGTTGCCGCCTCTCCCTTCAGCAGCCCCAGCTGGGTGGGGGCACACAAAGTGCCACCCCACATGCCTGTCCCCATCACCACCATCGCCAGGGCTGCCTCGGGAGCCTGGGGGCTGGCTGCTGTTTGTCCTGGGGCTGCCCACACCCATCAGGCTCTGTCGTGGGCAGAACCCACTGTGAGACAGTGCACCAGCACCAGCCTGTGTTATAAATACTCACTTGCTGCTCAGGGAGAGCGAAATCACAGCCAGCAGTCTGGCATTCATGGGAAGCACAGTCAAAAAACAAATGTTCATTAAAGACTCAAACACCAGTTTCAAACTGCCAAAGGGCTGTTTATTTATTATCCCTAAGGCAAATGAAATAAAATTACTAAAATTCTCCTACAACCACCAAAAAGCAGACCTCAATTGTATATTTATTCAAGCCTTCTGACAGTAAGGACTCTAACCAGTGTATTATTTAGTGTCTTGCCCATGCTAGTTTTAAGTACCTCAATGAGCTTTCTAAAGAGTTCTTTGTAAGACTGCATGCTCAGAGTCTCTTTTTAATTGATAAGCAGCTCTTCTTTCCTTTTTAATTTTCTCCTGTTTTTACATAGCTACACCTATTACAACACTCCTCCCTTCTAACAGGTTCTATTCTCTGAACGCTCACTGTCCTTCAGCTATTTATTATGGGCATTTAACATCATTATGAGTGTTTTCTTTGCCAGTATTTTTCATAACATGTCAACAATAATACAAGGCCTGGATTAGCCTGTAATGCTCAAGTTTGTCAGCTGGAGGCATTGGCTTCACTCACTAAACATCCCAGCAATTTGGCACAGCTAACACTAACTATGCAAGGAAACTCTAGTACGAGTGCCTTGATAAGAAAAACTGAACACAACCAAGAGTCAAACAGAAGAACAAGAGGTAAATGCTGGAATTGCAAAACGGCATACAAGATTATAATTTTATCCTACCTCATTTAGAAATAAATACAGGTACAAATTAGGTTTCAGAGGCAATAACAAATGAAAAATGGAGGTACTGATGCTTTCTTCGAGCCACTATTGTCTGCTTCATGATTGAGCACTGAACAAAAATTCAATGAAATAGTTATGCAAATAGAGAAATCCAGCAGTCAAAAGAGGCAGAGAGGAAAAGATCACTGCAGAGCCTACCTGGGGTTGTAGCCCCCAGCATGATCACAAAATCCCCCATGTCCACAGGACACCCGCAGTGCTTTGGGGTTTTTAATGAATTCTTTGCTAACACACCTTATAGAAAACACACGTCATTGGGCTGCAGGGAGAGATTTGTGCTGTGCAATGGGCAGAAAAGTCAGCTCAAGGATACTTTACATTCACATTGCACTCAGAAACAATTTCAATGTGACTGAACATCTGGCCAAAAATACAAATTAAACTTTGCTAAAGAGACTAGCAAATGTAGGTTTGCATTGAAAGAAAAGAAAAAAATGTGGCTCATCAATCCTTTATGGGAACAGCTGAATGCTTTAATAGGGTTTAATCAATATTTACTGCCCTCAGTAGCACTCTACAGTTGTGTAATAACAGCAGTGTTAACAAGCCAAATGAGAATAAGGCCATTTAGTTGGACAAAACTGCAGGATCATGCCCTTAAGTTTAGGCATTCAAACACATCCTAAAAAAACACTTACAGTAGGTAAATTGCAGTGACTCCTGAACAAAAAACAGATCAGAAATAAAAACCCAGCTTTGTAGGAGCAACTGCTAAGAGATGCCTATATAGAGATCTGATGGACACATCATTGAAGAATGGAATTTTTACTCAGGGAGAAGATCAGCACTTTCAAGGAATACCCTCCCACACTTCTCAACATCTCCTCAAATATGTCCAAGCAATGCCTGGAATAGTTCTTCAGTAGAGAGGCTGGACTCTCAGGAATAACCTCATTCATTTTGTGACAGAATATGCTAGGGGTTTCTTTTCACCTTTTCAATCCTACTATATATTTTGGGTCATGCTAAATATGATTTCAGATACACTGTGTCCCTTTAACATATTTTAATATCCTTAGAATCTTACATGGTTTGAACTCATCAACTACATAATTGGTAAGCAAGGGTAAAAACAAACTAATGGGAATTGCATTTCTAAAGAGAAATCTTTCTTAAAAAACATAAACAAAAAAAAAATCTTTTTTTGAATTTATAAATGCATTGTGACTAACCTGATGGAGGAAAAAATACCTTCATCAAAAATGAAGTTTGTAGAGTGCCATCAAAACTAATGCTGAAAGGGAAATTTTTTGGAAAGAAGCAAGTTATACAGGAAAAATTTTTCAAATTGAGTCTGCAAGAATATTTCTGAAATAATCTAAAAAGTTTAATAGCAATTAGACCATTATATGCCATTCAAATGACATATGAGGATACATACTAGGTCTGGCTAGGACTACCTAGTTTTAACTACAAATCCTGAAGTGCTTCAGTGCTTTCTCTCCAGATGAGGCAACACTGACAATACTGATGGCCCAAACCACAGGATACCAATGGCCAATGGAAGACAGCAAGGTCTAAATTGTGTCTTTCCCATTTACCAAAAGTAAATGAGGTGGACACAAAAAATCCCACCTGAAGAGAGAGATGCAGTCCTCTGAAGTCAAATAAAATGATTAAGACAGGAAACGTTATAAAGCTTTTTCTCCCCTTAAAGCAGAAACCCAGCTGAGTATATTATACGTGCAAGAAATAAGGGCATGAGCAAAATTTTGACAAGTGGGTTGATGGAATAAGATTGGATTTCCACAAAGCATTCAGAACAGATGAGTTTTTGGATGAGCTTGCAGAACAGCCTGATCTTTCAAAGGCTTGTCAGAATGCCAAACCGGGATGATCACCCACTGAAAAACAACCTTCCAGGATATGGTACTAAAGACACAGAGAACAAAATCATTCCAAAAAGATTTTCATTAATTTAGCCAGAACGAAGTTAATAATCCATGACGTAAATGTTTCTTTCTTCACTAGTGTGCTGGTTTGAAAGT
>WBMY01000648.1:0-11964 GCA_013397315.1 Donacobius atricapilla | reverse complement strand
TTATTGATTGTTTCCAAGACGAGCGCTGTAGCAGGTCTGGTACCTCATGTATGCACACTGCCTTACTCATACATCCCATATCCCAGACTCCATACATGAATAAGCCAAATGCAGCTTTCTCTTCTGCTCAGATCCATCGTCTGATTTTACCTTGCAGATCCCCTTGTTTTGGCAGTTGATGTACCTGAATTCCTCTCCCCAGGCAGTCTATGAGCACATCACTCCAGACTTGCTATCCGTCCTATAATTTGCTATGTCAACAAAATTGCAAACAGGCTGCACAGCCAGTCTGGATCAACAAGCAATCTAGTTCAGAATTAGAGGCTCACGACAGCTGAGAGCCCAGCAAACCCTTTCACTGACAATTACCAGCGTCAGGGTTTTTTTATGGAGTGCCATGGGTTAATTCCACACTAACTTTTGTGTTTTGAGAAAAAAGTACAAAGACTTTATATTTCCATGTACACAACCACAAGGTTTTTGACTCTGACATCTCCCTCGTGCCGTCAGAGTGGTAGTCAGCAGGAGGATGAGCCACACAGCCATGGCTGGGGCATGGCTGCCTCCCCATCACTGAGCAGGGTAACAGCTCAGCCACCCCAGCCCTGCTGCAAACAGCCAGCTGCTGCAATGTAACAAGCAACTCTGCTTTGCAGTCACATGAGACAGCCTGGGAGGCCTCAGAAAGAGGTGTGTGATCATCTGGATCAACTTTGGAAAATGCTAATGGGGGTCTAGGAAGAACAATGTTAAAACTGCAGACAGAAAGCACTGCCTACAGGCACTGACTACAACAGACACTAGTAACTGCTTCTTACATTTATCCCATACAAGCTGCAACACCTGTTCTTCCATGACAGTAAACCTGTTCTGAACTTGTACTGGCAGTGTGGGTTAAAGTGGGGTGGGTTTATGGTGGAGGCTTATTGGAATAGCGCACTTGGTTAGAGCACGGCGCTAAAAATGTCAGGGTTGAGGGTTCAACCGCTGTACGGGCCATTCACGTAAGAACCAGACTCTGTGATCCTTGTAGGTCCCTTCCAACTCAGAATATTTTGTGATTCTGTGATCTCTCCTCCTCCTCACATGCACACTGGCTGGGAGAGCTGACTCCTACTTAGAAGTGGTTGTGAACTTGCTGATAAACTCTGCTTTGTCTTTGCTGCAACAGAAGGTTCTAGAAAAATTATCTGTTTCTGTTCCAAAGCCCTTCCCTGTGTTTTCTCAGTTTGAGGAGGAATTGGTGCTCACAGGACACAGCCCTCGCACCACAGGCTTCTCCAGAGCCTGCCCCCGCTTTTCCTCACAACCCCCGCAGGAGAGATCATACCACTACTGCCCAACTTGACCCAAAAAACATTACACAGGTGGAATTTTGGCAGCCTGCTGTTTATGGAATGTGTGAAATCCAGGTCCTAGCCTGCTGCTGCCCTGCTTGGAGCCAGCACCCAAAGCCCAGTATGGGACCAGGCTGCAGAGCTGCAGGAAGGGCCATGTTCCTGTTCTACTGCCCTGAAGCAAGGGAACACATTTAAACTCACTCCTTTGTCTCAGTGCAGGCCCAAAACATTTTTTATCTATTTTTCAACAAGTCAAGGGGGAAAAAAATAAAAAAAAATACTTCTTTCCTCGTTCTTATTTCTCTTGCCACAGCTTCTAAAATTCCCTGCAACTGATGGGTTTGGAAATCTCGGGTTTGCATTAGCAACTGAAACAGGCTTGAATCTGAGAAAGACCATCCATATTCAGGAGTGTTCAACAGCTAGCCTGCCTCTTACCAGGCTTAATGAAGTTTACTCAAAGCAAAATAATGAGCTTTGTCCTCACTGGCAAAGGAAAAGGGAGCTGGAAATATGCAGGGGCTTCATATGAATTGAACATGATTAAGTATGTGACAACCACTGTTCTAAAGAAAATGGTGCTGTTATACCTAAGGAGCCTGCAGCAGTCCCTTGTAATTAGAGCCACTTAGCTGCTTTAATTGCCTCTGAAAGCCACCCAGAGCAAATTGCTTTTATGCTCTTTCCATTTGAAAGCCAGGCACAGAAATATGGAAGCACTAACCTGCATCCATTTGGGAAATGGGGATTCACGGGAGGGAGCTGGACATATTTCATAGGGAAAGGCTCAGTACTTGACCCACAGGGTGATGGGACTGTGGGATGTGTGGGCACACACAGGATGTTATGGTGATATGTGTGGGCACAGCTGATGCTGGAAAATGGCTAACACAGCTCACAGGTGAGCTACAGACCTCTGGGCCCACCACCCACTCCCAGTTTGGCCCCCAGCCAAGAGCAAAAGGATGTGTCACAACAAGGCTGACAGTGAGGCACAGCTCATCATGGTCCTTGATGGGGTTGTCACAGTGGTATGCAGTGCCCTGAATTGTCTGCCCACTTATTCATCAAAAACAGCAATCCAAGTCTAAATTAACACTCTTTTTTCTGTATTCTTCATTGATTCACAAAACTAAAAATATTATCTTCCTCTCCTTCAAATAATTACATTAATGGTTCACAGTTTTTTGGGAGACAATTCCCAATTCAGTTCTGGCAATGGAGCAAGACTGAAATCTGCCTAAGTTATTCTGCTAGGAAAAACCAAAGAGCTGTTCTGGAGAGAAGAAAATGTCCCCTCTCCTCCTTAGGGAAGGAGAGTATTCCAGAAGGACCTTTTCTAATCACTACTTGTTTTCAGTCAGTTCATAGGGTCCTTGGATCTCTCCTGGATTTTCCTTACAGAGGGCTGAGGAGAATATATGAAAAGGTCAGGGCTCCACCTTTCCCTCCTCAGCTTCTAGAAATACAGTGCACTATTGAAATTATACCCCCATATGTTTGCTGTGGACAAGGATCCAGCCCCTGCTCCAAGCACACAGCTCAAAATGTTTGTACATGGCTTTCAGAGACCAGAATTCTTTTGAGACATGAGTTTGAATCCGTCATCCAGGATGGATCTCCGATTGCGTCGTAACTTCCTTTGCCTCTCGAGATGGATGACTGTTCCCAGGAGGACACCAGCAGCCAGGAGCAGCAGGACCCCTACCACAGCCAGAGAGATGACTGTGGCCTCTATCTGCCCCTGGGTCACCTTGGATCCAAAAAGCATCAGCTTCTGTGACTCATCCTCATCCTCAAGTGGCACCCCTGGGAGACAAACAGAAAGGTATTTTCAACAAGTCAGCAATACCAGAACTGAAAGGTTGCAAGAAATGCAATAAAGGAGCATTAAGAAAAACCTGATGTGAAGTAGTGGAATCATCTCTGGAAATGTTCAAAAGATGTGTAGAGACATATTTCGGAGGTAACATGACAGTCCTGAGTTAATGGTTGGATTTAATGATCTTAGAGGTCTTTTCCAACCTTAATGATTTAATGATTCAAAGGAGGCCCCAGTGCCATCCATCTGTCACACCCTCATCCCTAAGCCCACACAGAGATTTGAGATGGATGGTTCCCTCCCTAACCTCCACCCCAGAACCTTACGATGTCTGTCTCACAGGTGTCCAGCCCAGTCTCCCACTGCTGTCCCCAGCCCAGAAATGAGAACATGTGTCCTGGCTGGAGCTGCTGCAAGCTCCCCCAGTCCACACTCCCTGTGTCCATGGCTGCTGTCCTGCACAGACTGAGTGCACTCACTCAGCCATGCCCATCAGGAGTCACCAAGATCCTGAGCTTGCTTGTGCCTCCACACAGAGGCAGCAGCCACCTCCTGAGAAAAGGGGCTGTCTGCTCAGGCAACAACTGTTGGCCAAGGTTTCTGCCTGGTGAGCACACACAAGCTGATATCTGCACGTGGTATAAAACCAAATTATTTAATACTGTTACTGCTGCTGTCACATATTTCCTACTCCTCTTCTGGTTTTTCTATTTTAAGTGAGGAAAATGTTGGGAAGAAATGACTGAAGTAACAGTGGACAAAGCCTGCTGAGTTGTAGGTAGGTAGCTGCATTTGTAGTTGGCCTGAACTGGCTCTCAAATCAGCTCAGCTGAATTTCCACACAGCAGCTGAAAAATGGAGGTGTAAAGAAAGATGAAAAATCAGGAAAATCAACCACCAGTGTCCATTACTCAGATTTCTACCACAGAAAATTTCAAAGAGATCATATCTACTACTCCCCTTCTCCCTGTGCTGCTCCACCGTATGTCTTCTCACATCTGTTCTTTACAACGCCCAAAAAACTCCAGGCACACGCTTGGCCTCTTTTCTCAGGGAACATCAGAGCAGAAGGCAGATGTGCTTGTTTGTATGCTGACTCCATCCCTTCAGCTTGTAAACATGATTGTGAAACTTCCCTAAACCACAGGATTATTGACAGTCCAAAGAGGGAGGACAACCCATCCCAGGCACCCTCCTCCAAATCTCTGCCAGTACCTAAGCTCATCCTCTGAATCTGAATCCATACATAGCAGGCACAACAGGGTGTGAGGTCACTAACCTTTTCCACCTAACACAGGCAAACAAGCCTAACCAGCCCAACTTCCTTCTTCTGTCACCAGAGGACAGACTTGTGCCCTCCCTGTTAACTACTGAAGCAAGGCCTCAAACCCAGGCTGGCAGAGTCGAGGCTGTGGGTGCTGTGCATGCTCCTCCCTCACACAGATGCAAATCTCTGTATTGCTCAGGGATCTGGCCTTTCCCTTTCCCACAGACAGGTTTGGCAGTGCTGTACACACCATACCTGCAGTAGCAGTCAAGTCTTCCAGCTCTGACTCTGAAAGGAAACAAAAGGAGAGTAAGAAAGTGTTGGGCTGAGCAGGCAAAGCCCAGAACAAGGCACATTGGGCATGGATCAGATCCAGAGGCAGCACAGTTTTCCAGGACTACCAGGCTGTCCTTTGTCCTGTCCATGTTTCCCCCCTCTACATGAGACAAGAGAATTTTTCTATCACCTGCATCAGAATTTCAGTGACAGCTCCCTACCTCCTCTAGGCAGGACCGTGAAGAGGATCTCCATCCCGGCATGGATATGGTCAGACACGTGACAGTGAAGCAGCCATGTCCCAGGGTTCCCAACCAGCATCTCCACCATTTCAAAGGTCCCAGGGAACAGATCCACAACATCTGCCCTGTAGCTTTTGCCATTCTGTTAGCAAAGAGAGGCCATTAGCTGCAGTGCTCAATCCATCTTCTCAGGAAGAAAATCCTGCCAGTGTTGCTGGGGACCACTTCAGCTTTTTAATGCTCAAGAAAACCCCAAAGCTTTCAAAGGCAGCTCCAGGGCTGCAGCTTGGAAAGCAAACCATCTGGTAATGCCTAACACTAGTAAGGGTTAAGCGGGACATCTCAGCACAACAGAGAGGTTCAGGGAATCAGATGGGGATGTGTAAAACCACATCCTTTTCTTAGCTGGGTAAAGCTTCTGCAGAGTCATTAAAAAACATTCAAATACAGAGTCAAGTAAAAGTGCTGGTATCAGTGGTCAGTATCTGCTTTACCATCAGCAGATATTCTTACCTTGTATATGAAGGTCTCAGCATGGAAATGGACTGTGTGGACATCAACCTCGTGACCCATTCCCAGCAGGTACCAGTTCACCCTCTCTCCCTGGTACATGGTCAGCCCAGGCAAGGTGGCATAGAGCCTGCCATTGATTGCTGAGCAGGGAGTAACACAAGGGGAAAAGGCTGTTAGTGAAATTGAATGGGTGCTGCACCTCCTCAGAAGAAAGTGGCAAATTAAAGGCTACAAAACTCATACAGCACCCAGTGTATCAGCAGTCAGTGTCCAGCACAGGACAGGCCCCCCAGCTCAGCTACTTTTCTACTCTGCTCACAGCCAGGACAAGTGACTTGCACTCAAGGTCTCAAATAAATCTCAAAAACTACCTCTGCTGAAAACCTGCAGTCAGCCAGCAGAAGTGGTTGCTTCTAGAACTTAAAATGCATTAAAATGGCATTTTCAGCCCAATGATGGAAAAACATGTATATACATTTATATACACATAAATGTCTGAGCAATTTCCTTGATGAACATTGAAAAGGGGTAAATCCTGCCAGCGGACAGCTCTGTGGTGCTGTGCCTCAGGCTGGCCACACACATCACATTCCAACCACTTGTAAGATCCCTGCATGGTAGGACTTTACCTGTCAAGTAGCACAGCTGGCAGGGACTCTGCTATCACTGCACATTGCAGGAAAGGGATCAAAACACTGAGTGAGCTGACTGTTATGGCACACACACAGAGACCTTCATGCTCAGATGACAACAGAGGGAATAAGATGGAAAGAGGTAGGATCTGAGGGCAGAATATCAGGTTTTTACTCCCAGGTCTGCCCTGGACACTGTGTAGCCTAAAACAAGTATCCAACTTCAACATGCTGGTTCTGCTAGCTGTAATACTGTGTTAACAATTACACCTTCATGGACATGTATTTGGGGTGCCTTTATCTCACCCATACAAAACCAGTAGTAATGACAGTACACAAAATGCTCAGTATTCTTATCTCCACAATTGTCAAGGGACCTGTTTTGCTGAGAATATCTTAGATATAATATGAAGAGAAACTAACATAAGTAACATGATAATTTAAGCAAATGTGTTCATCCTTCTGTGGCAGAAGCAACCTAAAACAGCTAAAACAACTGAGACACCTCTTGCAGCCACATAGCTCAGAAAACTAATTTTGATGTCTAACATACTCTGATGGTCCCCAAGACAAACAGAATTAAATCTGTTTGACAAGTTAATTTCATGCTTGATTTTATTTCCTTTTCTGAGTCACTCAGACACATCAGAGATTAGCCTCTCTGGCCAGGATGTTGCTATTCCTCCTTACAGGAACAGCCACAATGATCACCCTTCTCTGCATATCAAAGATTTGGGCTGTAGGTGTGCTGTAATATTGAGAACAGACAGTTTAATTCTGTTTGTGCCACTGACAATGGAAAAGGATGAGGACAATCGCCACAAGTCAGACTCCTTACTTAGAGAGGTTGCAGAATCAACACCAACATTACCATGCATTTTGTTGCTTTCCACAAATTTCTCATCCAGCAGGTCGATCTCCTTGTGGTTTCCCTTACTGAAACGTTCCACATTCTCCTCCAAGTACCAGGACTGATTTTCATCAAAAACCAGGAAAAGCAGAGCAAACTCCCTCTTTACATCCTTCCTGGTCCCACTGGACCTCAGGGCCCCTCTCCGGCAGACCTTCAGGGGCCCGATCAGCCCACTGTACATATCCTAATCAAAGGAAGGAGAGCTCTGAGGCAAGATCTTCTCACCCTCTTCTATGCACAGTTCTTTGCCTTTCAGGAATCATTTTCCACCCCTGCATCACCCCACTTAAAACAATCAGTGCTGCTGTACAAATATTCTTGTTGGAGAGCATTAGCCCCTGAAGCACAGGAACTGTATGTGCTCTCATAAATGCAAATCCAAAAGTCATAAATATGGATGGTATCAAAGTATTTTCCACTCTGTGACTGCAAAAACATCTGCAACTTGAGATAAAAAGGCCATTATTTCTGGGTTGAATACGATGGTTTATTGCAGAATCCTCCAGGTTGTTGCCCTGTGAAACCAGTGCTATGACACTTCTAGCAATAGTCACATCTGCCTGCTTTATTCATGAGGTTTATTTTGGACAATTTTGCCTTTTTGTAGATTAGCCCTATGGCTCTCACCAGTAGGAACCATGACCAACTGAGAGATGTTCTAATAGCCTACAAATAACTGGAGGAAGGCTAGTAGCAAGGAGAGATGGTGGAATTGTTTTATGAAGGTTTGTTAGGAAAAAATAAGAACAGACATCAGGACAAATTCAGATGATTTCCTCTCCAAAGAGAAAATCAGATATGTTACTAGGTGATTCTTCCACCTCTTGGTTGGGCCAATCTCTAAATTGCACCCATCTCATATTGTTTTCTAAATGGGGTAAAAAAATCAGTCTAATTAGGCTTTTCTGGTAATAACTTTTATTTTACCTTTACTGGGTCCACTGCAGAGTAGTAGATCCAAGGAACACAGGCTGAATCATTTGGCCCTGGACCAGATCTCTCAGGAACTTCCCACCGGTATGTCACAATGTCACCTGAGGCACAGAGCAGAACCATATCCCAGCTCACACACCCACTCACTAAGCAGCAGCAAAACCAAACAGAAAAAGAAAATCCTGCCTCTGAAGCCCAAATACAATTCTGTATTTGCCAGATATTGCATCTGCCTTCCCCAAACACAAGGCAGGGTGGAAGCTCCCATCTCAGAGCAAGACAGAGGGGTCACAGGATGTAAACACTGTCTGGCACCAGCACAATGCAGGTTTATCTGCTGCTTTCGAGACTGGACCTGACCATGGAAATGACCATGGAATGACCATTCAGATGGAGCCTAAGATAGTATTTCTTCTCTTTGAAGTGAATTTATGATGCTGATACAAATTGGGGTTTAAAATCACCCTTTTTTCATATTAGCAGCCCATTTCACAAAGGCAGGACCTGGCTGACAGCCTAACTGTGGCTTGGACAGTCTGGGTGAGCTGGAGGGTGTAGGAGAAGGTGACCTCACCCCAGATAAGTAACAGCTGTATTAATTAACCAATACAGCCTTGCCCCTGATGAATAACAGCTATATCCAATAAGGATGAGTGAGATTAGAGTGGGTTAGCTGGTAAGGGGAGAATCATCATGGTGGAGGAACTTTGAGGAGCATGAGGGAGAGAATCATGAAGCAGGACCCTGGGGAGAGAGACTCACTGCCATGAGGTCATCTGGGTCTGCAGTTAGAGCCTGTTGTTGGAACCTGCATTTATAGTCTAGCTAGGTAAAAGCCTGCATTCAGAGTCTGCAAACTAATATGTGCAGCCATAGTTTAGCAGGAAATAACCAGCTGTCAGGGGCTGCAAGGGATACCTACAGCAGGAGCTTGCTGCAGCTAGAGTCAGCAAATAGTTGGAGTTAAGATGACTAAGCCATGAAGAAGAATAAACCAGGACCCTTTTTATGCTGTGTTTAACAATAAGTTTGTGCCTCGGCTCATTTTTACCCTCCTATAAGAGGGCTGCTGCAACAGGAGGGGACCAAAAATAAAATACATTGGCATCTGGATCATGAGACAAAGTGGCCATTTCAGTCAGATCCAAGCAAGCAATTGTGCGTTTCTCCTATTTCATACTGTTTTCATACTATTGTGCTCATGCATCCCAAGAAAAGGCTCCCCCATCCCAGGACCAGCTGAGCTGTCACCTGCCATCACCTTCCACTTCCCACAGAGAGACCACACTCAGTGTGGGGGGGATAAGGCTGCACACAGAACAGTGTCCTACACATGTCCCAGATGGCTGCCATCCCCACACAAATGGTATCAATAAAAGTGTGCTGGACCTGAAAGACCAGTCACTGTCCAGTTCCAGCACTCTACTGTAACAAAACCAGGACATCTGAGGCTGCTTAAGGAAACCAGTCTGACTTTGGGATAAAATCAGCTGCATGAGCCCACACAGGAATGCAGCTAGAGACAGGGACCTACCAGGGTTTGCCACTTGGGGATGTCCAGTCTGCTGCTCCAGCATCCCATGTGCATGGATAGAGTAGGGTCGCAAGGCATTGTTCTTGAACACGATGTTGAGAATATCACCCACTTCTGCCCACGGAAAAGGGCCTTGAGACAGGAAGAGTGTACTCTGAGACCAGCAAAATCCATCAGCACATCTCCTGGAACATTCCCACCCCTCTCTCAACAACTTCCCCCCAGAAATACTACCTTACAATATTTATGATGTTCCCCTTACTCTTCTTTACCTCCCTAAAAGAGAACTGGATGTCCCAATCCAAGTCTTAGGAAACTGGACTGATCTTCACAATGAGGACAATGAAGGTGGTTACACATCTTAAGCGGGCCCAGCACAGCTAAGGTTTGATTACTGAATACTGTTCTGCTAAATGTCACACACTGATCACCCCTTGCTACTGGTTTCAAAAAATGTGACAATATTCAACCAAGCCTGACAGTGTTATGAATCAGAGCTGCAGCCTATTTTGAGTGGCAGATGCTGCCTCAGCCTCGCTGCCCTGACACCACTTACAGCCTTGAGTTCCTAACACAGAGTTCTGTCTCCACAGACCTCCACCAGTCAGTGCAAAATGCTCCTCCACTTTCCCAAAGCTGCCTGCTTTTGCCCCAGATGCAACATCCCAGAACCATTTCTCCCAGCTACAGATTTCCCCCTCTATTTCTAAGACCCCTCTGAAGTCAGTGGTTGTTTCTGTCCCATAAGCAGAGAAACGCAGCTGTGAAACACGCTTTGCCCAAGCCATGACAGAACACTGGTGCAAAGGCCAATGGAAAAGCCCCAGCTCTCTTACAAAGCTGTGCATAAGACTCTTCTAACTGCTGTCTCCAAGGTGGCAGATGTGAGTAGGAGACAGACCCAATTTCCTTGCACTTACATTACACAGAAGATGCCTAAATAGCCAGTGAACCTTCAGATTACAGCTGTGAGCCACTGCAGATTTAGAGTCCCAGTTCCATTGCTGTGTGTGAGATGAAGGTGAACCCCATGCACCCATCCTTACCAAGTATCCCTAGGTGTTCATCACCACTTATCCTGGCCTTGGGTGTTTGGAAAGTGCCATCAGTGTACTCCCTGTAAACTGCTTTCTTGTACCTGGAGCCGAGCAGTCCGTTCTCGTTGTTCAGAAACACATCAGCATAGCTGAGAAATGCAGAACAAGTGCTGAGATAACCAAAACCTCATGGGGAACAAACAACTAACTTGTGTCAGGGGGTTCATAAGCTGAAGGGCCTTCCCAGAGCCANCTGCCACAGGCCGAGGTTAAAAGGAGTCACTGGAGAAATCAAGCAGGAATGGCACAAAGTCCTACACAAGTCATCTCAAAGGAAGCTTTCTTACACAATAAGCACCGGTAGCAGAGCTCACCCTGAAAGAATTCATACCGCGCTAGAGAATCTGCCACAGGAGCAAACACCACAACGGGAGAGACTTCCATCTGCCCAGTCAGCTGTGCAGGCACTCACCACTGTTATCAGGTTGCATGAAAGCAGTGGCAAATGTGTGGGGGAACAGATTGGCTGAATCTCTCCGCATCCCGTTCATCTCCATGGTGTTTCCCTGAAACACGGCTCCGTGTACATCTGCTTCGCTGCCCAAGCCCAGGAGGTGCCAGGACACTTTGTCTCCTTCACACACGTCCAGCCCAGGCAAGTTACCAAACATAAGTCCATTGATGGCTGGAAAGGAGAAAGCAGTTAACTCCCTGCAGGCAGGTGTCAGCCAGGAGATTTTGAGTGCACTGTACTTGTAGGACAAGCCTGCCAGTCAGAAGTGTTGTTTGTAATTCACCCCTGAATACACTGAGAGCACACTTGTCCAGACAGCTGTGCTGCTTGTCCATATCTCACCTACTGCCTTCAGCCTGGCTTGATTCCAGGCCAACACCACATAGCCCTTCTAGCCCCCAGCTCAGCCTTTAGGTGAACATCAGCCCATACTTGGCAGGTTCCTCCCTGCTGTACAGAGCAGCATCCAACCATACCATGCATCCTGTTGGACTCCTCAAAGCCATCATCCTTTTTCACAGATGTCTCTTCCATCCTCAAGTAGTACTTTATGTTGGCATTTAAATACCAGCTGAGGTTCTCGTCAAACACGTTGAAGAGAAGATAAAATTCTTTGTCGATCCCTTTCTACAATTACAATGATGGCTGTTAACTTTTAATATGCAACGATTAACTATCCTTAGTGTTAAAGCTGTTTTGCTTAGCTCTTATATTCCCCTTTATTTTAAAACATGGCTTATTAAGGGACAGGACTCTGTCCCTTCATTCTTGTTGAATATTCCTTTTTTATTTCACAAAAGACACCACTTCTGCATTTTCCATGCTATGTCACATGAATAAAATGAACAAAATTCAGCCCAGGCCATGAAGTCAGTGCCTCCTTCCTTCCACAAGCCTAAGGTGTCTGTTCAAACCAGACCCAAGACCAGAGCCCAGACACA
>WBMY01000647.1:1872-38361 GCA_013397315.1 Donacobius atricapilla | reverse complement strand
TTTCCACCTGCCCTGGACTCCAACAGTCATCCAATTCAGAGGAACTAGAGCTGGAGTGCAGCATGGTGATGTGCTCGGACACAAATTCCCTGGCTGGCACAACAGCCACCGCAGCAGATACCGCAGCAGGGGTCACCTCAACTCTTCACCCAGGAACTCATGGCAGCACCAGACTGGACCTGGAAACTTCCAACACAGTGATATTACTTGACTCTTCTGTTCATTTACTCTTTACAGGGATTTTTGGACTACCGGACCCCCAGAGAAGTGCTCTGTTAATAGGGAGATCTTCCACCACCATGTCAGGGCTGTTTGTTCTGCCTGGAGTCATAGATTCAGACTCTGTTGGTGAAATTAGGATCATGGCCTGGACTCCTTTTTCCACCCTGTACTGTCCCTAAGGGAACTTCTGTTGCACAACTGATTCCTCTCCCACAAACACCATCACTTGCTAAGGAGACTATCCAGAGAGGCTGGGAGGCTTTGGATTTACAGGAACTCCAGAAATACTATGGGTACAAGCAATTTCTGATAAATGCCCTAGCATAAAACGTACCCTGAGGTTACAGGGACATCATGTAACACTTGCATGTGGTTGGAATCCCTGGCTCTTTCCAGCTCCAAGGTCAGGGTAAATAAAACTCAAGAGACATTGTTTCTTTGCAGTCTCACTCTGAAATTTATTATCCTTATCCATTACAAATTCACAAGACCTGAGCTCTCTCTTACACGTCGGGAAAGTGAGCTAAAATGGTGTCTATGCAGGGCTAAGTCCCAATTATCCAATAAACAGTTGACGTCTGTATTATTTATGTTTCTAACCCAATTTTGATCACCCGAAATCTGCAATGCAGACCTCTTTCACCCAATGACAGAAAACCACCCAGATCTGTGAAGAAGAAGCAAGAAGAAGGCGCAAAAAAGACAACGCACACACACCCCAAATTCTCCATCTTGGCTCTCACATATCACCATACACTAAAATCCCAAATCTAAGTTTTTCACCCTGTGACATCACACAATACTATCCAAAGTACACACACACTGTTTCTGTGCTGTCACTCAATTTTTGAAGCCTTTGCCAAGGTCTCAGGTCAAATGCAGTGTTTTCCTGAAGTTCTGTGCCTGTCAGCACAGGGAGTCCAAGACTCTCAGCATCTAGAGCTCCCACAACAGGTATCCTAGATGTCTGGGTGGATCAATGGCCCCTGACACTGATCACATTGCTCACACTTACTGAACTTGTCCAGGAACAGCTTCAAAAGGGACACATAGGCCCCTCTACCAGCACTGGAGTTCACTTGCGCTTGTTATAGACAAACAAACTGGCAAATGGCACCTCCTACAGGACCTCCAAAAATTTAATGCTGTTATGGAAGAATGTGGGAGCTCTCCTCCTGTCCCCTACCATGATTTCTCAAGACTGGCATTTGACGGTCATTGATTTAAAAGATTGCTTTATTAAACATCCTTTTACACCCTGATGATGCTCCTAAATTTGCCTTTTCTTTTCCAAGCACTAACATGCAAGCACCCTTGCAAAGACACCATTGGGTTGTTTTACCTCGGGAAATGCAAAACAGCCCCAGTATCTGCCACTGGTTTGTTACAAAGGTCCTTAGTCCCATTCACCAAAGAATGGCTGATGCTCATTTGCACCACTACATGGATGATATCCTTGTAGTGGCAGAAAAGCAGGAAGTGATGGAGGAACCTCTAGCCTTTGTCATTACTGCTGTAACTCAAGGAGGACTTTGTGTTGCTCCTGAAAAAAATCTGCATCAACCCCCTTTGAAATATCTTGACTGGCACATCAGGATTCAGACTATTTCCCCTCAGCCTTTGCAAATTCGAGCAGACATTTGTACACTGCAAAATGCTCAAATGCTTTAGGGGACAATTAATTGGGTTCATCCTTTATTGGGAATTTCAAACGCAGATCTGAGCCCTTGTTTGCACTTGTCAAAGGGGAACCAGACCTCCTGTCACCTAATCAGCTCACATCAGAAGCTTGCCAGGCATTGTAACAAGTAGCTGATGCCATCTCAAATTAACAAACAGCCCAATAACTCCTGAGCTACCTTTTTTCCTAATACTTCTGAATCCAGCTAAAGAGCCTCATGCTTTGATTTACCAACAGGAACCTAAAGCGTCAGACCCTTTTTTAATTATTGAATGGATTTTTTTGCTGCACCAAGGGACCAAAACTATAAGCACCCAACATGAAATGATTGCATTAATTATTATCATATTACAACAGAGGTTGACTTCCCTTGGTGGTGTGGAGTTTGGGTCAATACGTTTGCCTGTTACTGACTACTGCAGTCACTATGTTTGCCTGTTACTGCAATGGCTGTTACAACAATCTGAGACATTTCAGATGGCATCGACTAACTTCACAGGGCAGCTTTCTACGCATCCCCCAAGGCACAAGCTGCTTACTGTTAAATTTTTACTTTTGATGAAACCTAAGCAAAGTGAAATCCCTTTGCGAGCTTTAACTCTTTTTACAGATAGCTCTGGCTGCACTCACAAATCGGTAATGCTGTGGCGGGACATGAATTTTAATCAATGGGATTCAGACCTTACTACTGTTTCAGGTTCTTCTCAGACCACTGAATTGACAGCTGTTTTATTGGCCTTTCAGGGATTTTCAACCCCTTTCAATTTAATCACAGATTCTACTTATGTTGCAGGAATTGTTGAGAGAACTGAAGCTGCAGTTTTAAGAGATGTGCCTAACTAAAATCTTTTTTAATGGCTACAAGAAATTGTTTTTCTTTTAGATGCTAGGCAACACCCTTATTTTGTGACGCATATTAGATCCCACACTATTTTACCTGGTTTTACAGCAGAGGGTAACTGTCAGGCAGACATGCTCACTTTAGATGTTCAGCAAGTCTCACAGACGGCTTTGCTCAAGCTAAATTTAGCCATTCATTTTTCCATCAGAATGCCACTGCATTGCCACGCTCCTTTGACTTGACTAGCCATAAAGTTTCCAGTATTGTGGCTGCGTGCCCAGATTGTCAGAGACATTCCTTTCCTTCTGTTGCTGGAGGAGTTAACCTTACAGGGCTTCAGAGCCTTCAGTTATGGCAAACAGATGTCACACATTTTGCTGAATTTGGCCAATTCAAATATATTCATTCTTCTATAGATACTTTTTCAGGTGCCTTATTTGCACAGTCTAACCAGGGAGTCAGCAAAAGATGTTTGCTGTCATTTTACCAGTGCTTTTGCAGTCTTAGGTATTCCCTTGGAAATTAAGACAGTCCGTGGCTCAGCATATACTTCCCAGAGAGCTGCAAATTTTTTTGCCCTTTGGGGGATAACAAACAAAACTGGGATTCCTCGTTCCTCCACAGGTCAATACATAATCGTATGAGCTCATGGCTCACTGAAGCATCTTTTATTACAACCAAGAGGGGGAATGTGGAAAGCCCCTCTGCCGAACGCTTACAGGTGGTATTGTACGTTTTTAATTTTTTTTCATTGCTCCTTCATGGATGCTAATCCTCCTGTTGTCAGACATTTCAGTAGTAGTCTGCAACTACAGCCCAAACAGAAATCCCCGGCGTTGGTAAGGGATCCAGAGACAGGTAAAATTGTGGGACTTTAACCTCTTGTTATGTGGGTCAAGGTTTTGCTTGTGTTTCCACAGAAGCTGGACCAAGGTCGATTCCAGCAAGGAATGTGAAACTGTTCCAAGAATCCTTGGCAATACCACCTGAGGATCCAGCCCTGACACTGATCTCTGCGGATTCATGATTTTACAGTCTGAGCATATTGTGAGAAAAGCCTCATCAGCAACTGCATGACAAGTAATAGACTTATGCCCTTGGGAAGACAGCTTGGGTTACCTAGAAGTGTTAAGGTCACCAAGATTAAGTTGTCCACTTCAGGAGAACTGATGAACCACACATCTGAGGTGCAGCACCACTGAGAGACTGGACTTCAAAGAGGGGGTGCAAAAGTAATCCAAGCAGAGAGCCTTAAGTCAAAGCTTAAGTAAAAATAAGTCAGAGTTCTAGTCGAAGTTACAGTTTATTGAAGTCTAAAGAGTTGAAGCCGTTGAAGCTATTGAAGTCACTGAAGTCAAGGTAAAAGGAATTGAAGTCAGATATTATTCTCACAGTAAAATATTATGTACTTGTTACAGCTCAAAATAGGCCACAGCCCCTAAACAGTCAGAAGAGTTTTCCCACAAGCAACAGGCAGCTTATTTTGGCAGCTTTTACAAAATTACACAGTTTTAGAGACTGTGACACTTAAACATACAACTCTCTTCCTAGTTCTTTTTCATACCTGTGTTCTCTCTGCACCACAGCCTGTACCCAGCCAAGGCTAAGATATCTCAATTCATAAACTCTACTGTGCCCCTGCTTCATCTCTTATCTGTTCAAAGGGACCAGTGGACCCCTTGCCTTCCTAAAGCACCCTTATAGCCCTAGGAATCAGTGCTTCTTTGTCCTGTGAAAATGGATTTCTGTGTCAAGTTTATGGGGAAAGATAGTCAAAATTGTGGGATGTTCCTCCCTATCACCTTGTGTATAAGAATCAAAGGTTTTGGTGCAATAGTACCACATTCAGAGTTTCCAAGTCTAGGAATACTACTTTAGGAGTGCCAGCGGGTTTGTTTTTGGTTTGCAGGGATCAAGCCTGGGCAACTATCCCCTCGTACATCAAAGGAGGTCCCTGTAGTTTAGGATGACTGTCCGTACTGACCCCTAATACGTCTATGATTTTTCAGCACAGATATCCTCATAGAGTGATGCACAGTTTGCATACATTCAACAAAGACTGCAATGACCGGCTTGGTTTTTGGTCTGAAGGGCAGCACTGGGCAGCATCATTTTTTACCCCAGGAGTAACTGCAGGGAAGGCTTTGGGGTTGCTGAATAAATTATATGGTTGGCTGTCTAAACAGACCAATGCCCCTTCCTTGGCTTTGACAGGGCTGCTGACTGATGTTGACTCTGTTAGACATGTTACTTTGCAAAATAGAGCTGCAATTGGCTTTTTGCTTTTGGTGCAAGGCCATGGATGTGAAGATTTTGATGGGATGTGTTGCATGAATCTATCTGACCATTCTCAATCAATTCATGGTAGCATTCAGATGCTGAGAGATGGCGTGAGTAAATTACAAACTGATGACAGCTTAGATTGATTGGGACAGTTTTTAGGAGACTGGGGGCTTAGTGGCTGGACAAGGAACTTATTTAAAGTAGCTGCTTATGCTCTGGATGTTATTTTGTGCATACTTGTTGTAGTTCCTTGTATTTTTCAGTGCCTACAGAGATTGATCAACAAATCAAGGAAGAAAATTTTATTGGTGGAAAAAAGAGGGGGAAGTATGGGAGAGTCCATGGAAGGCAGAGCAGGAAGCATAACTGAGCTTGTGGAGCAGGATGTTCTGGCCTTGGTGGGATTCAGCCCATGGCATAAGTGACCACAGGTATGAGAAGAACCAGGAAAGTACAGCACATGCAGATATCAAGGTTTATGAAACTATGTAGTTTTGTACAGCTGCCAGGTAATGCAAACAATAGGCTGATTCTGTAACGGGAATTTTTTGCTTAAGGATGTGACTGCTTAGAGCTGAAACTGCTTACAGCCACCACAGTATATAAGACCGAACTGAGAGGAAAATAACTCTAACTCCTTTTTTTGCTTGGACTTCAATGACTTCAGCTTGGACTAACTTTTTTTTCCTCGGGCCTTTGATTTCTTTTTGCTTGGGCTTCTTGCTCGGACCACTCCTTGCAGCCCTCCTTTGAAGTCCTGTCTCTCAGTCATGCGACATTTTTTCATCGTTTCGGAAGAATTTTGTTGATGCTCACTGCTGTGAGAGTGTGACTCTGGGCTAGACAATGCTTTGTTTTGTAGGAACCAAAACTCCTATGTCTAAAAACCACATCTCCAGATGGGGAAAATAATCCAACTCAATGGAGGAAGAATTTGACTCTATTCTCAAGCAGACGATTCTGAATTTTGATTTAATTTCTTTCCACATGCTGTGCTTAGCTCAGCTCTAATGAAAGTTTTTTTAAAAAAAAAAAGTAAAAGAAGGGTATTTTGGCCAACTCCTTTCAACTCTGGTGGGAAAAAGAGTAGGCATGCCACCAAGGATTGACACTCTCCCTAGAAGTCATTGCTTAGGATGTGTAGGACATATACTACCGGGAGATAGAAAGGATTTTTAACCAGCATGCATTTTCATTTCATAGCTAGGTCTTCCTTTAACCAACAGAGCAGATGTGGTTTTTTTAGTTACAGAAGAACATTAATCCTTAATGAGAAGAGGGATCTCGTGCAAGGTGGAGGCTTTCTGAGAGAGCAAAATCTCCTTATCCCCTGTAACCAGGCCAAGCATCTCCACTGTCAGTACCACAGGAGCAGATTTCTGGATTTATTCCCACTTCATTTTCTTAGGCTTGCCTGCTGTCAGCAGGTACAATAAGAGTCACAGACACTACCAGTAATCACTTACAGTGAAATATTCAGTGCCATGCTGCTCCAGGGCCCATAACAGTGCCAGGCACTCTAACAAGCATCTCACTTCCCCTGAGCTCCCACAAAAGCAGCAGCATGTTTACAATCACCGCCATGAAACATGAAAACTTAAGTGACACTTGGCAATAAAGGATGAAAGTTTCATTTTATTTTAGATCAGTGAGTATGAGCACATATAATGGAATTGAGAGAGAAAATTCCTCACATCCTTCTGTACTCATATGCACTTTAGGAAAATTCTTCTCATCCACAAATGAGCACAATTAAGTATGTAATCCAAAGATCCCTAAAATCTCCTCTATGACGAGAAAAAGCAGGTTTATCCCCAAGTATCCCTGAAGTACCACTACTTGTAGTGAAATTTTTTGTTAAAATTTTGCCAGAAAGTGTTCAGAATCCCAGGAAACTCACAGCTGTTTCCCTCTCCTGCTGACTGCAGAGAGTGTAGGGCTCTTGGCTGCCTGTGGGCTTAACCTTCAGTTCTTGAGGTTTTACAGTATAACTAAGGGCAGATTCTGGGTTTCAATTGTTCTTACATGTGAGTATCATCATCGGCAGGAAGGTGTTTTCAGAAACAAATTCTGGCATGGAAAAGCTTTATTTCAACATGATGCTTCGAACATCTCGTCATGGGCTCTGTTGCAGTGTCTTGCAAATAACAGTCTAACAGGAACTCTACTGCATACATGTCACATACTCTCTCTATAAACATCATTTTCCAGTGATTTTGAAGCATTGTGATTGTAGCATGAAATGCAAGTGGTATTTTAATTCCTGTCCCTATTGAGAAATTTTCTTGACACTCAGTGCTATTATGTCCTCCCAATGGCAAAGCAAAAAGCAGGAAAATTTCTTCACCCTGTCACAAGTTGTCCAGGGAATTGATAGAGCCACCATCCCGGGGAGAATTTAAAGATGTGTAAGTGTGGCCCTTGGGAATGTGTTTTGGTGGTGGGCTTGGCACTGTTAGGTTACTGCTTGGACTTGATGGTCTTAGAGGTCTTTGACCATCTGGTTCTATTCCAACCTGATTCTATGGTTCAAAGTTCTCTACAAACTGAATTTTCAAATCTGTGAAGAATCATGTAGGGAAGGAAGGCTGAAAAGGAGTAGCCTTACCTGATGTAGATGCAAATCTGACCGACACAAGTAGCAGAATAAAGGGTTACAGGGCTCAGTAAATAATATCCTTCTGGAAATGCAAATTTCCCCAGACAAATGCATCCCATCCAGCCTTTAAGCAACAGGTGGCTGGACAGGATAACCCATGGTCTGGCAGTCAAGATCCTTATCTCCAAGGATGTTCAGAAAATTCCCTGACAAGGAGACAAATGGTTGGGTATTTTTAATTTTTTTCTCCCTTAAGAGCCAGAACCCTCTAGGGATCCTTAAAAGTTCCTGCCCTTAGGAATGAGAAAGATCCAGGACAGGACAGGCCCTTGTCACTGAGTGGGGTCGCTGCAGAAGAAGGAGTAGAGGCAATGTTCAGACTGACCACACTGCTGCTGCAGAACCTGGGGTAACAGACTTGTTCTCCAAAGCAGCAGGAGCTCTGATTTAGAATTTTCAGCTCATGCTGACCTCAGAAAGGACCTGCTCGGCCAGCACTGGCAGAAATTAGGTCTTTAGGGCTGAGGACGATGGAGTTGTTCAGACTGCTATGATGAGCCCAGGGATTTCTACTGAGAAGATATGTCAGAGAAGAAGGTAATGGAGAGGTAGAGAAACTCTCCTGTTGATTAAAACACTCCCTTCCCCCAAGGACAGGCTTCCAGTTGTCTCTCACTTGGACATTTCCCATGAGCTGTGAGAAAACCCAGCAAACCGGGAGGCAGAGAGGGCCCTTCTGGGAGCCTGGCTGCACTGATTTACAGCTCTCTGCGCACTATGGGTTTGGGAACACAGCAAGAAAAGACAGATCTACCATTGCGGAGTGGCCCCACTATCTCCCAGGAAACCTTGGCAAGGTGTCAGGAGTGGGGGTGAGACACAGGGCCCAGGACATGTGATGCTGGTGGCTGAGGCAGAGGAGCATGCAAACGTAGAAACTGAAAAAAAAAACAATCGGTATTTTGATTTTCTCCTGATGCTGTGTGTCTGCAGGGGTGGACGTCTCACTGTGATTTCAGTGACTCACGGATGGTGTCAGACTGTGACATCTCTAGGGGATTTATTGTGACATCTCACTCCGTACATCTGGGTGTCAGCAGAACCTGGGCCAGTCTGACTAGAGACAAAAATGGCCACAGAGAGAGATGACAGCTGCCCCATCTGCCAGGACTCTTGGAAAGATGTGGCTACTGCTCTGCCCTGCCGCCACTGCTTCTGCCTGGGCTGCATCCTGCGGTGGGCAGGCAGAAATCCCTCATGCCCACTCTGCAGGACACCGATAGAGGCTGTCAGGTTTTCTGAGCAGGATGAATGGGATTATATACAGCTGATCATCATGCCCCCTGCAGAGCCATCAGGAGCCCATAGCCCAGCAGAGAGAACTCCTTATCACCTGGATGAAAACAGCACCCATGGCGCTGAGGTGTCCCCTCCATCTTCTCCACAGGGAACACTGTCCCCAGCTGAGCAGGGGGCTGAAGGGCCAGAGCCTGTAGGTGGCCTCCTGCCCGAGGTGTGGGCTGGACTATTCCAACAAAACCAGCATCTCCTGGAGCCCGTGCATCCCTGGCTGTGCCAGAGGCTGGAGTGCATATTCCAGGGCCAGTGGTGGTTGGTTGAGGCCACAGAGAGCCGCATCCTGCACTGTCTCTGCATCTGTGGTCTGGATGCAGAGGCCTTGACCCAGAGGCTGATGGTCTTCCTTGCCGGGCACACAGCACAGCTGGTCCGTGGCCTCACTGAGGTTGTTGCCGCCCGGTGCAGCGAGGAGGCCCAGAGGCTTCTGCATTCCCACACTGCTGGGGATGAGGACAGCAGTCAAGCAGAGAGCGCCAGCTCCAGCAGATCCAAGTCCAGCAGCTTCAGCTCCAGCAGCTCCCAGGAGAGCACTCCCAGCAGGGGCTCCAATGTAGAGGAAGAAGATGATGCCTCAGAGGTCACACATGATGGGGGTCCCAGCCACCCCCCAGCTGTGCCCAGCCCTGCAGAGTGGGACCAGCCCCAGGAGGAGCTGAGGCAGCCAGAGCAGCCAGCAGCAGCAGGTCCCTCTGCCCAGGGCAGCAGCTGCAGCCCCTCTGCTCCCAGTCAGGGCAGGGGCTGCCTGCCTGGGGTGACCCGGTGTGCCCAAAAGAGGAAGGCCCCCAGGCCTCTGGATTATCCCCAGTCCAGCAAGAGGCCATGAAGGGACCGAGCTGACCCCTGCAGCTCTAAGGGAACCTTGTAATCATTTCAGATTAAACGATGAAACTTCCTCTCTGTCTCTTCATTTCTTATTTCCCATCCAAGGCCAAGGCAGTCCATGATGCCTTTGGGAAGTGACTTCACCTTTCCAGGTCTGACTTCCAGAAGGCATTTGTGAGGTCTCCAACAGGTCAGTCCCACAGATCCAAGGGTCTGAATAAATCTATAAATGTTGGAGTCCCTTGGTAACTGAGAGTCTGACATCCTTAAACCCAAGCACATTTGAAAATCTTGATTTATATATGATTTGACTTGTGAAAGGAATGCCTGAATCAACAACGCAAAAAACTATGGAGAAATAGGGTTCCATTAAAGTTCTTAGTTCTTCCAGTTTTATGAGCTAGTCTGAAATAAATTGTTCAAGTCTGTAAGCACCTAAACCACAACCCAGTAGCTGCTAGGCAGAAGTGCCTTTGCTCAACAAAGACTCTGCTGTGAATGTGAGGTCAAGGACAAACAGTCTTATGATGGTTGAGTCAGCTATTCTGTTCCAATCTGCACAAAAGGTGTTTTTCAATGATCTCTAGGGTCAGGAGGCCAATATCTGACAGACAAGGTGAAATTAAAGATTAATAAAAATAGTGACCAGGGGTTTGCTGTTAATTTTTTACACTAGAAGTTACTTAAATTTGCAATGGTAACCCAATTTACCTCACACAGAACAGTGCTTACAGAGTCCACTTAAAAGAATATATTATCTACTGTATTAGTAACAAGCGACAATGTGCCCCATCCCTTCAGCAGCAGTGCTGTTTTTAAAATAAAGCAGTGCTGTTTTACTCTCTAATGCTGTGGCTGATCATTTTGTTATATTACACTGTAATTATTGCACAGCAAGTTGTTCACTCAGGTGGAATAGTGGACAAGAATGAGTACTTTTTTAATCATTCTACTGTCCTCCTCTCTGAGTTTTCGTGCACATTTCCCCCCACCCTTCTCTCCTTTGTCATTCACAGGTGTGTTTTCAGAACCTGGAAACCTTTATTTTAATGTTTAACTTTGCAGATACTGGTTGCTTATTTTTGTTGCACCTGACAGGCATAGGATACCACAATACAAGATGAAAAAAAAAGGTCATGATGAAAAGCTTCCACTTAAAACAGCTCATGCATAAAGGGAAGGAAGGCTTTTATTTTATCTTGAAACCGGGGGCAACTTCAATTCGTTATGTGAAATTTGACCTGGATGTCTCTGGAGTCAGACTCCAGAAGCCCTAATTTTAATTTTGAGGAACTCCTTCATAGCATGGACCTACCCTGAAACTGTTGGTCCTGGAAGAGCATAGTGACTTGGAGCAGTGTTTCAGGGGTCAAGATCCCCAGACTCCCACCTTCCCCATCTATCAGCCTCCGATGACCTCTAGTGACAGACAGACTCCAATTTCTTTGTTATTATTTTTTTGAAAATCTCATGAGCTTCAATTCTTGCTGGAATTGTCATTTGGTTTCAAGATACAGGCCATGTGTATAAAAATCAGTGGCCAGGAGTACTGGCCAGCATCATGGCTTGAACAGCACATGTCTTCTCAAAGTTATTTCCACCCATTTTCAGTTTTTTCTCTCAGTAAAGGTCAATTCTTGACTGTTTTTTATATACATGGCGGTTTCACGCAATATTTGAAACAACTCTGCTGATTTTTTTATTTAAATAAAAAACCATCCTACATGACTGAAGGGATGTGACCTACAAACCATTGGATGAAGGAAAAAACACAGGATAGCAACTCTTTCTGCTTATTTTGCCCTTAAGTTTGTCACTCTCTCTGTTGTTTCTCTCTTTTGGAGGCAGACTAATGAATGAAGGGGTTTAGTAAACACTTGGTCTGTCACAGTAAAACAATTTTTTTGTTTGTTTTTGTTTTGGTTTGGGGTTTTTTTGGGTTTTTTTTTTGTTTGTTTGTTTTGGTTTTTTTTGTTTTGTTCCATTCTGGATCTGCAGGAACTGTCCCAGAGAAGTCTTGTGTTGCAGGTGCCCATTCTTACTGACTCTGTTTTGGTCTTGCCATTTAGGGACACGCAGTTCTGTAAGTGCAACACTTTACCAGGACTCAGGACCTTAGCTGAAAGTACCAGAACAAAATCTACAAGAGCACAGAATTTTAGGCCATGAAATGTTTTCCAGCTTCTTGGTATCCCAAATGAAATTGTTTTCTGCAAGACCCACAATCGCTAGAATAGAACTTCTCCTTTTGTGAGAAAGCGCTCCCACAGAAAAGATAAACAAAAACTAAAACATAAAACCAAAAATCTCTGTGTTGTAGAGGTTTAAGAAATGACTGATAAAGAATTATAATGGAAGCCTTTAGACAAACTTTGCAACACTGACTAAATCCCCATTCCAGCTGGGATTTCACTGAGAGCCAGCACCAGGGTCTCATCATCTGTCAAACTGTGGGCAGCTGGCAAACCAATTAGATAAATGGCTTCCATCCTTGAAACATTTAAAGAAAACCTTTTACATTAAAAGCAATCCTTTTACCACAGAGGGACTTTCGGCAGAAATGAAGAAACATAATTAATCCAGCTGTATGCTGGATAGAAGTGTTTTATCAAATGATGCATTAAATGTGTTTCAGAGCACATGAGCATTTAGCCACAAACCACCTGAGCCTGTGGAAGAAGATTTGGTAAAAATTAGTGTGAGAAACAACAACATTAGCATCTTTGTGATAACAGTTCTTGAGGTATCATCTAAATTTTTAGAAAGACAGGGGTTTTTTCCATGTCCATTTTGGTCCATTCCTCTTGGAATTTGGATTTCACTGACTGTTCCACTGGCTTGATGCCAGCACCCAGAGAGACAGCCCTGCTGTAGCCTTCTCCTTAAAACCTTGAAGCAAGCACTGGCTCCTTGTCATCATGGCAATTCCCGCCTGCCCTCTCTCTTCAGCCAGTTGGCCTCAGGATCTCTGCAACCATCCCATCAAGCTCTGCAGAGAGCAACAGGGTATTTGTCCCCAAGGTTCTCTGTCACTCCCCGGACCAGCTTACTGTGAATGACCACTGAGTCTCTAAAATGGAAGGAGGTGCAGTGGAGACGGACAAAGGACATATGCTCATGAAGCTCAGGGAATATTTCAGTGTGTGATTCTCTTCCTGTCTTCTGGAGGAGGGATGCACTTGTTTTTGTAAGCATCATAGAGGCACAGGAGACACATTTTATAGTTACTTGGAAATTAACTGAAAGGAAGTGATCACATGGAAAGTTTTTTGCCAAAAAATTAACTGCTTTGCCCCTCTGTAAACCCTAAATCTTTCACTTCCCACAGAACCCCTCTCTGCAAAAGAGAAAGCACACTCACTGTTCCTATTGATTGGTTTCTTTTGAGAATTTCCCAGAAGGATGACATTGCCCATCCTTTCTTAGCCACTAAGATCACATCCTTCTGTTCTTCCTTGCCCATGATTTCCTTGCCTGACTGTAACATTCCCAAGAAAACCTGTGGATTTTGGAGGTTATGTTAATCCAACCTATAAATAATACAGCCTTGCAAAGAAGACAGTGGACCATAGTATTTGCGCATTAGTTGGTACAAATAACCTTGCTCTGATTTTCAGAGGGTCATTTTGTAATTTAATGGTTCAGCTGAATTCCTTGTACTGAAAGATTAAGTTTCTCATTGTCTTATTCAATAAAGATGCAGCTGTTCCAGACCTTCTCAAGATGCAATGAGCCATGAGAATACTGCACATGTATGTGGATTTTCTGAAGTGATTGCTTTTCTTGTCTAATTCTACAGAAACATTATCCTGCTGAATTATGACTGCTGTAATTGAACTGAAAGGCTTCTAGGTAAATTTTATTCCAAAGCATAAGTTCAATAAAATCATATGTAAAGGAAAACATGAGTAATGACAAAGAGTCTTTGTAATGCTATTCTACATATTTTGTGTTGATGGCAGAAATCCATGTAGAATTTTTTTTCAGTCCCTCAATTACAAAGAATACTATAAAGCAAATTGCTGCTGAATACTTTCAGCCTCTGCAAAAAACATAAAGCAAATTAGCAGAAACATTTTGAGCTGCATTTCCAAGGCTAGGGTTTTACTTTAATGCTTAAGGTCAGAGAAGGTAGAGGGAGAGGGGCTATTTGTTCAACATAAAGCCATAGTGGAACTGTAAATTCATTCTGTTCCTCTCTCAGATGGCTATTCTTACATTCAAAGCATCATTGAAAATTAAGGCTCAATTTCAAGTGACTTTATTTCAATCAGCTGTGTTAAACCACTATAAAGAGCATTATTTGTGTGGCTTGAGAAGTATCCGAATGAATGATAAGCAGAAAATCTGCACATTCAAAATTATACTTTCTTGAACAGGTCAGATTTTCCAGAGGATTCAGAAAGCTGGTTTGGGTTTGTTTGATTTGTTGAGGGGAGATTTCCGTGTTTAAAAGAAGTGAGAAGACCTCACACTTTTGGTTAGCAAGCTCAAGGAAAACTGTTTGAGGGGTCACCTGGCTACTACTGAGGACACAGAATTCTGAGCATTTCCAAAAAGTGCATCCTTTACTTTCAGACTCATGAGAGAAAATATGTAATCAAAGAAAAAAATGAAATCATTTGAATTCAGACATTAGTCTGCCCTCCATTAAATCATAAAATTACACTCTATCCATCTAATTAATACAAACACAGAAACACTAAACACTGACAGGCTTGGTCTGGAAAAAAAGGGAAAACTGTCACTACCATCATGATGACAGCAGTCAGGGTCGGCAGAGCTGCTCTGCATTTAAATCTCCAGCCATCACATTGACTTATTGTATTCACACTAAGTGAAAAATGCAAAATAAACACAAGTTACCTCCAAATGAGATATTGTGAATTTACATCTGTTTACTTGTTTGTCATCCAGGCATTTATGCCAAAAAGGAATGTAACATGAATCCCACAGAAGACTCCTTTTCACCCTAATAACACCATTACTTTATTGGTCATTTAAAGTAAGTTCTAGATTTTAAATATCTGTGCCTCTAAGCTCTGAAGATTTATGTCTGCATTTCCTAGATAAATCCAAATGCAGTTTTATATTTGTAATTCTGTCCTAAGGAGGCAAGATTGTGTAAAGCGAAGAGGTGAAAATACAACTTACAGATAAAGCTCTAAAATATTCTGTCCATTTAATTTGTACAGAATTAGTTTGTAATTTAACTTAAAATTATTTAAATTAATCTGGAATTTAATGTGTAGGAAAATCTTGCACATTTCACACCACACCTTTGTGTTGGAAAATGGTGTTTTAAGGCTGCATTAATTATGTATTAATGATGATGATGTCAGGTGACAGTGGAGCATGCATTCAAAACCCTGATACATTGCAAACTCTACTTTTAAAGAGTAAATAATCCAGGCAGTCCCACCACAAGTTCCAAGCTCCATCCGTACAAGGCTAATCTCAGCAGTGTGCAGATACAGGAATAGCCCGTGCACCCCTGGAGGGTGTCTGAAGCCATGCTCAGATCTTGGCCAATGACTTGGGTTTTTTTCTGTTCTGTTTCCATGGATTATTTCCCTGCAAACTGAGAAAGACAGAAAGCCTTGTGCTGCTCTCTGCTTGGAGGCAGCAGTGTGACGTGGGTGACCTGGAGGCTCCAGCCACTGTGTGCTGCTCCCCAAAACAGCTTCAGGCACCACCCCAGTGACACTGAAAATGTGTTCTCTGTGAGAAAAAACTGATCCTACAGGGACAGGCTCCAGGGGTGTCAGCCACTCAAGGAGAATAAAAATAACAGGAGACATGGAAATTGAGGTGATGTCAAGCAGAAAAATTTAAAAAAATACATTTAAATTCATGTTTTTACAGAACAGTCTGAAAAGATATTCTGAAAGATAGCATCAATTATTAAATCTCTGAGATAGGAACTGGAAGTAAAATGACAGATCATGTCCTTTCTGTTTCATCTGCATCTCTGCTCTTGTGGATTTATTTTCACATTTAAATAATCCACAGTGTATTGATTTAATGAGGCCTCTTTCACATGCAGATTCCAAAATGTAAGAGGCTGCAAGATGCCTAATCCTGTGCTCTTCATTAGAGAATTCCATCCATTGCTTAGTCACATTTTCCTGTCCATGAATCCAGAGGCAAATATAATGTACTGCACAGTGAGATGCAAATCACACGTTAGAAAGGTCCAGAAGGACAGAAGCTAGAGCCAGAAATACAAGTTAATTTTGACGTCTAGACTACACATGATCAATTTTCAAGGGAGATCAACGGAAGATCACTCATTAAGCTGCCACTCAAAAATTAGAGGCAAAACTAAAGAAGTTTGAGGAACTCAGTTTTGGTTGGTAATTCCTGGCTTTGAAAGGGGCAAGGTCAAAATTCAAGCTGCCCTGCTGTACCTCAAACTAGGCAACCTAAGTAGCCATTACTTGTGAAAATTTCGCTCATAAAAGCATCCGGCATGTCTTGGGATGCCAGTGCAAGCCTATTTCCTATGTACATGATCTCTCCAGAAGGGACATATGTTCCTCCTGGCTGGATTGCAATCCAAAGTCATGGCAGGGACTTCTTTTCATTCTTTGAAATGAGCTTTTAAAAATAATTTTCTTTGTAATATTCACTTTATATATTTCAGTGCAGTTCAGATTGCAAGCTGGTGAAGAAATTCAATCTCTTTCTGCCTTTAAAAATTTGAGGTGGCATTTTAGTAAACACCAGGTGGGTGAAAAGATTCTGCTGTTGTTCATGTTATTGCAAGTCTGGTGTGCTTCTATAAATGTCGTTTTGGTGTAAACCAGCACTTAGCTTGTGGTTGTATTTAATCAATGGTAAGCGGCCCTACTTTGTTGCAATTTAAAACCATGAAGCCTTGGGAGAGAATAAAAGTTATAATATGCAGTGTAGAAAGAGGTCAGTATTATTTGCTATTTCCACATGGGCCTCTTTCAGCTGCCTGAGCTGAGTAGGAGGTTGCTGCATCTTTTTCTCTGATACCTCGTGCTGGCTCTCAACAGACTAAAGAGCAGATGAGAAGTTTTGCTCCCCTCCCTGTTGTTTGCACAGAGACTGTTTCAATAATTCTTTTGTCAAGATCTGAGCCAGAATACTCTTCGATCAGACAAATGGCAGCAGTGTTCCTAAGGAAGTTCACTGGCTTTCTGAGAACCTGAAATTAAGGTTTGTATGGTTGCAATACAAACTATAAAGAGAGTCATTCTTTAGCAGAGAGGGCTCACAATAATAAAATAAAATTCCCCTCACTATTACAGTCAAAGTCAGAAATAGAAGTCATCAACTCTCTGAGTTTTTTCTCCCAAAACCTTTTAGCAAAACACTTTGCAATTCACAGGAAAAGTTAATAGGATCTAATATTTCAAAACCCACCAGCCTAAGTAAGATTAACAGATTTTTTTTTCCCCGACAATTAACTCCTTTTGCAGCTGAATTAGAAATTACTGGTTTGATTAGAAGAGTGAAGCTCAAGAAAAAGAGAAGTTCAGATGCCTTGAGTATCCCTAACCAGATCGTGCCAGAAATTCAGACATCCCTCCCTGGGTACCTGTGAAATTAATTTTGTATTGCACATCTTGTAGAGGCATTCCAATTAAATGACCAAGGTGTTGTAAGACATCTGTTCTCCTGCTCAATTTTTATTACCTGTGACCCTTCTCCTTTAGTCATCACCACAGCTGAAATAAAGAGCGCCACGGTTTGAGGTCTGCCAGCATGAGGGAAGTCTCACCTGAACCTCAGTGCATGAGGAGAGAGACACGAGCTCCAAGGCTCTCTCCGAAGGTGTGCAGAGGTGTCCCAAGTTCTGCCCTGCAGGGGGATGACCACCTCTTCCCATGGCTGAGTGAAGCCAAAGCAGAACTTCAGTGGAAGCCCTGGAAGACAAGAAGGCTGCAGAGGGAATGGCCAGGCAGAGTCGGACACAGGTCCCTGGGGCTGTGGCTTGACACAGAATGGGAAGGCAGCTTTTGCCTGAGCAGTAACTGAGGTAGTTACTACACCACTACGTGACATTATAGACTCTTCTTATAATTATATAGAAACCTCCACTTTTCACATGCATTGACTTCGAACAACACTTGCTATAAACAAACATTTTATTAAAATGTCAAGTTTCAGCCCCTGAGGATGCATTAAAAGGTGACACAGAAATCACTGGCTCCAAGACAATTCCCTGAAATCTGTGTGAAATGAAAGAGGGGAAAAAAAGAATAAGGCAGAAAACACAAACTTTTAGCCACATTTGGAGGCAGATATATCCCCCTCCTGAGCCAAATAATTCACTTTCATAATTCAAAAATCGTCACAAATTCCTCCTTTCTCATGAGTAAAAAGCCTGCTTAACCTTCAGCAAAACAAAAGTATCTTCTTATGTCTATTACACAAATCTTCCAGTCACCTAAAAGTAGAGATGAAGAACAGAAAACTGAGACGAAGTTAAGTCGGCACCTGAGGTCTCTTTTTATCTACAAATTGCCATTACACATTCATTCCAATTTTGCCATTCCAAGTGAATTAGAATTCACAGAATCACAGGATAGGTCAGCTTGGAAGGGATCACAGTGGATCATCTGGTCCCACCTCCCTGCTCCAGCAGGGCCATCCCAGAGCACATGGCACAGGATTGTGTCCAGGTTCTGAATACCTCCGGTGAGGGAGGCTCCACAGCCTCTCTGGGCAATCTGCTCAGCACTTGGTGTCTTCACAGGGAAAAAGTTCTTCCTCATGTTCAAGTGGAACTTCCTGGGCATCAGTTCCTGCCCATTGCTCTGGTGCCATTCCTGGGCCCCCTGGAGTAAACCCTAATCCACGTTCTGAGCTCTCCCTGCAGACACTGACTGACAGGGATGAGGGCCCATCTTAGAAGTCTCTTCTTGAGCCTGAACCACTCCCTCAATCTTTCCTTGTAAGAGAGATGCTCCAGTCCCTTCTTCACCTTTGTTGCCCTCGGCTGGACTCAGAATCTGTTTCATAACCTCTTGCACAAGGCATGGTTATGTTTGTGTCTCTTTACAGCCTCACTGCAATCAAGTGCCCAGCATCTGTGCTTGGTGAATTGTCCACTGCCACCAAAGGCACTCAGCACAGGGCCGGCTGCCACAGCTAACCCTGCAAAGCAGCTGACTGGAGCCTGGAAGCCCCTGTCTGCACAGAAGCTTATGTTACAGCCTTCAGGTGCTGGCCAGGGGCAAACAGTGTGCAGAAATTGCTGGTGAGCGCTCAGCTTCTCCCTTCTGTTATTCCAGTTCCCTTCATGCAGGCTCCTTCAGAGCAGAGTTGCAGCATTTTCAGGAACAGCACTAACAAAACACAAACATTTAGAGTGGAGCTCCAACTGAATCTTCAAATTGTGCTTTGTCCTCATGAAAGTGCTTTGGTGTGGTTGCTTTCTGGCAAGAAGCACATGCTAAAAGATCTCTTTGATATTCCTCCATCTCCTCCCAAGAGGTGAAGGTAAGTCACAGCTGGTGTTGAGTTTCTGCCATGTGAAGGGATCACCTTTCAAAGGTCACCTGGGCATGGGTTTTTAGCACCTTGCATCTACAGGCCTCCTTCTCTCTGCTGTCTGCACTGGCCCCCTGCAACTGCTCAGCACCTGATAGGATACTTTCCTGTTAGGCATTTCCCTCAAGAATTATAAGATTTCTCAAATACTCTCTTTCGACATAGTTTCATGAAATTTCCAACAATTCCTCTCCTATGAATTATTCTTTATTTATGGTTTTTTTCTGGCAGGTGTTGGTCTACAGGTGCTGGGTCACAACTAAGATCCTGTTCTGAAAGTCCATCCAGAAACAGGCAAATTTTATGGTATTCCCTGGGCTTTCCTTCCAAGCCAATCAATCTGGAGGGGAAACAACAAGAGTAGGTGTGAGGAAAGGATTGAGAACAGCCCTGTGGAGAAGGACTGGGTGATCCTTGAGAAGGAGACTTTGTATGTGAGCTGGCACAGTGTGCTTGCAGCCCTGAAACTCCTCTGAACCTGAGTCTGAAGAGGGTTGTCCAACAGGTCAAGGGAAGGAATTCTGCCCCTCTGCTCAAGTGAAACCCAGGAACAGGTTGCCCATGGATGTTGTGGATGTCCTGTCATTGGCAGTGCTGACGGTCAGGTTGGATGAGGGTCTGAGGCACCTGATCTAGTGGAAAGTGTCCCTGACCATGTCAGGGGGCTTTGACTAGATGATCTCTAAAGGTCCCTTCCATCCCAATTCTTTCTGTCATTTCATCATTTCAGGGCACATGGGGCAGGAGGGAGAAAGAAATAAAATGTGATCATGGCAGCGAGTTAATGGGGAGATGTTCTGGGGCAGAGATGTGCAAGGAACTCAAGATGAACTTGAGATGAATCATCTTAAAACATGAAATGCATCTCCTGGAGTATCTGTGGCCTTAGTTTATACAGGAAAGAGAAAATACCTTGGGACTCTGAAATTCCACCATCTGCCTACATATTTAGACCTTTAAACATCTAATTCCAAATGAAAATGAATATAAATAAATATTTTAAGAGGCACTTACTCAAGCAAGGAGAAACACCCCTCCCAAGAACAACACAAAGAGGGCCTGACGAACAAAATTCCATCTTTTTCCACATGGACTGTTAAGCACCAAAGTATGGCAATGGACATCCTCCATTTGCACAGGTTTGGAGAGAGATCTCTGCACCCTGAGGCACATGGTGGCTGCACGAAGCATCCTTGACTCACACCAGCCAACCCTCAAACTAGGAGAAATTAGTTCCAAGTGAAGAAAGAACAGTTGGAGTTATGACTCTCAGGGATGACAGTATCCAGAGGCAAGAAGGCATGCTGCCATAGCCTGGCCCATGTGATGTATCCTGGGCTCTACCAGAATCATGACTGGGCTCCTCTGACCCTTGTACCCCACTCTGGAGAGACAGCAATTCCAGCTCCATCCTGAGGCTGTAGGGGGGAGCACAAAGGCACTGGCTTCCAGAAACACAGAAACTTGGGAAGTGGAGAGGGAACTGACACTGTGGGCAAACCCTAGCAGGAATGGATGCAGCTGGAGCAAAATATTCCTTTCTGCTTCTCCCTAACACAGAGACACAACCTACAGCTGTGGGAGACTCTCACCCAGGGCTGGCCACCAGTACTCAGGGTCTCCAAATCTCAGCATTGCCCAGGGAAAGACAGGGACAGGAGGAAGCATCATCCAGCCACAGGCAGTCCATGCTGACTAGTCCCACCACTCCGCTTCTCATAGAAAACCTTGGCATGGTATCAGGAGTGGGGATAAGACACAGGGCCATGGATACATGATGCAGATGGCCAACGGAGAGCAACGTGGAAATGTAGAAGTTGAAAACAAGAAAAAACATTTTCTTCTTTCTCCTGACAACATGCACTGGTAGAGACAGACATTGCCTGCTGATGGAGGGCAACATCAGCAAGAGGCAGACTGTGACATCACCAAGCGCAGGATTGTGACATCTCACCCTGCACTGTTAACCACAGACTTGGGCAGAGACACTGCCAGCCTGGCTCCAGCCTGAACTCCTACCGAGTGTGACTGCGAGGTATGGAGGGTCGAGCCAAGTTTCTCTGGTGCTGAGTGATTCTTGGCAAGTCCCAGTGCCAGTCCCAGAGCAACCAGCCCTGCCTAGCTGGGGGCAGTGTGCTCTTGCAGCACTGAAAGGAAATGTCCCCAGGTTGGAGGCGGGCAGGTGATGGGCCTTTAGGGAGGTGAGAAGGTGTCTTTCTCCTTCCTCCCCTCTCCTGCAGGATGTGACACCAGTGAAGAAGAGCAGTTCTTGATCCTCAGCCCTCCTCAATGTGCTGCAGAGGCCAAATATGGCCACAGAGGTTGCTGGCAAGTGTGCCATCTGCCAGGACACTTGGGATGATGTGGCTTCTAGTCTGCCCTGTGGCCACCAGTTCTGCCGGGGCTGCATCCTGCGCTGGGCACAGACAAATCCATCATGCCCACTTTGCAGAGGAACAATAGAAACTGTCAGGTTTTCTGATGGTGCAGGTGACTATGTAGAGATGGTCATCACAGCCCCTGAGCAGCTGCCAATGGCCATGAGCCAGGCAGGGAGAGCTCCTGGTGGCCAGGACGAGAACAGCTCCCATCCTCCTGTGCCAGCCTATCCCTCTTCTCCTCAAGAGACACCAGCCCGAGCTGTCGGCGGTCTTCTGCCTGAGGTCTGGGCTCAGCTTTTCCGTGGACAACGGGAACTTCTGGACCCTGTGAGGACTTGGCTGAACCAGAGGATGGAGGTCATCGGAAGGGACCAGTGGTGGATGGCAAGGAGCACACAGGATGTGATCCTGCATGCCCTCTGCGTGTATGGACCAGACCGGGAGATCATGATCCAGAGTTTGCAGGGCATACTGGAGGAACACACAGTGCCACTGGTCCCGGACACCATCGACATCATTGTGAGACACTGCAGCTCAGGGGCCCAGAGGCTGCTGCACTCTGATACTGCCACAGATGAGGATGAGAGCCCAGCAGCCAGCAGCAGCTCCAGCTCCAGTTCCAGCTTCTTCAGCTTCTCCAGCCCCAACAGCCCCAATTCCTTCAACCCCAACAGCCCCAGCTCCAGCTCCTCCAGATCTTGGACACAGACTCAAGCCAGCAGCCCTGAAGTCTCTGCAGAGGAAGAAGAGGAAGCTGCCACAATGGAGGCCACCACTGCGAGGGATCAAAACCACCCCTCAGCTGTGCTGGTGTCCCCAGAGCAGGACCAGCCTGAGGAAGAAGCAGGTCCCTCTGTCCAGAGCACCAGTCTCAGACCCTCTGATCCCACCCAAGGTGGGTGCCACTCACCTGGGTGGCCCCAGGGGTCCCTAAAGAGAAAGGCCCCTTACTCTGAGGACTCCCCCCACCCCTGCAAGAGGCCTCCCTGCCAGTAGCACTGGCAATGCTCTTTCAACCACTTATTTAAGAAAAAAGAAATAAATTGTTGTTATTTCCCTCACACTGTCTCTGGGGTCTGTTTCCTCAGCCTTCCCCCTGCACCCCACCATGGGTGGTACCCATGTCCTATGGGGCACAGCCTTAGGCCCAGGGCCATGAGGGCAGCACCTTCTCCCACAGGGAATCCAAAACTCCAATCTCTCTGGGTCTCTCTGCATGGTGTTTTCTCCCTCAAGAGAGTCGATGTCCCCTTCCAGTTCGAGATCAGCAGCAGCCTTGAATTGGGACATTTAACTGCAGCATCCCAATCTTTGAAAAATCCCAACCTTCTCCTCCAGCTGAGCTTCCGGCTGTCACTCACTTGGTGAGTGACAATTCCCATGAGATGTCTCGCAGCAACACAGGGAGGCCCACAAGACCCTGACTGGGGTCTGGTTGCAAAATGATTCAGACACATTTTTATTTATTCCCACAGTTATGTAGCTTGAACAATAGAAAAGGGCCCTTGTTTGGTCAGCAGTGAAGTGTCAGACTGCACCTTGCTGGCACAGTGCCCTTCCCATTCTTCAGGGTCCAGCTGGTGAGCACAACTCAGCAAAGGCAGGAGAAGTCAAGTCCAGTTGCACCCCTGGGACCCCGTTTGTGTATTTGCAGATTTCCTTTGTTCAGGGGCCCACACGCTGTCCTTTGGAGTGTGTCCTTGTCACCTCACTGTGCCGATGAAAAGAACTGATGCTGAAACAAAAGGCAGAGAGAATTTCTTCCTGGGTTTGGAGCCTCCCTAGACAGGACCCATTTTACTGAGCAAGCAAGGCTGAACACTCCCCCAACCCTAAACACAGGTGCAAAGCGTCCTTGGGCCCATCACCCTCAGTCCAGCAGGGCTGCAATGTACAAAATCTGACATTAAAACACAAAGCGACAAAATCTTGTCTCTTAAATTCGGGCCTGGCATCAAAGGCTTTGATGTGACGGCCTCACCCAGGAAGGTAGACGAGAGGCCCTTGGAATGGAGACCAGAACTGTCCCCAGGGAATCATGGCAAGGTGTCAGGAGCAGGGATTAGAGACAGGGCCAAGGACATGTGGTGCAGGCAGCTGAGGGAGAGCATCATGGAGAAGTAGAAATTGAAACAGCATTTCCTTTTTTTCTTGGACAACATGTGCCTGCAAGGATAGAAGACCTGCTGTGCCATTACATTAGCATTAGTAATGAACTAACTCTTAGATACAATTAAATGGAGCAAAGTTGTCCAAGCAAAATAAAACTGTTTACTAGTTACAATTCACCTGAGATGTAGTATGTATGTCGCCCTCTTTCCCCCAAGTGCCAAACGCACACACCCTCCAAGAAAATGACTTCATTTTATAACATTTCTTGGCTGGAGGTGGTCCCTGTCCCCTTTCCGATTGGTGGGGCACTAGGCAATTTATATTCTCTCCTGACCACCTACTTTTCTCTCCCCTCCCATCTTACTTCCTTTTTGGTCAGGTCTTCAACCTGGCTGCTTTCCCAACTCACAGCAACACCCAACAGATTAACTAGAGCAAACCCAAACCATAAATAACAACATATAGAACCAAAACTTGCATTCTTACCTAAAAACCTTTTGGGTTCAGCAAATTATTACCTCTTCTCTTACAACAGGATAGAGGACTCTGGTGTCTCCAGCCTCTGGAGGGTGACATCAAGCAGCACTAGATTGTAACCTCACGTTCCCTCACTGCTTATCTGGGGGTTCCAAAGAGTTTCAATGCCTTTGGTGCTGTCGCTGGGGGCGGAAGCTGGTGTCAGAGAGACTGTGACATCACAGGGGGATGGATTACGATATTGTGTCCCTCACTGCTTTCATTCAGACACTGACAGGGCCACTCTGGCTCCAGCCTGAATTCTACTGAGAGAGCCTGCAAGGTTGAGAGGATCAAGCCAAACCTCTCTGATGCTGGGCGCGGACTGTCCTTAGCAGATCTCAGTGCCAGTCCCAGAGCCATCACTCCTGATTATGGCCACGGAGAGAGATGGCAACTGCCCCATCTGCCAGGACTCTTGGAAGGATGTGACTTCTGCTCTGCCCTGTTGCCACCGCTTCTGCCTGGGCTGCATCCTGCGGTGGGCACGCAGAAATCCCTCGTGCCCCCTCTGCAGGACACCGATACAGACTGTCAGGTTTTCTGACCACGTAGAGAACTATCTGGAGACAGCCAGCACCACCCTTGAGCAGCTGCCGGTGGCCACCAGCCAGGCAGGGAGAACTCTTGGCCACTTGGATGAGAACAGTCCCCATGGCCCTGTGGTGTCCTATCCAGCTGCTCCACAGGGGACACTGTCTCCAGCTGAGCAGGGCCCCTCAGGGCCAGAGTTGCTGGGTGGCCTCCTGCCCGAGGTGTGGGCTGGACTTTTCCATGGACAGCCGCAGCTGCTGGAGCCTGTGTGGCCCTGGCTGGGCCAGAGGCTGCAGGGGATATTCCAGTGCTGCTAGTGGCTGGTTGAAGTTGCAGAGAGCTCCATCCTGCACGCCGTGTGTGTCAACGGGCTGAACGCCCAGGTGTTGGTCCAGGGGCTGCAGCCTGTCCTTGAGGAACATGCAGCTCCACTGGTGCATGGTGTCATTAGCATCATTGTGGGCCAGAGCAGTGAGGAGGCCCAGAGACTGCTGCACTCTGGTGCCATCAGGGGGAACAAGGGCCCTGTGGCCACAGCCAGCTCCAGCACCACCTCCAGCTCCAGCTCCAGCCCCAGCTCCAGTTCCATCTCCAACTCTAACTCCAGTTCCAGCTCCAGCTCTAACTCCAGTCCCAGCTCCAGCTCTAACTCCAGCTCTAACTCCACCTCCAGCTCTAACTCCAGTTCCAGCTCCAGCTCTAACTCCAGCTCCAACTCCAGCTCCAGCTCTAACTCCAGCTCCAACTCCAGCTCCAGCTCTAACTCCAGTTCCAGCTCCAGCTCTAACTCCAGCTCCAGCTCTAACTCCAGCTCTAACTCCACCTCCAGCTCCAGCTCCAGCAGCTCCCAGACCAGCAGCTCCTGGGTGGGGGCTCCTGTCCATGGCCCCAAACGTGGCCTCTATGGTGTGGAGGAGGAAGCTGACACACTGAACACTGCTTTCCCCGGGGTTCCCAGCCACCCCACACCTGTCCCCATGGAGTGGCACGGGCCCCAGGAGGAGCCATGGCAGGAGGTGGTGACAGCAGCAGGTGCCTCTGCCCAGGGCAGCAGCTTCAGCCCCTCCACCCCTGTCCTGGGCTGGGAGCAATTTTCATGGGGACCCTTGCAGCCCATTTAGAGAAGGAGCCCCAGGCCCCAGGATTCTCCCCAGCCCTGTAAGAAGCCAAACTGCTGGCAGCTCTGAAAGGGCTCGTGCAACTCTTTACCGAAGGAAAAGGAAATAAAATGTTATTTTCCTCACACAAATGCTAGGTGCTTCTTTCTCTCCCTTCTAAAGCTTTTACCTCCTCCTGCCCGAGCGTGGGTGGCACTCAGGTGCTGGGGGGCACAGCCATGGGCTCACAGAGCCTCCAGACCACGTTGGCAGCGCCTCTCCCCACAGGAAATCCTGCTGCAGCTGCACACTTAGAGACCAGCAAATGCCAAAGGCAGAGTGGGCAGCAGAGGCACCCGGTCTTGATGCAGGACCATGCCCTCAGCCTGCCTTCCATGCTCCTCTCTGCCCAGCCACTGGCACATCTACGCTGCTCTGCTTTCTCGGGGCCGCATGATGCTGACTGGGGCAACCTGCAGAGAGTAAATTTTCTGGTGGGCAAGCAAGGTCTGGTGCAAACTTGATCCTGAATTATAGTTTTATCCCTATGTCCCAATCAAATAAAAATAAATCAGATCTGTTGCTGTGTTTCAGCACAGATTTATTGTTATTGATAATATTATTGAAGGATAAAGCAATAAGTTTGACTCTAACAATTATTAAAACTTGGTAAAATACTTTATAAAGCAATACTCTTCATTTTCTATTAATAAAAAAAGCTGGAGTTGCCCAGTTTGAGGGAATTTACTGAAATTATATGTCAAGTAGATAGACTATCCCAGGAGAATAAAATAAAAATGACTTGTTGAAAAAGAACCTAATATAATAGTGCTGAATGGGAACTATATCTCATGGGTAACACATGACTGAGATTAATGGGGACAGAGAGACTTAATAGCAGAGGGATCTATTTTGTTGTTCAGTTTATTAGGGAAGAAAGTTTAGAAGCCACACTGCCTTTTAATGAGAAATAAAAAAATCACATTTTAAGAAAGGAGGGAAAATGGGTTGTTTTTCAGATCTTATTATTTTACAATGTTTTAAAATAAAAGGAAAAGAAGAGCAGCAAGTGTTTTAATTCAGTAATGAAAAATCAACCAGTAGATGGATAATGGACGACTTTATTGACAAATAATTTTTTTTTCTGTTTTTCACTTCTTTCAGCCTATCTCCACAGCAGACCCACATCACTTTTGTGCTGAGGACCCCAGAGCTGGATGCACACCTCCCTTGACTTGCTGGACAGCCTTCTTTTCATGCAGTCCAGGATATAATTGGCTTTCCGGGCTTCCTGCACCTGTTGTACCTCTAACTGGAGAAGGACTGGGAGTATGCTCTGCCTTCCTAATGGCTTTAGAAACCCAGCTAACAGATGTAAATGTCAAACAGAAATAACCTAGAAGGAAGTCCTACAAAATAAACAATATTAAAAAGGAAATGCTGGGGAGAGATAAACAGACACAAGGATGGCAGGAAGAGTGACATACAACTGACCCGGGTGACATACCCCTGAGGTACAGACTGGCTCTCCAGCCACAGTGATAACTCTGCACAATATCAGGGACAGGTTTAGTTGGGGTTAATTTTAAACAACAGTCCAAGTCAGATGCTATAAGTAGGTAAGAGATAGGCTTTCAAATGTGAAGCCATTTTAAGAGTAGGCTGGTAGTTTTGAAGTTCTGCTAAGCCTCCACCTCTAGATTTCAAATTTCCATTCTAGGTATGCATCTTAGAAATATTGTGGAAATATTATCAGTTTATCTTTTTCCACTGTCTCCCAGTGAGTACTATTCTTTAAATCTCATTGGCCTTGGCTTGGTTTCTAGACTCTCTTTCAGAATAGCCTTTAGGTACGTTAGAGGCTCAGAGCCAAAGGCGGCTTTGGGCAAAGCTCTTTGTTTGTCGTTCAGTTTGTGTGAGTGACTATTGCCCCACCTGGACAGACTCTAAGCAAGGCTGCTTTGATCCCAACTGCAGTCATGGAGACAGATGGATGAACATATTAATGTTTGGCGTAGTGTTTTCTTTCACCTTCTCTTCCATGTTCAGATCAGCAGTGTTAGATATGTTACTCTCTTGAGGCTGACTGCATCTCTCAGGAAATAACTAAGTTGTTATATGGTCCACAGTACAACATTTTTAGATAGTCCTACCTATATAAAGAAGTGTCTTGGAATGTTTTCTGCGTACCCCTGTGAGCGCAGATACACTGGACTACCTGTGAACTGGTCTTGGTGAATGGGCATCAGATACTGTTCTTAGAATTCATTTCTCCAAACTGGTTAATCCTTAGCTCACATTATTTACATTTTTGCCACAGTAGACATTGTCATCTATCCTTTATGGATAGCTGCCACTGCTAGGCACCATAATACTACTATCAGCAATGAAAAAGAAAGGGTCTAACTGGGAAAATACTAGCCAGCAATGGGGTTTCACCGAAATATAATTTTCTTAGGAGGCTTCCATTTCCTTTATATTTTCCAATTGTTCTAGAAAGAACTAGAAGTAAAACGCATCCCCTAAAGCTAAGCATGAAATCTTGTTGCTAGAATCTGTCTTTTCCCTACTTTTAAGACATAAAGCAGTCATCTCAGAATCTCAGGTATTTGTGGCAGCTCTTTATCTTTTCCCACTTTTTTCCTTCTTCAGAGATGTCATGTTGGTTGTTTGATTAATCTGGAATCTGTAATACCTTTTCTACCTTTTCTAAGTATCAATGAGATATAATAAAATTTTAATGAGAGGCTTTTAAATATGTCACAGAATCATAGGATAATTTAGATTGAAAAGAACTTCTGGACATTTGTAATTAAAATGCACTCCTTTGTTCCGCACATTGGCTGAGTATTGCAAGAACAACCTCTCTCCTAACTAGTGGACACCCTGGACTTACAGGAAGGAAGGACAGAGAGAGAAAAAGGTTTTATTGACAGGATACAAACGGACATTTGGACAATTCCAGTGATGATAGGGACTGGAGACTCCAGAGTAAGAGAATTGTTATGAGAGGATTTAAGCAACTCAGAGTTACAAATCAGCAGTGGTTATTTTCCATTTAAATTCAGTGATAGGGTAGGTGTCTGAGAAATGAGCACTTGCAGTATTCTAAATCCAATATTCAGCTGAATCAAATCAGAAACTCATAATTAATACAGCGGGGTTTTATCTTTGGTGTAACATGCTCCCTGTTTTCTCTAAAGAAATGAGCAAAGACATGCACACATACACGGAAACTCACAGCAAGGCAGAATCTTTAAATGTAGACCTGAAAGCTGAACTTTGATTTAAGTGTGGAGCTGAAGGTTGAACTTTGATTTTAGAATATCTGTGTGATTTCACCTCAATAAACATGTTTAAATGAAGTGAAATCAGTTCCATACAAAAGAAGGAACTCGAGGGAATAAAAATGCACTTTTTTTTTTAAAGGGAAACTTAGTTTAAACAAATATTTTAAAACAACATTGAAAAAGTTAAAATTAAAATTTAAAAAGCTGCATTGCATTTGGATTTTGGTTTTTCTTATTTTCTTTTCTGCAGAGTACTGCCTATATAATATATCTATTTTTCTGCTATTTCTCCCAAATTAAATTATAATTTTAAATTAATTGTCATATTTACTGAACATCGCTGATCTTGTTTTTATAAAATTTAAGTCAAATTGATAAGTTTAAATTCATATTCTACTTGCAGTGAAGCACATAAGGTTTTAAGACACAGCTTCGAAAAACCTTCATCAGCTTCTTAATGAGATAACAGCAATTTAAATCCTTTTCCCAAGAGAGAATTGACATTTTAGTTCCTAATCAAGGATTTTATGAAACTGGTCAAGATTATCCTGTGATATTCAAAATAATTCTGTGGTATTTTCTACACAAGTAACTGACTACATTTAATGTTTTGTTTTTCAAGGGTATTGCCCAAAACAACTAGCCAGCCAAAGCAAAACAAAATGGAAAACCCTGACAAAAAGTCATTGAACCTCCACCTTAAAAGAAAAAAGGGGGAACTGTGCTCTTGTAGAAGTGACCTAGAGGTATCACAAAAGAACTGAAATATTTCTTGTGAAGTATTTCTATTCCTTGTAGAAGTAGATGGGTGAAATTCAAAGACAATTTTAAGTTTATTTTTTAAAATGTAAATTTAAAATTAATTTTTAATTTTAAAATTTTGGTTTAACATACAGTGTTAACTTTTGATAGGTTTGCCTGAACTGCACAAATAAATAAGAGAGAAAAAAAAAATAACATTACTAAGCATGATATTGTTCCAGAAGAGGAGGTGGCGTCATCTGTGATGAGGGCAGGAGCATTTTCAGGACGCATATTTCTCTACTGAAAAATCTCACTCTGAATAGTTATTAGCACTTAAGGAATGAGGGGCTCTTATGCCCAGATTCCTCATTATCCCAGAAGAATACTTAGCTGCTCTCTGACACACTAGTTCATGCTAAATCGAGCAACTTTCTATTTATTACTAAATAAGCCCAAGTACTTCACACAGGCATTGAGAGAATATAAAATTAAATGCCTTGAAAATCTCATAGAGTCAAGATTTTAGAATAGCTAAAATACAGCTCTTCCCAGGTGCTTTTCAAAAAAATTTGCCTTTTTTTTAAAAATTGTATTAAGATGTAACAGTGTTAATGTCAGCTACACAAGTACTTATCTCCCAAATTTCAGTTATCCTAAAGTGAAATTATAAAATTGCTTATATTATCACAGTCTGTTGGTTTTCTGCCTGTTGATGTTATGCTTGGCTACAGTTTTTCTCCATCTCTCTGGATGGAGAATAGAAACATAGAACACTGTACATACGTACTGTGGTTCTTGTAAGTTATGCTTTCTATGAATTAAAGATTATACTAATATATGAGGTAAAAAAAGCATCTTAGTTTTGGTCATCTAGTTGGCGGGACCCCATGCATGATACATGAACACTCTCATTCCAAGAGATGAGTTAAAAATTACTAAAATTAAAGCAGCCAGCTGATGGTCACAACTGCCATGCTGTGATTTGGAAGTCATGGGTGTAGCCATGTGAAATGGAAAGTTACCAGAGAACAAAAGCATTTGAAGGGCCAAGATTTACTGTTCTAGCAAGTAGGAAAAAAACAAACAAACCAACAAGACCAATCAGCCTGACTTCTTGCAATAAACAGAAGGTAAAAGAACTCGACAGAAATAGCATGCAAACACCGATAGATTGCAAGAAACGCCACCAGCCTTTCTTGCACCAGAGCACATGTGTGGAAAGATGAGCAGCTCATCGATGACCTTATTTCAGATTTCCCAGCAGAGCAGTCTCTTTTCAGAGAAATCCATCTTTCCCTACATAAGTAGCATCAGTTTTGTTCCAATGGCTGAAACAAAAAATCTCTGAAAGAATACTCTAAGAAAAAGAATTATTTCTTTTCATCCAATACCAGAGAAAATTCAGCATCTACAACCATATTCTTAAGAATGCCACCTGGCTTAAAGTCATTTAAATATTTCCTACCATGTTGTGTTCCTGCAAGCTCCTTCATTTAGAAAGATTCAAATTTACTAAGTGAAAAATGTGAAAAGAGGACATCAGGATACTGTCAGCATCCTACCCTCTTCAGGAAGAAAAACATCAGAGGAGTGTCTTACATTCCCATTTTTTTCCTCTGGAGGCAAAATCAAGATTTGAAGTTTCTTGTTACTTATGCACTTATGTTAGAAGTACCCCTTTCTCTTTCTCAAGACAGTATAAAGTCACTTTTTATGAAACGGGAAAAATTAAGTCTTCATAACAAATCACTTAAATATGGCCATGTAATTAGCTTGCCTTGAGAGAGCCCAGTAAAAGCAGCATGTCCTCAGTAATTAGTCACCACAACAGTGAGACGAGAAAAAAAAAGACAGAAAATCACTAAAATCTTGGTATAGCAATGCAGTCTACTTCCCTTCTTTAGTCAAGTTAATAAATGACACAACAGTATGGATTTAATACTTCAAGATTTATTTCTTATTCTATCAATAAAGAAATAGGGCAGCTAAACCCTAAAAACAAATGAAGAGACAAAAAATAAGTTCCTTCCTGATTTTTTTCAGCAAAATCATGTAGCCATTTGTAGAGGAGCAGTCACTTCCATTAAAGATTTCTCTCTGCTTGAGCTTTCTTTTTTCCATTTACAACTTACCTCTGTAAAACAATTCAGGTATTCCTCCAGCTTGTTAAGGCACACATCACCTTTTCATGTGAGGTACAGAGTCTTTGATGTGGGTTTTCTTGGCTGTAAATTCTACACTGTGACTCTGTTACAGACTGCCTACTATCCCTTCAGCACCCCATATGTTCATCCTTTTTAATATCATACTGTTCTTTTTCTTCACAGTTACAATAAGTTTGTGATGCCAACAGCATAAACTAAATCCTAATTTACATGTCCTCTTGATAAGTATCATTACTAGAAATTAATCTTCTGAGTCAAAACACTGACCAAATATTCATGTGTGCATAGGTAGGCGTGTATAATGAACATACACATAGCTGTGAAAATTATGTGTCAAAGAGAAAAGGCATTAGAAAAAAATACAATTCCTCTCCATTCTATATCCACTGAGGGAGGAGAGGAGGAAAGAAAGACTGCCAACAGGTTTCACAAGGTTTAGCCAAAGGAAAATAAACCAGTGGAAAACATCACAACATTTAGTTTGGTTCAGTTGTCCATATGGCAGGAAAATGAGTCCATAGTGATTAGTCCCCATCACATCTGAAGCCACTATACTTGGACACCTGAGGGTTTCTCTGAAAAGAAAAAAAAAATCAAAACCAGAAACAACCACAGTAAGGGTTTTCTTCCTGTAAGATAAAAAAATCACGCAACAGTATTTTCTCTCTACTGAGGCATATTATGAACCAATTCACCTTCCACTTTATCAGGAATTTATGAAATTAAGTCTTCTAGGCATTTTGGATAGCTAGGCACAATTTTCTAGCATAATAGCCAAACATTTTTAAGCATTGCTGTCTGCTCAAATAATTAATCTTTTCCAGCGATGAAGTGGAAGAAAATGATACGGTGATGGACTGGTAATTCATGACTGGTTCAAGATGTATCATCAGGATCCTGGGCTGTAAGGTAAAGATTGAAGAGAACAGCTCTTTTACAAACACTTTTTCTCAAGCCTTTTGCATTCTATCCAGCTGTTAAGTGCTTCCACTTCCAGCTTACCAATTATAGGAAATCATTATAATAATAATTGTATCAACTGCTAGTTAGACTCAGATATAAAATATATAAAGACATGATAATAGACTATTAAAATTCACAGAACTGGCAAGATATTAAACTAGTAGCATTTCCACTGTCATTCACAGGGCTGCAATAGAAGTTAAAACTCATTTTCAGAGGGATTTTAATTGTTAAATCCAGTCTTATTCATATCACACTCTCAGCAGTTTTTTATTTCAGATGTGGAATTCACTGTGAATTACATGGTACAAGGAGGGAAGAAATCCACCGCCTCCCCAGCTGTAAATTGACAATTCAGCATTCAATAGACTAAGGTAGAAATGAAAACAGAACATGTAATAAACTTGTCAGACAACTGAGGTGTTAAATGAAAAGAATTTTTCATATTGATTTTTCATTCTTCCTTCCCCCATTTTGACCACATCAAATTCAGAGAACCCTGTTTTTCTTTAGCTTCAACAAGAGTTGAGAGATACAAAATCTCATCAGAACCAAACAGTCCAAGGGACACATGAATTGACGAGTGCCCAGAGATTAGTACACATTAGTTTGTGCTCTTTCTGTATCCCATGCAAAAGATACACTTAAAAAGGCCAGCTCAAAGAACAAGAACTTATAAACTGAATGAGTGAGGAGCATAAGAATTACATTGTCCCAGTGGGATACCAATAAACTTTCAAGACAACATAAGCTTGTGGCCATCTAGAGCATCATTCCATTCTGAGCCCGTAAATACCTTGAAATATAACACTACTGAGGCCATTTTTCAGTCCTTTCCCCATGTGATGTGATGCAATCAAAAGAGAAGGGGCATAACACACTGCTTCAATAAAGCTATCAGGTTTCACACAATATTTATGGGTTCGGGTTTCATGCACAGGGATAATGTGGAAAGAGCTGTGCAGAAATCAAAGCCTTCTTCAGCCCCACAGCTCTACAGTCCCTCTAAAGCATATAAAACAAAAGGAAGCATTTCTAAGCAATCTTTATATCATCCTAGTAAGTAGATTTTAAAAAATAGAGACATGGAAAAAAAAAAAAACAAAACTTTGTAGAAAATATATGTTGAAGGTTTCATAGAATGAAATTTCACTTAAAATTCATTTCACAGATGTTCTCCCAAAGAAAAATGCTAGAATAGGCCAGTTGTATGAAGAAGATCTCCCATACCTCATTATATTGACTTACACGTAAGGACAGAGTCCTTTAAAATCCCTCTAAACATAGAGAGAGATTACACTCTTCCTTTGACATTGTTATACCAGGCAACTCCACAGTACTTTATTGACGGACATAAAATCAGTGGATGCCTGCCTGTTGATACATGAGAGTCTCTAATGACATCACATCTGTCTAGCTGGGTCAAATGAGGCTGCACAAAAGGAAAACTATAGCAGGAGGACTAGTACTGTGACAAGTGTAGATATGCCTGTTCCAAGGGTTTTCCTTCATTCTAATAGTCTGTGAAGAAATTTATTACTGGTGATTCTCTGCCAGCAGGTCTCCTGTCTGTTTAATACTCTCTAACAATTAATGAATTTCTCAGTACAGTGTTCCAGTGAATCCAGCTAGCAACAGCCCGTTTCTACAGTGAGGCTAACATCTGAGACTGAGGTTATGACCCTGGCTGCAAGGATCAGAAGAAAAAGTATCTATGTCAAACCAGAAAAGCCTGGAAAGGGGTTTCAAAGCAGGGGCAAATGCCCCAAGATTAGTTTTCTCTGAAGAAGGGACAGTAGGTTAGTGAAAGGGCAAAAGCGCTGTGACAGAACAAATTCCTGACCCATGCCATGGCAGATCAGCCAAATACCTGAGGTGTCACCCTGATTTTTCAGCTTTCTGATGTGTCTCACACTTCTGTTTTTCATAGTTCTCTGTTTCTTTCTCACACACAGGTGTTATAAATAGAAGCAATATTTATGTTAGACGAAGTTGGTTTACATTCCCTCTCTTGGAGGGATGGACAGCTGATGGACAGTTGTCTTGACCAGTGGGATGGGAGAGGTGCCAACCTTCTCCTCCAATCCCTGGCCTTTGTAGAAATACTATAAAAATGGAGTCAGGTGTTGTAATAAATAGTTCACGCCTTTTCACCAAACAGTGTGCATGTGTGTGTGATTGTGGGTCCAACAAGGACATCTGGTGACCACCGCATGAATAGCAGACAGAGAGATGAGGTAGGTATTACCTGCCCCAGGTTTCCATGAAACGTGCTCTCGCTTTTGTCTGCAGATTTTAATAAACATGGTAATTTCTATGCTTTCTCTGGTGGACACCCTTGTTTTAGAGATTTGGGTTGACCTGTTGGAGAAGAGGCAGGCGGCCGTCCCCAAAGACGGTCTTCAGACACCTTTGGGGCAGGCAGCATGGGTTTTTTCCCTGATGTTGAGACTGCTTTTCCCAGAACTGCATGGAAGCTTCTGGGAGACCAGCATTTTAATGGACATTTTGTCCGATGAGTATGATGCAAACACAGTAAAGTTCCTGATAACTTGGGAGCATTTTGACGTGGTTTTTCGGAATTTCAGCAGTTCATCATGCTCTGGGGGTTCTGCGCGTGCAGGGATCTCCTTGGGTGATCTCTCCAGCCAGGACATGGATGGAGAAGTTGGGGCTGACCCCTGCTCCGACTACGCGCTGGCGCTGCCCTCCCTTGCACCTCAGGGGCTGGGGAATGGGGGAGAGCAGCCCTCCCTCTGTGCCTTCCTGGCGTTGGAGTGTGAGGAGCAGCCAGATCAGCCTGTGCTGGTGATAGAGCAAGCCTTGGTGATGACCTGTTGCCCTCACTGTTGGATTGCCAGACATATCCCCTTGCTGTGGCAGGAGGCGGCCCGGCCCTCCCTGGAGATGACCCAGTGGCCATGTTGCTGCCCACCTTTGTCGCAGCAGCAAGTCTCTCAATTGCCTGTCTCTGTGCCACCTGCCACGCGTGCATGGTCCAGGGAGTGCCTGGAGGGCGGGATCCTGCTCGATCTTTTGTTGGGCTCCATCCCGCGGGTGGGAAGCCCGTTCCTCTCCGCCTGGAATGAGGGGCGTCTGCTCTGGGATCCCTCATCACAGGGTGTATTGGTTTAGCATAAATGGTAGGAAAAACCAATTGTTGATCCATTTTAGAACTAACAGCTAAGCTGGCCAATCAGGTAAAAAGTGTACACCCCCTGGGACACCGCTTAAAAACAGGAATCTTGGGAGACCCGCCCTCTTTCCACAGACTTCTGCCATGAGGTAACATCGCGGCCGGGCCGGGAGGGGGCCCGGGCCTCAGGGCCCCGGGAGGCCCCGGGAGGCCCCG
>WBMY01000605.1:3169-35304 GCA_013397315.1 Donacobius atricapilla | reverse complement strand
CTCTGCAGAGCCCTCCTTTCTCCCCACCTTAGTCGCTGGCACGGGGCCTTGGGCCAGTGCCGTGAGTTGGGTCCTGAGGAACCCCAGGATCAGCCGGTCTGCGTGACAGACGGAGCTGTCCCTGCCTGCTGCCTGTGTGCCAGGGTTAGCCCGGGCTGGCACAGTGGGCACTCTGAGAGGGACCAGCANAGCCCGGGCTGGCACAGTGGGCACTCTGAGAGGGACCAGCAATAGCAGAGTTTAGATCTGATTTTCCCAATTCTACAGATTTTTTTTTCCCACAGCATACCAAAAGGAGACGCTGTGCACTGAATCAGGAGATATATTTGGAAAATGCAGGAAAAGCCAGTGAACAAACCGCTTCAAATGACCTTCAGAAAAGGCAACTTTTGCAGATTGTAATATTTCATTTAACTAACGGAAGACTCCTTTCTGTGCTGTGGATAGCCTAGCACCCATGGTTAGCCTAGCACCCATGGTTTTTAACAACAGCACTCCCACTTGCTGGGAGAAAGAAGAAAAAAAAAGAAAAGAAACTTAAAGTTGGAAAAGAAAAAAATNCCTCTCAGAGTGCCCACTCTGCCAGCCCAGGCTAACTGGCACTGGAGGCAGCAGGCAGGTACAGCTCTGTCTGCCACGCAGACCGGGCTGATCCAGTGGGTTCCTCAGCAGACCCAATTCATGGCACTAGCCCGAGGGCATACGCTACCGACGAAGGCAAGGAGAGAAAGGAGGGCTCTGCAGAGGGGCTGCCACATGAGTTTATTTGGGCCCCTCACAGGACCTCCTCACCTCAGGATTTCTCTTTGGCAGAGCCCTGAACAAAAGCTGAACAGTAACTTTTAGGCCCAGGTGGGGGAAGGGAAGGGAGCAGGAATTCACCAACCAGGGGAAAGCAGGGAGTAGCCCAGAGGTGAGGGACACCCTCGGGAGCCAATCTCCCTGAAGAGGAGGGGGACCCCTCTGGCTACAGCCTATCCCTCCATGCCCTTCATGGGCTTTCTGGCAGCAGGGACGGACCCCTGGCTGACAGGTATGTCCCTGGAGGAGGGGAGCAGGGAATGGATACATGGCTGTGGGGAGGGGGTAAAGAGGTGCAACTAAAAATGTATAATAGGGGTACATGGATTGAACCACAAACTAACATACAACACAAATTATAAAATACACTGCTACAGAAAGGAGTATGAGACACTGCCAAAGAGACAGATAAAAGTTGTGTGCTTCTTGCAGAAAAGTTGCTTTGAGCTTTTGTTTGTTTTCTTGCTTTCTTGTTTTTAGTGTTTTTTTGGCTTTCTATCAGATAAATTTTGCTGTAGTTGATAACACGGCAAAAATGCCCTGGGCTGGGATGACTGATCCATGCTGGGACAGGACGCTTAGCACTGGTCAGGATAACTCAGTAGCAACAACCAGTTCTGACCACCGAAATCTGCCTCTGAGTGATGCAAAGGCTGAGCTGCTTCTGGGATCGTTTAAAGAGGATGATGATGATTAAAAGGGAAAAAATAACCCTCTGACTTGGAAAGGGCAAGTCCAAATGGCTGATGGAAATAGCAGTTGTTTTCTAAGGAACCTCTTATTTTCATGTTTAGTGGCCATATCTCTGCACACCCAAGAATTTCTCAAGTGTCATCTTTTCTATAGCCAGCAGATAGATTGGTTTTCCTGCTGCTGAGATTTTTTTTGGTTTGTGTTGTTTTGGCTTTTGTTTCTTAGGTGTGATTTTTGGGGTTAGTTTTTGTTTTCTTTCTCTTTATTTTGCTTGCATTTATGGAAATTCTTGTGGTGCACATGCTGCCTCACTGGGATCTGCACTGGGTACCTTCAGGCTGGATTGGGAATATCACAGGGCTACTGAATCAAACTTGCCCTGCAGACGTGGGAACCTCCCTCTCTCCTCCACGGTTGCCTGTCCTCTTTCATTTCCTCATCTGGTCATGTCCAGCTTTTCCCAGGGGAGGGGAAGCTGCTGTTCTGCAACTGGGGGCAGAGGAAGCAGGGTGGTTTTGTTGAGCAGCTGGATCCCGTGGGACTGTTTGCAGGCAATGTTGTGGTGATGGTGACATTAGCTGATCCTGGCAAGTACGGGATCCTGATGAAACAGAGGGAAAGGAAAGCCTCCAAAAGGTAAAAGTGCTGCACAGTTCGCTCTCTAGAAAGTGTCATCACTGAAACAGCAATTTCTCAAGCTTGATTTTCCTTTGGACCTCGTACCCCTATTTCTCTCCTATGTCACACCAATGTAAGGCAAAAAGAGTTTCCAGTTGCAGCAGGATCCTGGGAGTGTCTGGGCATGAAAAGTGGCCAGTACTGGGTTGGGTGATTCCCATGACACCGTCTGGAGGAGGAAGGGGAGGTAAACGCACACCTGGAGCCAAGGGAGGGCATTTATTGCATCAGGGATGAGCCTGAAAGTCTACCACAGCTTCCCTATGCATCCTTAAGTGGAGGAGAGGTTTGTGGGGTGGCTGCAGTGCAGATCTAGGAATGAACCATGCAGAGGGAGAGGCCAGGCCACTGCCTGTGCTGGGGAAAGCCCATGCAGACCATTAGAGCCAAAAGCAAGGGACAGTGTGTGCTGCACCAGGGAGCTGCGTGTCCCATGTCCCTCCTCTGACACCAGATGAGACCTTTGCACCATCAGGGCCTTTGCCAGCACTAGAGGGCAAGTTTAAACTGCACCAAAATCCGCTTTTGTCATTTCTTTCTTCTGTGGATGCACCATCTGACATGCTGTGACTTTGCGTAGCTGGAAACTGAAGAACCTTGGTGCAGAAGTGACTCACACTCTTTAACCTCTGGCTAGCATGGCCTCACGTGAAAGTAGAAGGTCAAGCCCTCCTTGCATCCCTTTTACCAGGGAAATAAAGATATTAAAATGTTAAATAGTTCAAGGGAAGGTAGAAGGAGAAGTGAGGATGTGTGTTTATGAGGAAGAGGAAAGTGTTGCAATACACCAGTGAAAATAAGTCAGCCTGGCATTTATTGGCAAACAAAAGCCCACGTGAATTGATTAAAAACAACCAGAGCAAAGCAACCAGAAATGGGCTGGATTTCAAAACTGGTTTCAGTGTTTTCACTTGAAACTTGCTTCACAGTGATCATGTAGATAATTGCCACCAGCAGCACAGTCCCAGCCTGGAGTGAGTCTTTAAATGCAAACTCTGGGAACCTATACCATTTTGAAACAGAGTGCTTTTTCTGCTGATGTGGGAGGCCTTCTCTTTCTCTTTTTTTTTTTTTCTCTTTTTTAGCAGTGGGGAATGCTGACAGGTCAGGATCCCTGTCCCAGGGGGTGGGACTGACTACCCTTTCACTGGTGGAAGGCAGTGGGTGTCCAGGTGGTCTTTCCTTGGGCAGCCCAGCGGGAGCTGAGCATCGGAAAACAGAGGAGCTCATTGCAGGGCTTCCATTTCCTACACTGTGCTTTGCCTTGCAAGGGAGTTAGTAAAGGTTCTGCCTCTACTGAAAATTTCCTGCTGTGACTGAATTAGATCTGAGTTCCCTCATGTGGAGAGGTGAGAACAGAAGAATCTCAAAAAGCAAACGAAAATGCCCACCAAACCCCAAATGTGTGTAGCTGGAGCAGTTTTGTTGTATTTGTTGTTGTATTTGAGATGGGACTACTGCAGACCATCCATCCCCCAGGAGTCAGGAGGCGAGATCATCCCTTGCTGCTCTCTGCCTACTGAAAATATCATCTGCTTTTCCCAAAGAGGCAAAAGAAAGAATTCCAGTCATGTCATTAAAGGCACTTATCTTTTATTATTGCCCAGTTTATTTCACCTTTAACATGTTTCAAAGTNCGAGCTGCAAGATCTGTCTCATCTTTCAACCCTGGTACGGGACTCTGAGAGACAGAAAACCCTATTTAGGCGGAATGTTAGGAATGAGAAATCGTAACATTCTTTCAAAACAAAACCAAAGCCAAACCCACTCCTCTAAAATCACAAAAGCACTGAGTATAACTTGAGATGCAACCCTGTAGAGAGCAAAGGTGCAGCAGTGGGTATGCTCCTCCCAGGCACAGAGCCTGCTCTGGCCCCTGGGCCTGGCAGAGGGGACAGGGAGTAGCCCCCAGGGCACTCCAGCCTGGCATGGTCAGTGTCCAGAAGCTGATAGGAAGCAGTGGTAAAATAAAGGACTTAATTCTCCATGATTGCTCAGTTGTCATTACGGGAGGAGAAGTGTATTGGGGTATCAGTTACATTCTTCCATTTAGCAGAATAATTAGCAAGGAAAGGAAGTGAGCAGCAGTAAAAGATGTTGCTGTTAAATTACAGAAAACTTAAACAAGCATCTCTTCCTTCCTGCCCTAAGATCATTTTCTGCCCGCACTGGCTGGTGAGAAAATGCCCATTGCTGCCTCTCTGCCACGGAACCAGATCAGATCAGGCAACTCCTTTCCTTCTGCCTCCAAGAGCTTTTCTCAGGAAAAACGGCCCATAAATACCCTTTGTGACAGGCAGAAGCATAAATGCAAGGAAGTCATGAAATAGGTGCAGCAGTGCAGAGGAGCTGTGTAAGCCATGTGGGGTGTGCAGGTTGGTGTGGTGGTGATGTGGTGCACAGTCTGTGCTGTGGCACTGAGAACAGCTGTCCTTTGGTCCCCAGGCAGTGCAATGTGACTTTTGCGGGAAATGTGGTGCTTCTGGAGCCTGTTTTTACACAGCAACATAGAGCAACAGTTTAAATGTGGGCTGTGGTATCCACCAGGGGCTAAAGACTTAGAGAATTGCTCTTGCAATTTTGAAGCTGATGGAAGTGAGGCCTGAAATATCTGTGCCAGATTTTTACTGAACCAAAGCAGGAAGCCTGGCTGGAGAGATGAGGGCCAGAAAGGTGGAATTAGAGAGTGCTCACCTTGGTAGAAAAATGTTAGCAGGCAGAAATGGAATTTTGAAGTTAGTAAAGGAAAGCTGCTGGCAGGCCACTGCCAGACCCGCGCTCCCAGGGTTTCTGAAGGACAGGGTTGCAGATACTGCAGCTTTTTAGCATGTTGAGGAGTGCAAGGTGTCAGACGCTGTTCCTGGTTGGTGCAGGCACTGCCCACATGGGACAGCTCATCCCCTTAGAGTGACCTGGTGATGTGTCTGAGCCTTCATTCAGAAACAGAAAGATTGCTTCGACTTCAAGCTAACGATCATGAGCCACCTCAATTTTCGCTTCCCCAGCAGTGTTCTCTTTTTCTGTCTTTGATAAAAATGTTTTTGAAGTATGTCACAGCTTTCTGGTAGCAGCTTTCACACTTTTACCCCACATCTGACATTCAGCTGAACTCTCATTTTTCTGTCAGCCGCCTTGGCTGGCAGCAGGGTTCGTTGTTAAAACATGACAACAAAAGCAAATGGAAAGCCCCAAGCAAGAAATCTGGTGTGAGATGTTACCAGACCTTTGTGAGCACCAACATGAAAGTCAGAGGGAGGGCTGGATGTGTACCTGCACTCTGTGTGTGTGTCCTGCCTGTGCAGCCACCTCCCAAGCTGCCGCTGCTCTAGTTGCATCTGGTTTTGTAACATATCCACTCGGTGGTTTTGACAGGTATGACACTGGCTGCATGCAGCTCTGTCATCAATTCATAGAATGGTAGAACTATTATAATGTAGGAGCTGCCAGTGCAAAATTGACCATCCATATTAGGAACGGCAAGAGATACTACACGGACTCTCGAGCTTAGTTGCAAAAGCGACCGTGTTTTATTCTTTAAGATCTTCTTTTGTAGATAATTCTGAGAGGGTCTGTAAGTGTAAAACTTTCACTGGCTATCAAACTAACACAAGACTACTGTTGGACAGTTAGGAACAACACCTCTTGACTGTTTCTTGCAAGTAAACAACAAGGAGAAAACACCTGCAAAGGCTGCTTTACTTTTTTAAGGACTGTTTGAATTTCTCCTCACAATTTCTTAGGCCTCAGCTTCTCAGTCCTAAAGTGAGAAAGTTATGTGACTTGATTTCACACAGACACTGTGCTGCCTGCCTGATTTCCTGCATTCAGCATCCACACCAGATGTTTGTGCTGCCTGTGTCCTGAGGCTGCTGGGAGGGCGGCGTGGCCTGACCAGGGCAGGACGAAGCTGTGCGGGTTGGGAGGTGCCTGTTCACCCTGTCTGAGAGGTGGAGGTTCCAGCCCTTCTCACACCCGTGCCCTCCTCACCTGGCAAGCACAATGTTGGTGTTGTCCAGACTTGGCTCCAGAGAAATCTGGGAAATCTGAAAGGCAGAGTGTATCCTATGCTGTGAAGGTTAAATTGCACATACTCAAAAGCTGGCGGACGTAGTGAGAGGTTTTTGCAGCAAGATAAAAGCAAGGCCTGCACTGCCTGGATAGTTACGGTCTGCCTTCCAGGCAGTGGTGGAAGAATCAGTATGTTGTTGGCAATTACTTGGATCCCCCTTGTCTCCCAAAGGTTGCTGAGCCCACCAGAAATAGCTGTGTATCACTGCTGCCTCCTCATTGCTTAATTCTTCTCTTCCCTCTTCTCTGTATGGGTGGCAGGGCTTGGCCAGGTGGGTCATGAATTTAGTGGACACTCTTTCTACAAAGTCAGCCTGAAAGCTCCAGATGGGAAAAGCAAAAGACAGTGAATAAACAGAACAGTAAAAACCAGTTTTCTATATGGGGAACTTGAGAGGGTTTCCTGGTCCTTGTGCTGCAAATTTCAGCCCTAGTGCTCTTGAATCCCTGACTGTCCTGCGTGAATGGTGAAGAGCAGAAATTTCAGAGGCTCTTCTGTGAGGTTTCTGTGGGGAGGAAGCTTGTTGCCTCAGGTCAGGCCTTCATGGTGTGTCTCTGGGCGAGTGGCTGCCGGAGGAAGAGGCGTTACTAGAAGTCAGGAGGGTTAGCAGAGCGTGCTCGGAAATGCTTTGTTTACTGGCTGCTTTGGATCTCCCCCACCCTTTTATTAGCGGTTAGTGGAGTAGAAGTGGTTTTTTTCTTGCCCATCTTAAACAGCACTTTGGTTTGTGCAAGGCTTTTGCCTCTGAAGAGCTTGCATCCATGCTGGTGAGACTGGAGGTACAGAAAAAACACGCTGGCAGTCAGGTGGTCTCTCAAATCACCGTGCTTTCACCCCACAAATCCTATACTGGGGAGAGAATGTTAAAGATCTATTGACCTTTACTGGGGAACAATCCATCGGATCACAGAGGTGCAGATGTTATGCAGCGATGCAGGAGAACCATCAGCAGCAGGGCTGGGGATGCAGGGTGTGACCCTTGTGCTGAGCCAGAAGCAGATAATCCATCTCTGCGTGCACAGAACCCTTCCTCGCTGCTTTCAAAGAAAATGCAAGTGTAGAAAGGGGAGATAAACCAACCTCCTTAAGAGGTCTTTGCAGCCAGAGCCTCTCCTCCTTTCCCTCCCCATTGTGTAGTAAGCAAAGGAAAGATCCTAGTTTCAAATTTTGGTGATTACAGATCAGATATCCCCATTTCTATCTGAATTTCTGGCAAGCATGCTGAGAAGCCTGCATCCCCTCGGGAAGCTGGCAGGGTTTTGCTACTGTCCTCTGCTCAACCATTGTCTGCAGCAGGGGGTTCCTCCTGTTCCTCCTTTTGGCATTGCCTTGAATAGGAGACAAAGGGAGGGCTGGGTGTGGGACCTGCAAGGATGTTTTTGTGGCAGCAGGGTTGGGCCCAGCACATGCAGGTGGCCGGCTGTCAGCTGTCCTAGAGTGGCTGTATCATGCTCGTATCCCCAGTCATCTATTCTATTAATGTTGGGTGTTAATTTCTGCACCTTTAGGACTGGTTCCAAAAGTGAAGTGGAATAAGAAAAGCGTGCAGTTTGTTTTCAGAAACTGCATTTTCCCCTGCACATTCTGTCTCACGAACTGTGTTGTCTGCAGCACAGACAGCAAGTAAGAACTCTCCTTTGCCTTTTAATTTTTTTTTTTTTTAACTAACTGAAGCAGAGGAGTTCCCCAGACTAAGACTTCTCTTTTTCTTGAAACTGATCAGCCTTGCTGTGGACTGAAAACCCAAAAAAAAACACCAGGAGCTCACACTGGGGCCTGAGACGCAGCATTTTCCAACTCAAGAGAGGCTGATAAAAGACTAAGCTACACCCCACGAGAAAGACTTTCGGAATTTACCACCTCTTCAAAGCAGTAAGAAATTTTATTGTTGAATATTATTCATTTTTTTTCATACTTGTGAATACTTTGCTAGTTAAATAAACAGGTTTTTTTTCACTTTTCTCCAAAGAAATTTTTTCCCAAACCAATTGGGAAAAGGGCCACTTAAATCTGCTTTCTAGAAAAAACCCTTTGGAAGTTTCCTCCCAAATTTGCCCTAAACCAAAGCACATACCGCAGTCCAGCCCAGGGTTGGGAGGTGTGAGTGGAGGTGTGTATGTGGTACAGCCCAGCTCGGGCGTGTGGTCTGAAGCTGCTGAGTAATTTCACCTACTTAGGTGTTTGTGGTAAAATCATCATGGATAGGGATGCTCTTCTCTGCCTTGGAAAATCCCAGTTCCGCTTGGAGCTCATGCCCAGTGCTTGGACAACAGGGAGCTGTCCCTCCTGCACAGACAACACAGCACGTCCTCTACCACCCCATCTCCCACCTTGTCCATTTAACTCATTACGAAACTGAGTTCTGTGCTAGTGACACAACTTTATTTAGGTCAATTTCTTTGGAACGGTTTTGCTACCACTTTCTTTAGAAAATCCTTTATATTATAAGGTTGAATACAGTGCTAATACGAAATCCTTGTTCCCACTACCCTGCACCAACTCTTTTATTTAATTTTAATGGCATTTGACTCAAACATTTTTGATGTAATGTTTTTTCCCCAGTACAAGCAATTGCAATTTCTTTTGACCTTGTATGGTAATGATGATCCTTTTGTAGCTGTTACATTGTTGTAAAGTTCTTTTAAGCAAGATAAATGTGCCTGTTATGGGATTGTGCATTATTAGCAACTAAAAACCAGTATGTTTGTGACTTACAGAAACAGTGTCCCTTCTTTCTCCGCATTTCACTCTTATTTTTTTTTTAATTTGTTGATATTTGGAATAGCCTGTTTCTTTGTCACAGCTGCACAAACACTGATCCAAGATGGGGATGAGAGACAAAACTCAACCTTTACCACTGATTGTGCTTCTTTTGGGTTTTGTGGGAAAATGAGAGACAGGGGATTTTTGGCAGGGGAAATCAATCATTTTATGCAAATTTGTGTTAAGGCAGAGAATTGTCAGCGGCAATCTAGATCATTAGATCAACATCTGGGCTGCTGTAGTTGTCTGATTCAGAGCTGAATCATGTATCTGAATGTATCGCATTAGTAGAATGTTCCTCCATCCCACTACCTACAAAAAGAAAGTGGGAAACCCTGACAGTGGGTCCCAGTTGAACACAGCAAATATAAAATGTGTGCTGCATGTCTCTTGCGTTAATGTGTTATGTGTGGGAGCTGAATTTCAGCGTCTTCACTGCCCTCAGATTTGGACTTTGCTAGCTTGGAAGATGCTTCCTTAAATTCCTTGTTGACGAAGTAGTAACAAATGGCATCCAGGCAGCAGTTTGTGTTGGCGAGGATGGAGGCGAAGTGCACGAAGTTGTTAATGCTCTGTATTGCCGAGCAGTCGGAGCTGGTGGAGTCCATGACGAAGCGGAGGAGATGCCCGAGGTAAAGAGGTAAAAAGCATATGATGAACACAACCATGTTTGCAGACACAATGTAGACAGCTTTCCTGGTCAGCTTTTCATTGTGACAGTTTTCAATCTTCCTTCTCCTGAGCTCTGCAATGGTTTGTATGGAGCAGTAACTCAAGACGAGCAGTGGTATGAAAAACCCGATAATAATGGCACACAGTGTAACCACCGAGGGTGTCGCAGAAGATTTTTCAAAGCAAAAATCGTCTTCTCTTCGGTCCTCAAAGCTTTTAATGAGGGAAGTCTCACAGATGATGACTATCCAAAGGAATCCAGAGGCAAAAGCTGCCTTCAGCGGTGACCTCAGTGCCTTGGATCTCAAAGGGTACTTGATTGCAAGGTACCTATCGGCGGCGATGATGGTGATGATACCAATGCTCATAAAGCGGTTTATGAAATAGCCACCTTCCAGAACCAGGCACCACCCATCTACCTTCAGGTGCTGGAACTGGGACAGAGTTTTAAATGGCAAGGTGAAGAGCAGCAAGCAGTCAGCCGCAGCCAGGTTGACCATGTATACTCTGGTTTCTGTCCATTGGCCGAGTTTGCAACAGAACACCCACAGCGCCAACACATTCAGCACAATGCCCAAAACCAAAACTGGGATGTAAACACACAGCTGGACAAGTGAAAATGTCTCATAGGCTGTGATATTGCAACTGCTGTTGTTCATTTTGGTACTATCAAAATGTACAGTTCCTGCAAAAGCAAATTAAGCCTTTTACAAGGGAGGTTCCGGACTGAATCAGCAATTAACTCTAATCGAGAGAGTTTCGGGCTTTACCAGCCATGAAACCTGATGCAGGATACCTAGTGGGAAGAAGAGGGACAGGGACACAAGCCCGATCAGTTGTGAAGGAGAGAAAAGCTTAGATTCTCCCTGGGTCCTGTGCAGGGCAGACTGCTCCTGGGGGGTGGCAGGGAAAAGGGCTGGGCCCCTATTTTGTCTCAGACTTGTATCAGGCAGCAGCAGATATCCTGCAGCAAGCGGTTATGTGAGCCATTGCAAACATTAGATAATGGGAAGGGGATGCCTAAACCCAGCTCACCCCTTCCCTCATAGCAGGGCTCAGTGGGAACCAGCTGGTGTCCTCACAGCTTAAAATGTTCCAGATGTGCAGAGGAAGGACAGCTGTCCTTTCCCTCAGTCCTGAGATATCTCTGCATCGCTTCTGGTTAGTGACACAAGCAAATATTACTGTATCTCTTATTAGTATAGCTCTCACTAGTTTCAGCTGCCATCGAATTCTGTACTCAGGGTTGCACTGACAAGCAGAGTACTGGGTCTGCTTGCTGCCTTTCAAGGATTGTCAAAGCTGGTCTTTATCTCAGAAGTATTACAGCAAAGTGCCACAATCGCAAGACAAAAGAAACTCACCGGTGGCATGGCAGGAATGTGATCAGCAGCCATGTGGAAAAGGTGAGCTATGTTTGGTCTAGTGGATGGTTTTATCACCTTGGATCTAAGAGCAAAATTGCTGTTTGCCCTCCAGCTTTGGAGCAGTTAATGCAGAAGCACATTCCAGGTGCAACTGCTTATGGACAGAAAAGATCCAGAATGTCTGACATGTCTTTGGGTTTTCCCCAAAAGGGGAACGTGGCTCCATGGGAGAAGGTTCACAGCTTTTAAAAGCATCCCCAGCGAGCAAACCATAAGGCAGTGCTGCAGCATTTATGTGCATCTGTGCGTCTTGGTTAGCTTTAAAATCATACAGCAGAGGAATTATGCCAGTAAACTTCTGAAGAGGTGAGAGAATGTGGTACAGCAGATACCTGCAGCAGATCTGTCCTCTGGACATGAGAAATGCATTATGAGCCCATAAGATAAAAGGGAAGATCATAACAGGGAGACCTAGAAAAGTTCTAGCAAAGGCTGAGACAGCCCTTAAGCATCCCAAAATGTGTCAGATGTGGTCAGTATCAAAATGAACCTTTGAAAATACATTGGCTCCAGCCCTCTCTTTCTCCATCCCTATTCTGGGGTCCCACCACAGCTGGGGAAAGGTGACGCCTTGCAGAATTTGAATAAGAGTGTCAGTAAATAGCCAGGAGAAATTACCTGTCCTCTTGCTGTCCTTGGAGAGAGTGAGTCCCTGCAGCCCAGGCGTGGAGCACTGTTCAGGCACGACGAGCAGCGCTCCTTGCACATGACCAGTGAGGTGTCCTCTGATAATCAATTTCTGGTGGCTGTGGGAGCAGCAGTGCTGGCCGAAAAAGAACCCGCACTCCTCCTCAACACAGGGCAGAGCTTCCTCTGTCATCACCATTGGTGTGGCTTGTACCACCTCCTGTTGGCTGAGGAGCCTGCAATAGTCCTGCAGGGAGGTGAACGTCTTGTCTGCCGTGCATCCCTGCAGCAGTTCCTCTGGCGGTGGAATAGCTTTGGGGTTTTCCTTTGCTTCACCTTCCATTGCCTGATGTCCCACGACAATGCCTGTTGACCCTCCTCACCCAACAGAGTGTACTTGAAGGGGACCCATTGTCCTGAAGGTCCTGAGGTCTTCTCTCTGCCTTCCAGAGTGTCACCCCTGCTGGGATTGGAGCAGGAGTGGCTTGTTGTCAGTGTGCCTGAGCCTGGGACAGAACAGCCCTGACAGTCCTGCAGCTGTTGGAGGTGAGGGCAGCGGTTTGCAGGCAGTTTTGTGATTATTATAAAGCGTTTCACTCTGAATCATAGTAATTCTCTTGTTTTCCATTGTTCTTCTCAGCCAGCAATTCTGAGAAAACGTGGCACCGTGACCCTGTGACCTGCTGGCTTTGTGACTGCTCTGTGGTTGCAGGTGCCTGTGTCCCAGGGGCTGCTCTTGGGCTCCCCATGGCAGCCTCTTTACCAGAAAAGCTCAGACAAGTTGATCAATGGGCTTAAAGCTCCTGATATTAGTACCTTGAATTGCTGTCTTGGGCAAATGTATTTCCACTTTGCAGGTCATCTTAAAGCTGCTTCTGGAGTATTTCTGCATTGTCTGTCTGCACATCACAAGCCAGCCCTTGAGAATAATTCCATGCCAGTGTAGTCAGAATATATTACATACTTCTGAATTTCCAGGGACTGCTTTTTCCTTTCTTGGGGCTGCCTCTTGATGGATGCTTGCAAGTAGTTACTCACATATTAGTGTGCCCACCTCATTGATCCCCAGCTAACAACTTTTTCATGTCATGGTCCTTGTTGGTACTTTAGTTTTCAAAGTCATCCAGTTTCTGGTGATAGTTTCACCACTGTATAGAAAACTTTGCATCATCCTCAAGTGCCGTTCACACCCTCCTCTTGTCTATGTCCAGGCAATCACTAGTGGTATAAACCACGAGCAGTCAAAATCATGCCTGGAGGGGCTCAGCTCACAGCACCTCTCCAGTGTGATGTTTCCCATCCACAGCTCGGTGCTGTGGTTGCCAGATGAGGGTCTCTTCAGCCCAGGGAGGACTCAAGAGAGGGAGGAGCCATGTCACCAGGCACAAAGCAGCTGGCTGTGAGCAGCAGGTTCACCTGGATGCGTCAAAGCAAACTCAACACCAGCTACCAGCAGGTGAAGCTAGGATGAAGTGCTGTCTGTGGAGAACTCAGATGGCTCCTGCTGAGGCTCTTGGGTCTGTGCCTGGTTCCTGGCCACCGCAGCCTCGGGATCCCCATCCTTCTCTCCACCTCTTCTCCCCTTCAGCCACCCTCGTCTGCAGCTGCTCACGGTCGCCTCCTTCTAGGCAGTCACAGGTTTTATCACCCCTGCCACGCACCAAAGACTTGGTATTTCCCCTGCCTCTGCAGTTCTCAGCCTGTCTGTCCTGCGAGTGCTGTCACCACGTGGCGCAGTGGAGGTGACACTTGTGCTGTGTTCTCCCTTCCCTGCTGGCAGCTCTGGGGCAGGGTATCGCAGGGCCCAGCAGCCCTGCAGAGCACTGGTGCCTGTCCAGGCTGCAGTGCTGCCTGCAGCCAGCTCCAAAGGACCTTGCACTGACACCAGCATCCCCCACACTGTGCCTGGAAAAGTGAGTTTCTGAATGAAAGTAGCCAGTGGGACAAAATATTTCTGTAAGGTAAAAACCCACTGGTACAGCCTGCTGACAGACAGATTGATGGGCTCCCGCCTCCTTTCCCTGCCAGGGAAAATCTCCATCTCCCCTGCATCCTTGTGTCGTGCTGGCATGTCAGAGTGGGGCAGAGCCTCTGGTGAGGCGGGAAGGGAATTGGCAGCATCTGCACACACGGGAGAGGGACGCAGGGCTCTGGGCTGCCCTGCAGTGCCTTGCCCCGTGCTTTTGTTCCCTGCCTTTCTCTCGGCAGGAAAGGATGGTGCTAGAATGGTGCAACAGCAGATCTTGACCAGAAGAGAACTGTAGGGTCGAGAGCAAAACTTGTCAGCGTTACTTTTAGCGTGTCAAATGTCAGTTTGAGGCTGAGGGCAGCAACCCCACACAGTGACCAGCCCCGGCTGTTGGGGCTGTTCCCCGTTTCGTCTTCCCCAGCACTGCAGGGAATTGCCCACGGCAGAAAACCCTATCAGAGCTCTCAGCGCTGCAGCCCCCCCCACACTCCTGCAGTGATGCTTTTGAGGCCACCTAAAAGCAGAGGCCAGACAAAATCAAGGGAATAAAAAGCAGTTACATTTATTTCTGGGCCTTCAGGTACATTTAGGGCAGACAAAGCCCACCCAGGGGCTACACCCCAAATGGATGACAGGTCATGAGTTTTCACACTTTTATAAATTTAGTCCATTTGCATATTGGGGGTTAATCTTCCAATTGCAGCTTCAGGGAATGAAGTCATTCACCCCAAGTTTGCTCCCCCAACTCAATTTTATTTACATCTCACAGGGCCTGAGGCAGTGAGGTGTCCTTGATTCCCAGGCCTGGAGAGGAACTGTTATGTCTGACCAAAATGGGAAAGCAGTTGCTCACACTCCATATGGAGTTCAGAGTTATACACTAAAGAATTGTAGGATTACAAGTATATGAAAACCATAAAAGCTAAAGTCCTGAGGCATCAGCAGCACCAGGGAGCAGCTGAGTATCTGTGGACACACACTGGGCAGGGCATGGAAAAGCCCATGCTTCCCAACTGCCTGATGCTGCTTCAGTGCCTGTGGAGTTCCCTGGAGGCTGCCGGGCAGTGCTCACCCCTGGAACAGCTGTGCTGCACCAAGGAAACAAAATCAGAGATGCCTCCTACACTGGAAAGCAGTTCCCACAGGTACTGCTCCCCAGTAGGTGTCCTTCAGCCCCCTGGAGCTCAAATCTCTGAAGTATTTAGAGGTTTGAACCCAAGAACTCAGGTTTCAGGCCTGTCCAAATGCCACCAAACATCAAAATACTGTCTCATGCCAGCCCCTGCCTTCCATGCACAGGAGGGTCAAAAATGCTATATCTGATGGCTACTCACTCACTCACTCACATAAAAGCAAGATTCTGAACTACTTTTTAGGCTTTTCCTTGGTTGGTTTTCTTTTGTGTGTTTGTTTTTTCTTTTTTTTTCCTTTCTTTCAAGCCTGAAGTGGAAACCATTATTAGCATTTTTTTCTTTAAAGGGACAGGAAAGTTATATCTTGCAGGAATGTTGGTAAAATGCAGTGGTTCAGCCTTGCTGTTTGGGGCAGCTGATGGACTTTGGCAGCTGTGGCTGGTCCCCACTACCATTTCCCAGACTCTTGGGCTAGGAAATGGAATGGATTTGGGGATAAGCATGTCTCCATCCTCCTGGATTGTGATTACAGTGCTGGATGGTGGCCAGCAGTTTGTTGTGGCCCAGGGTCTGATAACTCATCTGTTCCATTTACTGGGAGCACTTAGGGAGCTGAGGCTTTATTCAGACTGAAGAAGGATGCCAGAAACCCATCCCAAACTTGACATATAAACCAGATAACAATTTTTCTCCAAGATAGAACATACATCTTCAGATAATCAGAAAGTTCCTCGCTCATCTTTGGATTTCACTGTTAAATACCCTGCTGTAAGACAGATCTTATATCTCAGTAGCAAAGTCTTTTCTCCCAATCTCCAGTAGAGGCTGAGCATTAAGAGCAGAGGACTCTGATGTATAATGGTAATAAATGAATATTTATTTATAGATATATTACTATGACACACCTTTATTTTCACTTGCAAAAGTATAGATTTTTTTGTTGTTCCCATAGCATTCAGTGAAAACAGCAAAAACATCTTAATGATGATAGGAATTGTGAACTCAACTAATTTCCTCTTTACAATGAGAAAAAGGAACTTTAAGAGACATATATGTGAGGCCACAGGAATAAAAGCATTGCTGTTCTGTATTTCAGAGTAGATGACCTATTTGGAGCCCATTGGAAATTGAACAAGTTCTTCGTGTTAACTGGGAGAACACATGAGCATGACTGAATCTGCAAAAACAAGCAAGTTGTTTGCTTTCTAGATTAACAGTATGTTAACAGGTTGATATGAATCTTCATCTCTTTTTTCAAAATAAAAAAAAATCATAATAATCCTTTTGGACTGGGCTTTCGTTATAAGCAATGAGAGGCAAGGTCTCAGAAGGGAATCCTAGGTTCAGAAATGTTTTTGAAGGCCCTCTGTGCTATTCCTGAAGTAGAAGTGTTTTTCCTTGCTGAACACCACTTGCCTGGATTGTAAGAGATGTCTGTCAGGAAGCCCCTTGCTTTCTGAGGGTAGTTGATTGCAGCATATTTGTTTGATGGCTACAGGGGTGACAACACCACACATCTCCTGAAGCAATAGTTGATTGTTAAGATCGGGCACTATTTGTCTCCCATATCTTTTCCTGTCTTTGAAAAGAGATTTTAGAAGGCAGAACGAGGGCTCAACAGTGTGCAATGGTTTAACTGGTCACATAAACACACAGGCTACTTTCTCTTCTTGCAGTGAAATACCAGCAATGCCAGAGCATTAGAAAATATCCCAGTGAAGAAAACTGGGACATGAATCACCAGCTGAATGACATGAGTGGTTTCATCTGTTTTTACGGCACGGTGGCTCACTGCAGCTTCCACAGTGTGGTCTGCCAAAGAACTGACACAAATCAGGTGGATCTAATGTTTGGCTATGGGACACTCTCCATGCTGGGAACAGTTCTTTGCGTGCTTATTTGCCCAAGGTCTAGTCAGTGGTTTCACACTGTGGTCTGAACGTGTGTCACTGCACGGTGACAGACTTGTAGGGGAACTGTATGTCACTTGTCACCAAGGAAGTTAATTGCCTCTAAGTTCACATGAGCAGAATATGAGCTGGCAGCCCCAGGAGGAAATCTTTTAGAGGTTTACAAGTCAGAAGACACCAAAAGTGAGGGGCCATGAAGCCAAGCAAGACAAGCTGTCACCAGGAGGCGCCTGGAGCTGCAGTGCAACCATACAAGAGAGCAGTCAGGGCTGGAGTCAGGTCACTGAGCACAGCAGGACAGAATTCAAGTTAACATCACACTCTTTGGAGGGGTTTGCCCCTTTTTGCGCATACGCCTATACCTACAATGATTGCAAACACTGTAGGTGGTTCCATTCCCCGTGCCTCAAAACTTGAGCAGCAGCATTGCGGCACTCAACACCCACCACGCACTGCACCTTGTTTATGCCATCACTAAGTCCGTGGGGGGCTGTGACTCCTCGCTTTGGCTCATCTTGGACCTCATAAATATACACTTGGGGAACATAGATGAAAACTCTGGAAATTCCTTGGCTGCAAAATAATAGCAAAATGCATCCAGACAGCAGTTACAATTTGCTAAGCATGCAGAGATCTTAATATAGGCTGTAACTCTTGGCAGCAGAGAAAGGGCTCCAGCAACTTCCACTGCGTACCGCAAGAGCAGTGAGATATGGAAAGGTGAGAAACAGACAGCAAACACGCACAGATTCACAGAAACAATGTGCACGGCCTTCTGGAATAGTTGTGTCTCATGAGGGTTTGTGGCCATCTTCTGTTTTAGACATCTGATGACTTGTACTGAGCAAAAAATCACAATCCCTAAGGGAAGAAAATACCCACAGATAGTGTAAAATAAAGAGAAATGACTATGTTGAACAGATTGTCTCCGAAAACAACAGCCTTCCCAGTTACTGTGGATTCTGGGATACAAATTGGAATAAATTATCAGTAATATCCAAAGAAAGCCACAGATAGAAGCTGACTTCAGTGGGGATCGAAGAATCTTTGCTTTTAGAGGGAACTTGATTGCAATGTATCGATCAATTGCAATCAGGGTTATGACAAAGATGCTCATAGGCATGTTTGTAAAATAGATGTTTTGTATGGCAAAACACAGGTGATCTACGGGATGTTTGTACTTGGTAAAATATAGCAGGAAAGGCAGGGTGAAGAGCAGGAAACTGTCTGCCACGATGAGGTTGATCATGTACACCTTGGTCTCAGTCCACCTCTTGAGTTTGCAGCAGAAGACCCAGAAGGCAATTGCATTCAGTGGGATCCCCAGAGCCAGCACAGGGATGTAGACAAACAGCTGAAGCAGCACGATGCTGTCCTGTGCATCAGTCTCAGTGCAGTTTTCCATGTTGGGCTGTGTCTGCAAGGCAAGAGTGCAGGCATGAGACAGCTCAGTGACAGGGTCCAGGGGCTGTGCCCCCTCTCATGGCCCTGCAGCCCCTCGTGTCCCTGCACTGCTCATGTGGGCAGCCTCTCGAGGGGTTCAGTGGCTCACCAGCACCAGCAGTCCCTCAGCCATCAGAGTTACACTGTCACTCACTGCCAGCTGTGACAAAACCACCGAGACAGCCCTCTCTTGCTGCTGTTGCAGGGTTAAGCCTGCCTCATCATCCCTCCAGCCCTGGTATGAACAGTTTGGGTCATAGCAAAGCAGAGTGATGATTTTTGCTGTTACCTTTGCCTCTGTTGTGGTTGTCAGAGCCACTGGCTTTAGGGCAGCCCACACCAGAGCTGGGTAGCATTCCCCAGTTGCCCTGGGCAGCATTCCCCATTTGCCCTCCACAGCCCTTGTTCTGCTGCTGAAGCTACCCCATGGTTTGCTCCGGGTCTTGCCAGACCTGAGAACGTCCTCAGGGCTTGAGCCCTTCCAGCCCAGTGTCTTTGCTCCCAGGGGCAGTGGGGATGTTGCTGCAGGCTGCTGGGTGTGTGGGCGCCTGCTGCGGGCAGGATTTGTGCCCCCAAACACAAATCCATTCCTCTGCTGGGGAGGAACATCTCAGCAGGGGTACCAGCAGCCCCGGCAAATAACAGGACTCTAGAGGAAGACGGGAAGGTGAGCACATGGATCTGATCTCAGCCTTCAAAGGTAGGAAGCCAAAATTCTGCTAGGGCAGAAAACATAAAGAGAACTTAGACTATCTCCTGCTCTATTTCAGGGCATTTGCCACCAGCGAGGAGGATGAATCAGATTTTGTCTGCAGCTCATAAAGAAAGTATTTACAATGAGCCAGGCATGGAAAGTGCCCAGATTCCTACAATCTCTAACCAATACATTGCCTTATATGTCAGCAGCTTCTAAACATCAACATGTAAATTGTAGTGAAAATACGTGATTGCATGAAGTAAGTGAATTGCTTTTAGTGTCCAAGATTGGGAGACAGATCTGGCAACCCCAGAGGAAAGCACAACACCTGCCCTAGCACCAGAACTGACATGGCAATACTGAACCACAGGTGTATACTCCTTTTTAGGGTGGAATTCATGGAGGAACTAACATACAGCCTGTGTTCCAGTGCTTTTGGGCTTTCACCCTTACAGGTTTTGGCCACTCTGCGGTTTCAGCCTGTGCTGCAGCTGTTCCCTGGCAGCCTGTTGTGGTCACCTTGCAGAGAAAAAACCACTCTGCCTGCATATCAGTGGCCTGAGGAGCAGCTGAGCCCACTGCGCTGCACATCCCAGCCCCGCCGAGCCCCCGAGCAAGCAGAGCTGGCGGCAGCTCCGAGGCCGTGTGCCTGGGGCCGGGGGTCCCCACACTTGAGGAGGCACTGGTGGGAACCTGCAGCGAGGGGCAAAGCCCCCTGGGCGGAGTGTGGCCGCAGAGCAGAGCAGAGCGGAGCAGAGCAGAGCGGAGCGGAGCAGAGCAGAGCAGAGCGGAGCAGAGCAGAGCAGAGCAGAGCAGAGCGGAGCGGAGCAGAGCAGAGCGGAGCGGCTGTGAGGGCAGGAGGCGCCGGCCGAGCCCTGTGCTGGCGCGCTGGAGGGCGCAGAAAGCACCCCCTGAAGGGCCGAGCAGAGCACCTCTGTGGGACAAGCACAAGCCTTTACCTGCTCCATGGGAGGCCGACGGGTGCCCGTGTCCCCAGGAAGGCTGCGGGTACCGGCGGTGTCTCGGCGGGGCCGGAGATCCGCGGGGCCGCCGGTGTCAGCGCAGGGCGCTGCTGTCCCGCCCGCGGGGCTGAACCAGCAGTGAACCCGTGCGCTCCACCAGGGCTTCCTTTATCCCCCGCTTTTCTTGAGCTGGAGGCTCTGGTGCCCTCTGTTGTCCCCCTCCCAGCAGCTCAAAGCGTCACCGGCAGATTTTCCCTTCGGAGCGCTCTCCCCCTCCTCGCCTCACACAACCCGGCAATTAAAATGTCATCTTTTCGGTCGCGGGAAAACAACTTCTGAAATAAAGCCCATAATGGCTGCAAATGGCCCTTTTGGCAGCAGAAGGCTCCTCAGGGAGCTCGGCAGGCTGTGCAGCCTCTGGTGCGGGGGCAGAGGGTGCCCCGGCGGGGACAGGGACCTTTCCGAGGGGACAATCGGTGCTTGTGCGCAGGGAGCCCGCGGGCCCAGAGTGCTGCTGTCATCTGCAAGGTGACCGATGCCATGGGCTGGCTCACCCCCTGCACAGCGGCCAGGAGCGTAACTCTGCTCATCAGCCCCGCAGAAAGCCAGGTAATGACAGTCACTGCCCGCCAGAGTGGCAGTGAGGTGCTGGGACCTTTAGGAACATGGTTAGGAGCGTGCCCCGGTGGTATTTCAGATATTTGGATGGGTTTGGCTGTCCACTGGCTACAGCAGCTCCAATCTCATCTCTGTGAGCCAGCTGACAGGAGCCAGACTGACTCCTTCAGGATTTGTCCCCCGTGGATCCCCAGGGGCTGTGGGTGGATCTCTGCACCCCCCATGGATCCCCAGGGGCTGTGGGTGGATCTCTGCATCCCCCATGGATCCCCAGGGGCTGTGGGTGGATCTCTGCATCCCCCGTGGATCCCCAGGGGCTGTGGGTGGATCTCTGCATCCCCTGTGGATCCCCATGGGCTGTGGGTGGATCTCTGCATCCCCCATGGATCCCATAGGCTGCAGAGGCACAGCTGCTTCACCATGGTCTCACCACGGCCTGCAGAGGAATCTTGGCTCTGGCCCCTGGAGCACCTCTTGCCCCTCCTTCTCCACTGCCCTTGGTGTCTCCACATTGTTTCTCTCACATCTTGTCACTCCTCCTCTTCTCTGGCTAGAAAAAGCTGTGTCCTCCTTTGTTTTGATTTTCTTCTTAAATCTGTTATCACAGAGGCATTACCAGCATCTCTAATTGGCCCAGCTCTGGCCAGCAGCATGTCCATCCTCTGAGCCATCAGAGATTGGCTCTGCCAGACACAGTGGAAGCTTCCAGCAGCTTCTGACAGGAGCCTCTTCTGTGGCGTCCCTGGCTATCAAAAACCAGGCCATGCAAACCAACACAGGAGCTCGTGTTCTCCAAGGTGACAACAGCAGACCGGGTGTTGCTGTGGGCTCACTGAGGACTGATGTAGATCATGGGGGAAGATGCATTTGTGGGCAGGAAAGACTCCCCCACACTGTCTGGTGGAACACTGAGCGTTGCGGGGGCAGAGCTCAGTGCCATTTTGGGGGTTTTTTTAGCATTCAGAAAGAGAAAAACCCAGTTCTGGGCAGCATTTGTCCACTTCCTGTCTCCCCTGACTTGTCTCGGCTGCTGACTCATGGAAAAATACCCTTCCCTGATGGAAATGTTAGCCGTGTCAATGTGGGCAGGCTGTGGAAAGCCAGCCCCAGCTGGGTTCAGCTGGGAGGATACTCTGAGCCTGAGCTGTGGTGACCCTGGGGGTCAGCCTGGTGCCACAACACAAACCAGGGCAGAGCAATGTGAGGGTGGCAAATGCTGAGGCAGCAGCGAAATGGCTTTCCTGTGTGTGGGAGGGGATATGTGGGGTTGTTGGCCAGAGACAGAGACAACACCAACACATTGAGCACACTTGGCAAATAGCAATGAGTTTATAATGGCTGCTCTTTCTATAGGAGGTTTGAATTTCCCGGGTTTGGTGGCCAATTGGTTGGCATCTCTGTCTGCCCAGATCTCTGGCCATGGTGTGTCTGCATCTAGGCTTGAGCAGGGTTGGCTGAGGGCCCCTGTCTGAGCTGAGATCTGTCCTGTCATTGTTCACCCAGGGACTTGTTTATCGAACTAGGAGAGCCAGATTTGGTTTCCTGTTATATCCAGATTTATCTGTCCAGCTGCAGATCAGCTGTCCTGTGCCAGGGAGGAACAGCCCTGCAGGATGGCTGCTCTGCAAGGTGTCTCTGTGCCAGGGCTCAGCAGGGCAGCTGGAGGGGAGCTGACAGAAGGACTCAGCTCTGAAATCTGGACTTGGTGCCTTTATGGCATTGGACAAGTGTTGCTTTCATCCCAAAAGTGTTCCTTCACACTTGTCTGACCTGTTGAGTTGAAGGGAAGGAGATCAGGACAGCTTAGGCTGTTTTGTAGGGACGTGTACTTAATAGTGTGCCAGAGCCACTGGACAGCCATCCAACCCAGCCTGCCAAAGGAATGGGATAAATATAAACTGGATTAGTTTAATAATGCAAACAGCCTGAGATACACAGTGAGGTAAAATGCAATATATACATTTGTACATGTTGGCAAGAAGGATCAATAGATTTTAGCTGCAGAAGGAACTAAAAGAGGTACATGGCTCACCTGTTCTCCTGTAAGAGCAACAAGTAGGTGCGGGAGGGTGGAATGGAGGCACATGAACAACAAGTGATTACATACACACTTTTACACATCTCTGTGACCTATTTGTTTACTAGAAACATAAAGTATAAATTTCTAAACCTAACAAAAAACTTGCTAGAGAAAAAGAACGATGCTTATCCCAATAGCCCTCTTTATGTTGCAGATGTTGGGGGTGGGTTTTGTTCCCCTTTTTCCTTTAGCAAGGCTGTATCTGCAAGGGGTGGGTTGCCACTGTTTTTTGAGTAGGGGCTTTGGGCTGAAGAAAGGCCTCATGGAACTCCCTGGTGACAAAGTAGTAGCAGACATTGTCGAGGCAGCAGTTGGTCGTGGCAATGCACCTCATCATGGAGGAGAAGTTCTTAATGACACAGAGCAGGAAACAGGTAGCCCCAATGCTCTCCATGATGAGCCTGGCAAGTAGCCCAAGGCAGGCTGGCAGAAAACATATCAGAAATACAATCAGGTTTGCATAAACAATGTGTACGGCTTTCTGGATCGATTTCTCCTCTGGTGAATTTGTGTTCAGATGTTTCTTGAGGTTCCTGATTACTTCTGTGGAGCAGAAGGTCAAGATTGCTAATGGGAGAGTGAAAACGAAGAAAATGGCCAGCAGGCTGAGAGCAGCAGGCAAGGGGGTGTAGGTCTGGAGGCAGAGAGCTGCGTTTCTCTGCTGGAGCTGGATGGTGGCACTGGTTATCACCAAGACCCACAGAAGCCCACAGAGGAGGGCAGCCTTTGATGGGGACCTGAGGGTCCTGGCTTTCAGAGGGTGCTTTACGGCAATGTATCGATCAATGGAGATGAATGAAATGACGTAGATGCTCACTAACATGTTGATAAAATACATTGTCTCCGTAAATTGGCAGAGCTCCCCACGGGCTGACTTATTCCAGAGCAAATAAACCGTGGAAGGCAAGGTGCAGATGACAGAGAAATCTGCAAAGACTAAATTCATTACATACACCCTGGTTTCTGTCCACTTCTTCATCTTGCAGGAGAACACCCAGAAGGCAAGGACATTGGATAGTGCTCCAAAAAAGAAAATGAGGCTATACAGAGCAAATTCAATGAGGCGAACATGGTGATGCAGTTCTAGATCCGTGGTGCTGCAGTTGTTGGACACATTCATTGTCCTGTGTTACAGATGTTGTATTATGTTCTGAGACCTGAAATAGGAAAAGACCTGGTAAGAACTCTTCATAGCTGTAAAAAAAGCACATATGTCCTTTGTTAAAAATGTGAATTTTGGCTTTACAGAGCTGTCTTTCTCAGTCAGCCTGTGTCATCCTTTGGCATCATTTGTCAAGCCTTGTTTATGTTCACTCAGTTTATGAGTGTCTCAGGGTACACTTCCAACAGGACATGGCAGACAGTCTTAACTAAATAGGGAGATGTTGAAGTGTGTGAGGACAGGAGGCAACATGGCACTTAGAAGAGCCCCCATAGATAGTGGGCACCTCCTGTGACAATGTAAACACAAATTCCTTAAACCAGGCTGTGCAGAGGATGTAAAATTACCCTTAGCTTGGTATTGAGCTAGGCAGGGATTGCAGCAACCAAACTAAAGCCCAGCACAACCCATGAGCAAAAGCTCTTCTGTCAGTTCTACTGGTTTTGGATCAGATAGGGGATGAAGGGCTGGGAGTGTGTAGCAGATGTCACTTGATAGAAATCCTCATGCTCTGGCTCTAACTGGGAAGGTTTCTGAGCCTTTGCACCACCTTGTGAGCCTGGACCTCCTTCTCCAAGCAGAGGAAAACAGCTGGATCTGCATTCCTGCTCCCCCAAAGGCATGCTTGAAACCCCGAAGGAGAGAATGAGGTATGCTGCTCCCCACCTCACCAGGAGGGCAATGGGGGATGGAAGGATTGAGCTGATTTTAAACCCATTTGTTCCAGGAGAGAGTATGAGTCTGCAGATGCAAAGCAGAAAGCCACACCTGGAAGAGGGAACACCACTGCAGAACAAGGAGCTTGCTGTTAAGGGCTGAATTAGATGGCTCCTGCTCCAGGCAGGCATCCAGTTGCCCTCAGAAATCCATGTTATGAGTAGTAGCTGTTGAGCCTCCGTCACACTGGCTGCAAGATGATTTGCAAGAGTACTAGTAGTGTAAAGAGTGTGAGTTCATGGCTTGATAAAAATCATCTTTCAGCAGAGCCCTACCTGTGCAAAGTGGCTTCATGTGACATGCCCGTGGAACAATTCTCCAAACTGGTGATTCTGAGTATCTGTCACTTCTGCTTGCATCTAAATGCACTTCCGGAAAAAAAAAAAAAAAAAACCATTCAATATAAAAAGTGTTTTACCACTCTAACTGGAGAGTGAAGTGGGGAGGGATCTGGTGAAATCCCATAGCTTTCAGAGACATGGGAATAGACACCACATCTGCCTGGTTAAACGTTATTTGTCTCCACCACCAATACAGACCTTGCGGCCCGTTGGTGAAGGCACTGCCTGCAAATCAGAATTCAGTTCTGAAGTGACTGAAAAATACACAAATAACTCAGTTGCTGGGGGGATATGTAAGATTCACGGGCAATAGCAGACACTAATGTGAGTGCTGCAGTTCTTGTGTGCTCAGGTCTGGGTTTCCAACAGAGGCTTGCTGCTCACTGCCAGTGCCCTGCGAGGAAGGGGACACTCGTCCCCTGAGGAAAACCTCTCTGAACTATGGGAAGGAGCAGCAGGGAACTGTCCCTGGTTATGGTCACTGCTTATGGCACAAGGCAGAAGTCTGACTGCTGCACTAGTGCCCAGCTTTCTTTCCACTGCCCTGGGATGAACTGCAGGCAGCAATGCTGGTCTGCAGTGCCTGCAGCAACGCTGGTCTGCGCTGCTGGTCTGCACTACCTGCAGCAATGCTGGTGTGTGCTGCTGGCAGCAATGCTGGTCTGCAGTGCTGGTCTGCAGTGCTGGTCTGCACTGCTGGTCTGCACTGCCTGCAGCAATGCTGGTCTGCAGTGCTGGTCTGCAGTGCTGGTCTGCAGTGCTGGTCTGCAGTGCTGGTCTGCACTGCCTGCAGCAATGCTGGTCTGCACTGCTGGTCTGCAGTGCTGGTGTGTGCTGCTGGCAGCAATGCTGGTCTGCAGTGCTGGTCTGCAGTGCTGATCTGCACTGCCTGCAGCAATGCTGGTCTGCAGTGCCAGCAGCAGCCTCTGCAGAGGTGCAGCACAGCCAAACCACACCGCTGGGCTCTGCAGCATCAAAGGGCTCTGGCCAAAGCTGCCTTTGGAGCTGGAGACCTGGCCCAGTGCAGTCCCAGCAGCAGGGCTCACAAGTGCTGCAGGCCACAAGGCAGTCCAGAGGCTGGGAGGAGGATGGAGGAAATGAGTAGAGGGTTTAAAGCGGGCCAAAAGGCACTGATAGGGTATGACTGAGCAAAAAAAGGCTTTAAAGAGATGCAGCTTGACCAGCTAGCATATCCTGTGGTTGCTGGAAATGCTTCATGTGGGGTAGATTAAATGCCTGCAGCATCAGAGGGGCTAGGCAGCAACTTAGAGCTGTGACAAAAGGATGGGGACAGCTGTGAAACAGCATCTTACTGCTGCTGGAAGACCAGGAATAGGCTGGGGCTCAACAGACAAGGTCAGCAGTGCAGGGTGTCCTGCTGCCCCACCATAGGCGGGGGAGAACTGGTCAGCACCTGTCCCCCAGCACAGAAGCTGGAGATCATCTGGGGAGGAAGGCCCAGGCTGGGCTCGTTTCCTCCAGCAGCTCCAGAAGCAGGAGGCTTCTGCCAGACCCTGAACAGAGAGGCTGGAGGAAGAGATGCAAGGCAGAGGCTGAAGGCTCAGTGGATGTTGCAGCAGCACTGTAGTGGCTGCACCCAGGGTTTTTCCAGTGGGAAAGCAGCTGCCCTGAAGGGAGAGTCTTGCATGGAAAATCCTCCTCCTTCCTTCTGGGAAGAGCTCAAAAGTGGGCAGGCACCAAGGGCTGAAGGGTGAATAAGGTGGGTGAAATAAAGGGCGAATATGGAAGCTGAAATGGCTAAGGACAGCATGGGAGCCCTGGTGGGCGAGGGAAGGAACCCTCATCCGAGCAGAGGGAGAGCAGGAAGGAAAATGGGGGGAAATTGGGTACAGCACAGCATCTTCTGCATCAGCTGCCCTCAGACCTGGCACCTCAATAGCAACAGCCCTGACTGCCACCAAGATTCCTGTAAATGGCATGAGCGGCTCTCAGCAAATATTCAATGGAGATGCAGCACTGGTGTGAGAATAGACCTGGGCAGGACAGTACTTCCCCGAGGTTTTAATGTACCCACGGCACTGCTGGCCAGCCCTGGGCAGGAGCTGGGCTGAGGGGAAGCATGGCCAGAAAGAGTGAGCAGGAAAACTGTCCCATGGCAGAGGAGACCCAGGTGAGGGCCCTGCCATGTACTGAAGTGAGGAGCTTGTCCTCTCTGTTTCCAAATAGCATAAAGAAATCTGCAAATTGCCTGCTCCAACCTTGCTGCTGTTGTTCACACCTCTCTCAAACGCAGGTATCTAAGACACAGTGTTTTTCTCTCTTCTTTTTTGAAACTTATGTTCTTTCAGGCTCATCTATCAGTGCATCCCTTGAAAACTGTAATGTGGTCACCCTAACCATGATCTGCTTTGATAGATGCTGTAAGGGATCTCTTAGANNNAAAAAAGAAGTTAGAATCACTAGTTTCCCATGCTGGGATGAATTAACTTCCAGTTCTCAGCTGCTGTGATATTCCAGGTAAACTACCCAGAGAATACCTTGGAGTAAGAACAGAAACTGAAAGGCTCAGAGATCACAACCTACCTATGGACTCCTGCCCTGCAGGCTCCTCGCTGCCCTGCAGAAACCACGCTCAAAGCCTCCTCTGCCGCCCCCAGGCACAGCAGGACCTTGCTCAGCAGTTCAAGCCAGCAAGAGAGGAGGAAACAAAGTGATGTTACCTGTGGATTTAAGGTGACAAAGCCAGCAGCAGGTGCCCCCAAGGCAGGGCACGCGGGGTCTGTGCAGCCCAGCAGGGCAGAGGGGCTGGAGGACGGGCACGGGCTGCCTGTGCAGGGCTGGTGCCTGGCACCAACAGCTCCCTGCTACTTGAGGGTTTCCATGGCACCTCCTCCTCCTGCGTAAGAGCAGATTTCACATCAGTCAGGTTTGAATGCCAGTCCTCTGGCCAAATCAATGGTGGCACTACTTTACAGTGTGCTCTGGTGCGTCACCACTTTGCAGTTTCTGGAAGTGTGTGTTCTGTGACTAACAGAGACCTTCTGCAACTGGGCATTTGGAATGCCATGCTAAGTAAAGCCAGGAAGGTGTAACACCTGGTCTGGATCACCCCATGCAGCTAGAGGTACACCTGAGTGTTGAGTTGTGCTTGCACGGCTCTGGGCATTGAGGTGGGCACATGGAGCAGCTCGGCAAGCAGCATAGGAAAGCCTCCCCAGCCCTCCTCAAACGCCCCACTCAGAGGGTGCCCTGGGTTGGGTTTGGTGCCTGGGCATGGATGGAGCAGGAGAGGCTCATGATGGGGCCAGCATTAGGGCTCTGGCCTGCACCCCTGGTGGAGCACAGCTACAGCCAAACCTTGGGAGAGCTTCAGCTGGCACCCAAAGCAAGGCCTAGGCACCTCACTCAGGTGGTAAAGAGCTCCACTTGTCAAACTCTGCACTGACAGAAGTGGAGGGGGCAGGCAGAGCTGTGTAAGCCCCAAAGGGCTCAGTAATGGGCTGTTTAATTGCTGTCAGTAATCAGCTGCCAGTGGGGACCTCTTCACTGTACGCTCAGCCTTGGTACCTGCCGGCCGTTGCACTGCTTTGTTGCAGTGATGCACTGGTGGTTGGCTGCTCTTCAGTCAGCACGATGGGTGCTCTCCTAGCCGTGGGAGCTGTGAGAGAAAAGGAGCAGCTGCCTAGAGCTCATGCTGTCAGGCACTGCTGTGGTGAGTGAAGGACGGCAGGATGCCCCATGTCCCTGGCTCAGGAGACACTGGGTGGCACCAGGCAAAGGAAGGGCTGCAGCACAGCTGTCAAACGAGGCTGTGCAGGGGAGAGCACCAGGCACAGCATCCTGGAGATAAGATCCACTTGCTCTGCCCCACCACAAGGCTTCTGCAGCTTGCAGCCATCCCATAGCCACAGAGATGTGCGTGCTGATCACAGCCCTCAGGAGGCAATCAGGCATCCGAAGTCCTGGGTGTGCCTGTCACAGCAGGAACAACCAGTGTGCAAGGCAGGAGGCACGGCAGATATCTCTCAACCACAGGCTGATAAGACTCTCGGATAGCATCTGGCATTTGTGAGGTGCTGTGGAGGAAAGGGGCAGGGAAGCATGGTGACATGAAATGCTGCTGGGGCTCTTTGGGTCACCGTGTGAAAGTGGGACAGGAGGGTCACTGCAGCTGTTCAGGGACTGGAAAGACCTGTGTGAAGAGAGCCACAAAGCAAAGGTGGTGGGAGCTGTTTGCCTGCGTAGCTGCAGCTGCATTCTCCAGAGAGGCTGATGCTGTGAGTTATTTTTGAGTTAGAGCCCATGGTGATGGCCTTGTTCACAATCATTGAGGCTGGAAGGAGCCTCCTGAGGTTTCCACCAACCCTTTGCTCAGAACCATTGTCTGAGGCCATGTCCAGTTTGGTTTTGGACAGTTTGAAGGATATCTCCACACATTCTCTGGGCAACCTGTTCCAGTGCTTCATCATTCTGAGACTTAACTTTTTTTTAATGTTTTAACAGACTTCCCTATATTTCAGTCTGTGCTTTTTGCCTCTTGCCCTCTCAGCAGTGTCAGGGAGAGGTCAGGAGGCAAAAGGCATGAACTGAAATATAGGAAAATCTGTTTTAACATAAAAAGAAGTTTACTCCCTGCCACTGGGAGGGAGTAATATCCATACACATGGATCAGATCCGTGAGAGACTTCTTCAGGCTGAATAATCCCAGCTCTTTCAGCCTCCCCCCATACAAAAGATATTCCAGTTCCTTAATCATCTACATTTCCCTAGACCTGCTCCAGTAGGCTCAGGCGTTTCTTGTACTGGAGGGCCCAGCACTGGATGCAGTGTTAGACTGAGACACTCTCACCAGCGCTGGGCAGAAGGGCAGGACTCACCTCCCTTGAGCTGCTGGCAGTGCTCATTCTCAAGCAGCCCCAGGTGCTGCTCCCTCTCCCTGCTGCCGTGGCACACTGCTGGCTCACCATCAGCTTCATTTCCTCCTGGAGCCCAGGTTCCTCTCTGCCAGGCTGCTTTCCAGGGGCTCAGCCCCAGCTCCAGGTGTATGGGGTCATTCCTCTTCAGCTGGAGGAATCATAGGGACTGTCCTGCAGTCCTCTGGATGCTCTTTCCTGCTTTTCCTGAAGGGTGACATTTGAGGAGACAGCAATGTTGAAGGGAAGAGCACGAAGAGCACACCATGAGTGTCAGCTCACATGCAGGCCTGGCTGTAAAAGGTGAGGAGGTGAGCAGCAGTGGAAAATTACTTTGTGCCACCATGATCTGCAGGGGCTGCAGGGACTAAAAAATGCCAGTGTCAGAAGGGCATGGAACTCAGCCTGTGGAGCTCCTTCTGATTTGGAGGTGGTGACCTTGGAAAGAGCCCCAAAGGGGGGTGTAACCCAGAGGGTGAGGTGGCTGGGGAGAAAAGACCACAGATGTGGGACTGGGATGGATACAGGCTGGCCAAACTGTCCAGAGCTCCACCACTGGACAGCGGACACCAAGCCATGGCAGGAGAGGACCTCCGGGATGGTGGCAGCCAAGCAGCCCTTCGGGGAGGTCAGGCTGTGACAGTGGCACCTGCCTGCAGCCTGGACAGAAGGATTCATTCCCCCATGGAAGACAGGAGAAGGCTGCTCATGCTGGGTCTGCCTGAGCACCTGGCATTTTATACCTGTCTTCGACCAAATGCAGGGCTGGAAGATGCTAAACTGGTACAGATTCCCTCTGTTTGTGTCCTGCTAAAGTACAGGGTACTAAGTAGGACTAAACAAAGTGGGTTTGGTTGGGGTGTGAAACAGGGCCACACCTACACTGCAAACCTTCACGAACCAGCCTGGGCAACCTTCAAAGGTACCACTTTTTCCACGACAGCAAGGCAAAAACTCTTAAACTTGGTGGGTTTTTTTCCCCTTACTCTCCCTCAATCATGAACATCTCTTTCCTATATAATCAGTTTGAAAGGCCACTTTGTTATGCAATCCTTAGTATTTGGGAAGGTCTTCACCTTCATTAATATTCCAAATTCAAAGCTTAATTTATTTACAATTTATGTTCGTATGTCCAAGAAGGAGGAAAACAAAGATGGGCTAAGGATGGCAGTGTTTGCACAGCCAGCCCTGCTTTGTTCAGGGTGGGCTGCAGTAATACCCACCTGTACAATGCTGTAATAACACATCCCACAGGTGCCTCTGTTTTGAATTATTTTATGCATGACCAGCCCATACTGGACCAAATCCTCAGTGCTCTTCAGGGTGCACTCCAGCCTATCCAGCCTCATTATGTTGATGCTATAGACTCACATAATTGATTTCCTGAGAAGAAAAACTCCCTTTTGCTCTCTTTCTCTCTCTCTCTCTCTAAGAATCATTTCGTTTCTGAGTGCCCTGTGTTGGAGTGAAGACATCTAATGCTTCAAGAGCTCCACCAGAATTTTTTTCATCCCTCTCCCTCAACCACAAGACACTCAAAAAAAAAAAGAAAATGAAAAAAGGAGTTTACTAATGGGAATCAACAGAGGAGAGTGGAAATAGGTCTGGTAATTGTAACCCACGCTCTGACCTTGTCTAGTCCCAGGAGAGCAAATCAATTTATCCTTGGCTTTCCCCAGAAGTCTGTAATTTGCCTGTAGTTATCCTCCCCATCTCTGCATTTGGACAGAGGCACTTTCAGCCTGGGAGAAGCATCACTCCTGCAATGTAGTACATAAGGGTGTTGCAGGCTTTTGCTTATGCTTTTGGACTTTGCCTATAGAACTTCTCTTTGCTCTTAGTCTTCTGGGCATTACTAGCACAGACTAGGCTGAAATGTGTGTATGCTGGTTTCCTGAAATAAAAGTGTTCCTAAAACTCACTGGATTCATCACCCGTCTTGTTCCTCCTGCTTATTTTTTCACTTGCCTTCTAAACCCCATTCCATTTTGTTTTTCATAAATGGGGATGAGAATGAGCAATTTAGCTCAGAAGTTTTTAAACTGGGAAACTCTTGCTGCCGGAGGCAGGAAAGCCATCAGAGGGTCTGCAGCGGTATGGGGAGGGGGAGTGCTCCATAAACATCCACTTTTCAGAAAGAAAGACAATTACCCCGGCATTTCAGACCTAGAAATAGCCTGGCAAAGGAGAGGCAATAAATTATGTTCAAGTCGGTCTCACCTCATTTGGAAAGGTGATGATGAGTCTGTACCAAAAATTCCCTGTTACATCAGATCTGTTTTCGTTTCCTGAAACTGAAAGCAAATTTAGAAATACAGTTTAATGATAACTTTAATAAATGGAAATTTAGGACTAGTGATTTAGAATCACCCATTGGTTCAGTATTTCCTGAAGGCAAATGAGCTAACTGACTGGAAAGAGAGGTTTGGCAGAGAATAATCATGCCAAGGAGTTACATTTTGATTTCTCCTTCATTATTGCATGTCAGAAACCCACCTT
>WBMY01000585.1:98354-169712 GCA_013397315.1 Donacobius atricapilla | reverse complement strand
GCGCCGTCGGGCGGCCGAGCCGCCCCGGCCCCCGCGCCGGTAGCGCTTCGTGCTCTACGCGTTCTCCTGTCGCTCCTTGCTGACCCCACGCGCTTCTTGCCCGCTCCCTCTTCCACCGCACGGCCAGGCAACGCCCGGTGCTTTCCCGAGGGACCGGGACGGACCCTGGGGCGGGATCGCCCGCCGCCCCCTCAGCCCCGCTGCCGGCACGGCTGCTGTCCGCCCCCGGGAGCCGGCCAGCACTCCAGGCGGCGCGGTGGATGTAGGAATCTGGGATAACCGGTAAATATGGCAACGCACGTAACTGTTGTTATGCTCTAAAGATTTCAGTATGAGACAGGCACCTAGACAGCTCTTTCTGAGACATATGCAAGTTTGTTTTTATAAAATCGATGTAATTCTTTCCGCATTTAAAGTAGTTCTTTGAAGCGAGCTCGCTGAACACAGGGTTCGTTTGTGAAGAACTGGCAGGTGTTTCATTCCACACAGACCCCGGGGGCTGCTTCCTCTCCCTCGGCATACCTGATCTCTGTGCTCCATGCAAGACCCTCCTTCAGCTTTCTCTGGCAAACTTCAAGATGATGCTGTCTGTGGAAACTGTTAAAAACAAAAACACATGCACCTTTTTGGTGATCTGGTTTGGATATTTTGTTTTGAATGCTCTTTAAGGCCAGTTTTAACAAAGGCCTCTGCCCATGGGCACTCGATAAAATACAATGCAATATGAAGACTGATGTTGTCCATCTAACCTTGTCACCTGTTCAGTTACGGTTTGTAGTGTTTCTCTTAAATATATTATCGCAGAAGTATGATTTCACAGCCTCTGCCAGATACAAAATAACAGATTCTGTGTGGATTTGGAAAGGAGACAGCTCCTCCTGCCAAAACTACGGTGGTGAGTGCCTCCCAGGAATGGTCTTAAAACCCTTGTGTTTCCTTCTCTGTTGCTTGACTTCCTCCTTCCTCTTTTCCAAGGCAGTTGCTGTTCTCATGTTCTCATGGTGATGATACTTAGTGCTGTGTTTGCCTTTTGGCAGAAACATCTGGAGGAAGGTAGTTTTCTGAATTCATGGGCATCCACAAGCAGTATCACCTAAATTGTGCTGTCTCGAGAAGAATGGGCTCGTGGAAACATAGGAAACTGTCACAAGAATTTGTTGCATTGGGTGACACAAACTTAGAGCTCTCATGAGGATATTTTAATGCTTTTAATGATTTTAATAACAAGGAAAAGACACGTACAATAGGTAATAACGTAAAAGGCCCTGCAGCCATATTTTATAATGCCCCCCACACTTTGCTTGCTTTACCTGAAGGAGTTTGAGTTTCCACAGAAAATGCTTTAAGAGGAAGGGAATAATTTAATATTTTTCCCAAGACTGGGACCTGTTAGGTGTCTGTGATACAATCATGTATCTAAAAGCTCCATACCAATATTTTGTTTCCCTGCATAAAAAGTACCTCCATCATCACATAAGAGATACTTATTGAGGTCAGGATTTGAAAAACACAAGGATTGAAGTCCTCAAAATTTTTTTTTTTTTAATTGACATCCTGAAGATGTATGAACATCTTGAAAACAGCTTTAGCCACTTGCAAGGACCTGTGGAAAAGTAAAGTAAATTTCCTTGAGTCTGAGGCTTACAGAAAGCTCCTTCCTTCATCTTGGAGACAGTGTTCCTCTGAGTGATGGCATCAGAAAGATGGGGAGGGCCAGCAAGGAAACATTGAACATATAAGATATGCAAGATTTATTTTATTAACACTGTGCACATATCGCAGAGCGTGAAGGAGCCACTATATCCTTGTTGTAATATCTCACTCTAATCGCAGTGGCTGTGCTTTAGCTGTCTTTATGTAGCAAGTGGAGAAGGAAAACTGCTTCGACCTCACCTGTCCCAGTACTGGAAAATATTCTGGTGCACTTCCAAGATAAAGTTCAACCAAGGGCCACTCGAGGGTAATACCCTGTTCAACTACAAAATAATCCTTAGGCTGGAACTCACAGAAGAATGCATATTGCCATCCCACCATGTCTAAAGGAACTCAAGACACTTGGTAAAGCTCAATACTGGACCCATAAGCAAAAAACCCCAAAAAAACTCTGAAATAAAAAATTAGACAACGCCTCTCCCCTGTTTTTGGCTATGGAACACATTAGTCTGGAATTAAAGCAATAACATATTTCAGAAGTCAATGTCCAAACCATCAGATAACTGGAACTTCTGGGCTTCTTCCCTTGTAAAATAGCATGCAAGTTAAATCTGAAATGCCTGTATTTTATATAGACCACATTTTAAATGCAAACATGTATAAAAAATCTATGATGTACAAAACTCTAGACAGCTATCCTTATGCTATGCATCAATTCCAGAAAACAACTGGAAATCCCTTGGAAAGTTTGATGTAATTACATCTGACTGTAAATCTTTGACTGTTTTAATATACTCAGGTGACCTAAGTAACATTACACAGAAAAAAAAAAATAATTTAAAGTAATTAAGAAAGAGTATTTGTCTCAAAATCATTTTCTCTGAGAAATTACTGCTCTGAAAAGTCCTGTATGCCTTGTTCTCCGGCCATAATCTTTGCATTTCCACATTGTAAATACGCCATGGTAAATTGCAATGGAAGCTCTGCCTGGCTCAAGTTCTCCTGGCTCTGTGGTACTGCTTCTTGGTTAAGGAAATGGATTTCACTCTTCGTTTTTGTCATTCTATGCTTTAATTTACAGATGATTTATATGTGTCCTCTGCTAGTTTAATGGTGACTTTTCTTCAATGTGAATTTCTGTCATGCTCAAACAACTAATTTACAAACACAAGGGATATGTTGCCAATTGTCCTTTCAAATGTCTCAACCAAACACTCTTTCAAGAGGTGGAAATGAAGATGATGGAAAATCCTGTCAGCAATTCAAATGAGGTTTCCTTGAACTGAGTTGCTCCTTTCCTCTGGTGTTGTGCCAAGCAAGCTGTCTGAGCATGGCGTGAAGCTGCCCTTCCTGGACTGGCTGGCATTGACATGTGTTAGCTGCCTCTGTGCTTCAGATGGGAGGGGAGAGCTCATTAAAGCATTGAATTCACCGTGCAGTAATGATAATGGTAACAACCATCAGCCACGGTGCTTGCGGGCAATCGTTGCCTATTCCTTTGCTTTTTTCTCAGGGCTTCTAGAAACAAGAGCAGGTAGGAGTTGGCAATAGTCTGGGTGAATTGTGGCCCGTTGCATGGATGTGCTTGAAAACTGCCATTTGGTGTACTATGGCCCAAATAAATCTACCACTCAGTTTGTGGATTGCCCATGCAGAAATACATGTGGGACCTGCTTTTTGAAAGGAAAATTGTGATGCCTCAAAATAACACCCCGAGGCATGGGTTATTGTGAGAATTGCTTGTAGAGGGTGTTCCTGAAGTCAGAGTTTGGATTCAATCTTTTGAAGTGACCCTTAATTCAAAATAGTTATAGAAAGCTGTAGAGCTGCTTTGTGGAACTAGGTAACTACAACCTCCATATGAGTCTCCACCAAAACTGGGCAATCATTGCCCTCAAAAAAGGTGTGTAACAAAATACAGGCAGCAAGGTGAAATTCTGACAAGGGGAGATGAAGAAGACAGGACAGGGGCACTAGCAGTTTGATCCTGAGAAACAACACAGAGAAAAACCTGAAAGCCAGAAGAAGCCTGGAATTATGATGAAATTAACCATCTCAAATTCTTTGATTCTTTGTATGTGAGGAAAGAGAATTCTATACTTTTCTTAATAAATAAAAACATGTACTTGTATTCTCAATTTCTTCCTTTAACAAAGCATTCCATACATCAGTTAATTTTCTTTAAACTCTGAAATTAAAAAAAATATGAGTTACATTAGCTGTCTGGTGGAGACTGCATTCGACAGCAGTGCTGGACTGACAAGAGATAACATCTTAGCTAACCTCAGATTCAGTCAGGCATAAGCACACTGTGAACCTTTTTTTTTTCTAACTACCAAGTTGATGCTATTTTTAAAAAAAACCCACATACAGATTATTTTCAAATGAAGACATTTAAGTGTAGCATTTCATTAAAGAAAAAAGTGACAACATATACTTTAGCTTTCTATTTCATCTTAAATCACATAACTAGATTGTTGCAATATTCTTTAAATTCAGAAGTCCCTTTCTCAAATGGCAGCGAAAATAGCTTTTCTCGTGACTGTTTAACTTCTAAGAAAGCGACTTTTTTTTGCTCTTTTATGTCAATCCTTCCCATGCACTGTCATCATTTTACCAGGGTAATAGTCTATTTTCTTTCCTTCTCTTTCCCTTTCTTCAGTATCTTCTGTAATTTTCTTCACTAAGGGAAAAGTTCTTGATTCTGCTGATCTGGGCACAACTACTTGAGCAGGGTAAGTTTTGGGAGACAATTGTAAACTAAGACTAAAGAAGGGATGGACAAATCCCACATACTGAAATTTCTATTTAAAGAGTGAGTAGGTAGTAAACTTGGGCTTTTACTGTTCAGAGCAGTGGACAATTTTTTGGTCTATATTTACAGATATTTGCATTTGAGTAAGGCTGTGTAAAGAAAAGGTAATATAAAAAAAATCCAAAAATAGTTTGAAGGCTGGAGAAAAAACCTTTTTGGCTGAAGAGTTCAATCATAGTGACTTAACAAAAGTGACATCATTACAGAATAAGCACATTTATGCAGGTAGTCAAACCAATCTGTTACCATACATGGTGATCTCACGATCTCTTCTGGTGTGGAAAACATGACCTTACAGGAAAACAGCTCTGCTTGAAGAGCGTGGGCCACCTTGTCTGTTTATTGTCAAGGAGTTCAAAATGGTAAGGGTCCCTGTGCAGCCTGCCCTACACCGAGTCTGGAAGGATATTCCTGAAAATAAAGAACTGGAAACAATCCTGAGAAAAAAGCATTTGTGGCTACTTTCTTGCCTGAAGCTTTGGGTTTCTGAAGAGGCATAATAACCACTCCAGAAGGGTTAACTGTTTGGTGTTTAGGGAAAATTGGGATGTCTAACCTGCAAGCCCAGACATCAGGCTTGTCAGGAGTTTAGAGCCAAGCTTTTGCCAGTTGTTCAGAAGGAAAGCAAACTGCCAGTTGGAAGGGGAGCTCAAGCCAATCACGGGAGCTGTGTAGCACCTTAGACTTCACCGTGCTGAACTGATCCTCTTGTAAGACAATGGGTTGAAATAATGAATAATAAAAATGTGCCTCTGCCAAAATTTTTCAGCATTCTTTAAATGTCTCTTTTTTCTGTACTTCTGTGAGGTTCACTCCTGCTTCCGAAGTTTTTCTGCTGCTCTGGAATTGACAGGTGATGAAAAGCATAATTAGTATTAATTACTAAAGAAACACAAAGAAAGGAAGAATAAATCTCATCCTTACTGGACAGAATCAGCTCTGGTGCTTCAAGAGCCAAGGCACACCGAACAAGAACAGAGCTGCAGTTATTGAAAAGCTTCACTTAAGACCAGAGATGCCTTGTGTTTAGTCTGTCTTCACCTGCTGTGTGACAGTCTCAGGGCAGAATTAAAAACACAGCTCTGCTTCAGGTGAGAGCTGCATCCCTCCTGATCTGTTCTAAAGCTGATGATGTGATGGAGGTGTAATTTCAGTTGCAAAGCAACAAAGTGAGCGTTAGCAACAGAGAAAAACTGTGAAAGGGAGAGTTTGAGACACAAAAATGATGAAATGAAAAATAGGTTTATAAAACATTATGTAAACTTTGCTTCACATGTGTTCCATGTCCTCTGTGTTTTCTTCTGACCCCTCTCTCTGCCTTGCCTCTGTGTAGTGCAGTGCTGAGATAGCCAGTTTCTTCTCAGCCTGGAACCTCTGACACTGAGTTTGGTGTAGTTTCACTAAACACTGTTCCTGTGATTCTCTATAAACTTTGCATCTTCCGTTCTAAGGTTCAGTGAGATGGCTGTAGCAGTGTTGTCGCTGTGGAGACAGGAGCACCCAGGTTTGAACAGAGTTAGGAACCAGAAATGTTATGAAGATATGTGAGTAGTGCTTCTTCATATCTATGTTTGAGTGTTATTCCTCCGTCTTCTGTTGCCTGTCACCCATGGCCATCTACAGATACTGGAATAGCTTCATTTCAGGAGGGTCCTTATCCATAAAAAATACCTCTTTCAATTAATCCTGTTTCATGAAGTTAGTGATAAAATCTTGCAGGATTTGAAATGTTCAGCCATATTAGCTCCTCCAGTGAGCATAATTGTCCCTTTTTCATTCAACAGAGCATCTCCCCCTACTCTAGAGAAGTTTTGCTTGATTTGTGACATTATTTCCCTCGGACAGATTAAATGAAAGAGTTGGTAGGTTGTGACATGGGAAAAAAATAGCCAGCCTCACTACTGCTTTTATTTGATTTCAAGCAAAGGCATTTTTATACCTTTCACTGTGGCTACTAGCTTTTTTTTTTTTTGTATGTTATTTAAATCAAGGCAGTAGAACTCTATTGTGTTAAAAATAAATAGAAACACAAAAATATTCATTGTATATTAAGAGTAAATATAAGCTGTCTCAAATTCACAGCTTGGTGAAGATATCTTGCTTGGCTCTTTGTTGTTTAATGTAACTGTTAATGTACATCTGAACAGGTCACATGCAGATTTAACAAATGATGGCTCTGAGCTGAATTAAAGGCATGAATTAATTTTCTTTTATCTCATGCATCATTAAATATTGCTGTCTACTGATTATCTATATAATACCTGTCACCTGATAGCAACCACGGTCGTTATGGTAATGTCAAGATTATAATTATAGTCCCTTCTGCAATGTAGTCATGCTATGCTAAAAAAATCCTTGAGATGATATTGTCCCCTGCTTGGTATCAGCCCAAACACAAATATGTTTTGAGACTGTCGAGGGGAAGATATTTTGTTACTACATTATAAACATTCAAGAATTATGTACTTAGGTGTACACACATGTATGTAATTACAAAATACGCAGCCTTTTTGGATTATGGCTTTATTTCATTTGATATAGACAAAACTTGTTAGAACTTCATATCACTTGATGAGCATCCCTTTGGCTGAGTTTGGGAATTTAGGAATATTTTAAAAATGGAGTTATTGCTCAGAGAAATCTTGTTTGTTTGGCAGCATGTGTTGGAGTGGTAGATGAGCCCATGCTCTTTTGCAATAGAGCACGTGGTGCCCCGGGTGTTCTGGCTGCTCCTCCCAAGGTCTCGGTCCTGTCAGAAGCTGGTGAGCCCTAATGCCCAAAAGCTGATCTGGAGATCAGGGCTCCTAGGAGACATATGTTTAGAAGACTGCACAAGGCTGTGGGTGGCAGAGAGAGTGTGGCTTCCCAGGGGATAAAATAGGTCTGATTTCTGTAGAATGTATGGCAGAACTCTGAAAAAAAAAATTTAAGTCATTATCTGGCAGCTTCTTCAGATTTTATTAATGCAGTTGTCCTGTTTTCCTTTAGATTTCAGAGACAACTTTAACTTAATTATAAAGAAAAAATATTGTCTCATAAGTATACAAATGTATAAACAATCTCTTCCCAAATATAAAAAAAAATCTAGGAAAAGCATATTGTGGAATCTGTGTGAGTGCAACTTGTGGGGCAGTGTGAGCGCAACTTGTGGAGCAAGTAATTCAGAATAAAAACCCACTACATGTAAAACAAAGAATATTGTAAACATTATCTCATTTAGTAACATCTAACTCTATAAATATTATGTTACCTAAGGGATAAAATAGCTGATTATATGTTATTCTTATCTGTAATCTGAAAGTAACTGTGATCAACTTAATCAGGGTAGAATGGTCCATACAAGTTTATATCTGTAAATTAGATACCGATAGAAATACTGAAATGTTCTTTTGTTTCTTATTCTCACCACTTACACAGTACTATATTGAAATACTGTTTTCTATTAATTGATTTTGAGAACAAAGTTGGTGAACTGCTGTCATACGTATTTGGTAATATTTTGACATCAATATTTGGTTTCGAAGAGAAGTGTACAAAGCTGTTTATGTGCCAGCCATTCTTAGGCTCGCATAGGTACCTATTGTATAAAAAATTTTATTCAGATAGTCTATGGACCAGCTTTTGGCAAGAATGTCCATAAAAACATTCAGCAACGCCAAGGTTGTCCGTAGCTGTTAACCAAGGGTGTCTGGTGCTGGTGGAAGCTGTCACAGTGCAGACAGCTGTGTCTCTTGGCTCTTTGGGAACAAGAAGGCTGCTCTTTTACGGGGGCCAGCCACAGCCATCTGAGTTGTTCTCCCTCATACAAGCCCATTGCAAAAGGCCACAGCTCCTGCATTTCCCTAAGGGCTGCACATTTATGCCACCTTTACATGTTCAGTAGCCCATTTATCCTCATCTCTTTGCAGACTTAAGGTGGTTTATGTGGAAAGGAATAAGACCAGTGGAATCTCAATTGTTTTGTTAATTATTTAGGGATTAAGGTCTTAATATACCCTGATCATTTAAGAAGTTTGGTTGATTAGTAGAATTTAATGAAAAATCTTTATCTTGACATTCATTCTGAAGTAAATGTTTGAAGATTCAGCTGTTTTCCTATTAGGCATTAACAGCATTAACTACTTGGCATTCCAGTAGTAAGAAGTTCATGTTAATGGTGCCAGTGGAGGAACATGGGACATGGGACCCAGCAGGAAATATCTATAATTCCTGGTAGTAACGAGCACAGCAGTGAACTAGAAAGAAAGATTAAGCAACTGGCTTGGATCTTGTGTAGACCTGGCTCATCAGAAGCTGCCCAGGACGTGAGTCAGCCCCAGACCTGGGAAAGACTTTTCTGTTCTACCACTGCAGCTCTTGTTCTGAAGTTATACCCTCATTAAAGGGACTGGATTTGTGGTATGCTTGCACAGAGTTCGGTCCTGCGTATACTGCGAAGGCAAATGAAACCCAGGCATCTTTTAGTGGATCTCAGGTTCCACGTGTATGCAAGGAAGCCCATTACCCTGCCACCATATCACATGAAGAGAAAGGTGCTTTTTTCCTAGCATTTTTCCTTTCTAGGCACCTCAAGGAATGTGCCAAGTGTCTTCAAATTTTGCTACTTTGAAAGCAGAGATTTTTCTGTAAGAGACAAATACCTTCAGCAATGCATGAGGATTTAGCCATGTTGTCCTTGCTGTCCTGTGAAGTGTGCATTAGTATTGGTATGGTGCCAGAGCTTTTCCAAAGGCATTGGTAGCTTGCCTAGAGCATCAGTAAGAATCTTGATTTTCCCATTTTGAAGGGAAGCAAAAAGACCTGTTCCAAAGGAAAATACATGCTTTTGTCACACACTTGGGTTATCAAAGAGGGGTCAGGCTCCTGTAATTCAGCTGTATGTCTAGATAAACAGTCAACTAACTTGACAATTCTATTAATGCTTGTTCCCTGGCCCTTCTTTTGCTATGTCACTCAACTGTGCTCTGCACACGGAATTACTGAGGTCAGGAAAAGAGAAGCTAGATGGCACTATGGTCCAAAGGGATCATGTGCTGCTGGTGAAGCTGTGTGAGTTATCTGGTCTCAAATGCCTCTAGAAGTCAATAAATATCAGCAAAAACAGGTCAGAATTTTTGGAGTGGAATTAGGGATAGAACAGGCTGATACAATTAGATGCCTTTTGGGTTTTATAACACAAACAGGCTTAAACTTAAGCGTATAGATGTGAAAAAAAAAGCACATGTAAAATGGCTTTAAGATTGCCTACACGGATAAAGCTGTGAGAAATAGTTTATGTATCGTTGCCTTAACATAACTTAAACATATCTGTGATTTTTTAACATATGCTCAGATATTTCTGTTTACATACATTATTATTTATGGAAGTAGATAAGCTGTGTACCACATGTGTGCAGTTACAGGAAACCAACACACTCATCTGATTTGGTCTAGTAACACAGAGGGGAAAAATAATTCACCCTGAAGCACTCATTAAACCTTCCTTTAATGACTTTATCCCTAAAGGTAAAGAGACTTACACTACCAAAGTGTACATTTCCTTCAGGCATACGTCTGGGGTAGTTATTGTAAGACACTCATTAAGTTGTCTTTATATACATATATTTTCACAGTGATATGTCAGTTTCTCTATTCTCTACTTTTTACTATTTTGTAGTTAATGAATATATGTAATTAATCCATTTGTATCTTTATCAGAAATGAAAGTCAGACAAGAAAATATTAATATCGTTTTTATTAAAATTGTAAGGCAAACCAAAGCCTTTACCTAACCAGTAATTGCTATTAAAGAGCACAAGTAGGCAGCTTAAGCTTAAGTACTCCTTAGAAAAATGTCAAAGTTATTAAAACACTAAACAAATAAACAAAAACATCTGGAAGGTTTGGAAGTCTGCGCAAGTAGGCAGTTTAAGCTTAAGAATTCTTTAGGAGAATGTCAAAGTTGTTAAAACATAAAACAAATAAATCAAAAACATCTGGGAGCTTTTGAAGTCTGGAGAGGTCTTCATTTATAATTACTTTAAAGTCTCAACATTTGAAAGTAAATAGAACCCCATCAGAGAAACAATTTTGCATATGTAGTAAAGCCAGCCTCTAGGCTTTTTCATTTGTATATTTTGCTTATGCTGTGAGGGGGCCTGCACTGCCACATGCTGTGTTTTAACCAAGGTCTTTTGCTAAAGAAAGAGTCCTTTTTTTAGAGGAGTTCAATAGTTGTTGTCTTAGAGGTGAGGTATTGCTGTACAAATGACAGAAATGTGCATCTGTCACGAAAGAGATGCAAAAAATAACTGATTTCGTAGGATTTTATCATGCCAGAGGGTAGCAAAAAAATACCATGGTGTACCTTCAGAGTTCATGCGCGTCCATACCTGTCATTCAAGTGACAGTAAGAGGTCTGGATGAGCGTGTAACTACTTTGGAAATGCTAGGAAGGTGTCATAGTTAGTAGCTGCGCGGAAGACACTTGCAGAACTTCTGCAAATCCTGCAAAAAAAGGATAAGCAAGATGACTATAAAAGCTTAACATAATCACAGAATTTTAATGCTCACACATTTGCAAGACAGCATATGAAGGTCAATGAAGCAAATTCATGGAACTGCAATCCTACAAGGACTGTGTTAAGGAAAAAGGAGGAAAAGAAATTGAGCAAAGAATTAGGAACAAAAAGGAGAAAATGGGATCAGAAAGAATGGGAGAGCAAGACACTTCCTTGGAACTGAAACTGAGATGAGGACATAGTCAACACTGTCAAGAAAACAGGAATTTTGTCAAAGAAGCTTCAGGAGAGGACAGAGAGAAGAAATCATCTGTGGACTGAAGGCACAGTGGAGGAAGGTGAAAAGTTTGTAGAAAGTGTGCAGAGAGGTAGATGCATATTAATTTGGTTGTGGAATTGCAAATTTGAAGAACCTAAGGCTATTAGAACAACCAGTAGTAGCAACCCAAATATCCTTTAGATTAGCAAGGAGCAAAAAATCAGTTACTTTTAGCATGGTAGTCTGTTTAAAAATAAGAAAAAAAAAAATTCCCAGCAATTTTTTTTTTAACATCTTTCACTCATTTCAAGATACACTGAATTTACCAGCTCCAGCTTTATTGTGTATTTGGTCATTCCAGAGTCCTTTTAAACTCCAATACTTGATATCAGTATACTAGAAGGACGTATTTAAAGTTTAAATGGGAAAAATTATGCTTCCCATAAAGGGCCTCCATCACCAAAATGGTGAAGTGGGATTTAGGAATTAAACTGAGAGGAAGTTATAACCAGTTACTAAATCTTGCCCTTCTTTCAGCAACATGTGAAAAACTCTCATTCATGTTAACACCTTTTAAAGACAGCACCTACTTGCTGCTCTGCCCATTTGCATGGAATACAGAGATGCTGTAGATTACCCGGGAAGGGGAGCACCATCCAGTGAGTACTACCTTTCCTCCAGCTTGTACTCAGACATGGCAGATCATGAGCCTTGGCCTTAGTTACCTCTGGATTTCTGCTGCCTTATTAAAAACTGGCCTTAATTTTTAAAATTCTTTTATTAATTTCTTTAGGAATCTCACATTTTTTTCCTTAGTGGGAACTGTACCATGCAGTTTGCCACTTGGTTCTGGACTTTGGAGAGCTGACTACAGGTTGCAGCCTTCAAAACCTCTAAGAGATATGGTAGGGCTGATACAGTAATTGTACAGCTGAGAGTTCTGCTTTGTGCTGCCTCAGCAACAAGGAACAGGACTGTCTGACCTGGCAACATTTCTGTCCTTTTCTTTCTTTTTGCCATTCAAGTGTTTTTCCTTAGAATTCAAGGAAACTCATATTTTGTTTGTTTCTGATGATGTGTCAAATCCTTTTAAAGTAGTGTGGATGTTGGCTGAACCTTCTGCAGGTTCAGTCTGTAGTAACTAAACTGAATGGAAGCCAAGTTCTCTAATGTCTATTGTAAGTCAAGGGTCATGTTGTATATGGAGCAAAATACATGTATAGTGAGAGGAAGCAGAGTTTTCCCTATGTTTTAGATAAACAATAGCAGGTCCAATTTCTAGTTATTAGTGATAGGAAGATCTTTGTGTTCTGTGAGATTTCTGTTTCCTGTGACACTCCATAAGGTACATCTCCTTCATGTTTGCTGGCATTATTTGTGTTTTCTAAATGTGTGATGCAGCACATTCTTAAAAATAACTGTCAACTTTGTATTTGTTTTCAAGAAAGTGCTGATACTAAATAAAGTACTAACTTTGGATTGGAGTAACAGCCATAAAATAGGCACACTCAGCTAGAAATCCAGCATGACTGTTTTTGGATTTAGTGTCATAGGTGAACTGAAGATAGCATGAGTTGATAAATTTAATGTACTTTGAATCCATGAATGTGTTTAAAAAGAAGTTGTAAACAATATTTTTAAGCTGCTTATCACACATTGAAACAGCTTAGTTTACTTCACTATCCTTGTATGAATTTATTCACAAGATGGTTCATCGAAGCAGTGTATTTTAAGGGCCATATGTTTATAAAATACTAAAAGTACCAGGATAGTAAAATTTTGGCTGGTGACTGTTCACAGGAAGTCCAAGCAGGGTCTATGAAATAGACCTAGAGCCTTGTGAGTCTTCTGGCAGAAGACACAGACAGTACCTGAAAACATTAACATTGCTTGAAGTTGCTAATTGCTCTGAATAAATCAACAATTATTTATTGCAATAAAGATTGTTTCTTGCAAATACCAGGAGTGCATTAGAAATACACAGCATTCTAACGGGATATTGAATAGGCTCTTTATTGTCGTGGCATTTTACAACACACTGATTTGAAGAGCAGATCAGAATTTCAGATGATTATTATGAATACATTTCTACTGCAATAGTCACTTGAAAATCACTCTTCTGTCATAAAAATTAGTTTCTGGTAGATTAATTTGTTTAACATCCTTGGAAGGTGCCAAATTAGTTATGTTTATTTCAATCATCTGTAAGTATACGCTGCCATATTCCATTGCAAATTACATGACAAATTCCCAGTGCTGGCTCAGTGTTTCCAGAGGCACTCGAAGTGAGTTGCCCTAATTCAGGTACAGTGTGTCTCCCAGGCTGCCTGCGCAGGAGGCACAGAGTAAGAGCTGAGGCTGAAAGACCATTTTTCTGCTTGCCTCACTTTGGGAGTCAAACCCAAGACTGTTACTGCATTTGCAGTTGCGGGACAGCCTGTGGAAAGACACACATCCTCCTTTTCATCTCCTGTTGCAACTGTCAATATTGCTGTAATAGTTGGTGTGTGAGTGACCCTGTCTGCCTGCCCAAGGACTGAATGCAGCTTCCCTAAAGTTTCTCACCCACGAGCTGCCTCCCTGGGAGCAGCAGCCTTCCTTATGGTGTGGGGGAAGGCCAGAGATTCCCCATTGCCCCTCACTCTTTTTTTTTTTTTTGCTTTTCTTCTCTCCCTTTTCTCTCTGAGTGTAAGGTTTGACCAGTACTGAAGTTCTAAGCTGCAGTATTTTTATTATCAGGAAGGATGTCAAAAAGCAACTTGTTCCAGCACAGGTGAGGACTAAAGAAAAAGATGAGAATGTTCATAACCAGTGTAACAAGCCAGAGGAAAGAGCCTCCCCTCCCTGTGCCTGGTCTGTCTGCAGCATTTGCTTGCAGCAGGAGTTAATTTGACCATGTACATTCCTTTTCTTTTTCTTTCAGTTCTAGTCTAGTCTTGCAAAATACAGGAGTTATTCCAACACAAAGAAAGGAACAATATCTAAAAAAGATTAAGGTTTTGCTGAGAAAGAACAGTTATAAGAAAGAGATTCTGGAACCATAAGGGCTTCTGCAGATCCTCACAAAATATCCAGAATGCAAGAGGATTTTTCCATATTCCTAAACATTGAACTCCATTCATGACTATGATATTAATTTTATATAAAATATTTTGAAGTAATAATGGATGTGATGGGGATTTCCATTTCCTGTCTTTTATAAGGGTATTTCCACAGATTTCAAACTTTCATTAAACAGTGTTTGTTCTAGTACATATGTACAAAACATATGCAGAGCTATTAAGATGTGATTGCTGTAGAAAAAGTCTGTTAGAGATGTTTTACACAACGTCTGTGAGCCTCTGAGTTCATTGCTGAATGCTCTGCCAACTAAAGGGATGGTTTCTTGCATTTTTCATACCTCCATGTACAATTCTTATTTAATAACAGTAAGGATTCTTATAGCAAAACATTTATATATAAGCATATACAAGGGTTCTATTACATAGTTAACTGGAACTAATACCCTCTACTGATACTATGTATATATTACACAACTAATAATCAGAAATACAGACTTGTGAAGTAACATCTAATTTTTTTTTCAGTTTTGAGATTGTATGATGTGCTGAGAGCCTACACTGAACTTAGTATCAACAGTATTTTTTTAATCCTGTCTTGTTTTGTTTCATTTCACAAGTACCATATTTTATCCATTTTTTTTTCTTTTTCTTTATTCTCCTGGAGTAGGTTTCAGTTTCGATATCTCAGATTTCTTTTTCCATGTTTCTGAGTGGTGGGGACATTCCAACAGGATAACTGAAAGAAAGAATAGTAGGAAATCTTAATTAATTGCACTGATATTGTACAAATGAAGTAACTGACTGACAGAGCAGGAAATAGGTGGGAAAAGAACAACAGTGTGAGCACACAATACTAAGAAATAATATAGGGCTAGATTTGCTATGTATTTGGAAGCAAGGAGTTTGAGAATTTAGCTAGTATTGGAAGTTATAGGACATGCAAAGAGGTTAATTTCCTGCAAATATGCCTGCTATAAAATATCTTACAGTTCTGCTAGTTTTAATTATCAGGACAACTGCAGGCTACAGTCAGTAGTGCCTCGAACCATTAATGGCTTGTGAAAATGTAGTCATCTGAGTGATACTGCTAACTTTTTCCAGGTGCTGGTGAGGAAATGTTTGCAAAGGTGAGGTGTTCAGCGTACTGAATGAGAGATTGGCTGTAATTCAATGTGTAAGAAACTGACTTTTGGAAAGGCACATTGGAAAGGAAATGAAATCACATTTAGCATGTGATTTTGAGAGGACCGGAAGAAGTCCCAAGAGCAATTATGGCAATAGGAAATATGAGACCTGTCAGTGTAGAAGAGACTCTTTAAAGAAAATAAAAGCAGTTTTGAAGTTACCCTTAGATTAACTGGGAAGAGAAAATAAATATGCAAAGGAAAAGTGGGTGTGCTGAAACTAGTGTATAAAGGTGCAGGTGATTTCTTAATTAGAAAGAAAGATAGTCAAGCAGAACTACTGAAAATAAGATGGAAAACTAATTACCAGAAAGAAGAATTTCAAAATAACTCTTAATTTACTGATAGCTGAAAAGAAATTGAAAGAGGAGAGCACAGGTACTTAAGAGATGATACTGCAAGAAAGCTTCAGAAGTTTTATATATCTGCTGTATATTTGACTTTAAATGCTAGCACTTGCAACTGTTCTACTGCAGAGAATAGCCAGTGTTTGTTATTTTACATATTTGTAAAGACAGAATGTCAGAACAAGTTACCTTATTCAGCAGATTGTCTTTATTGTTCTGGGTTATTGTTTGCATGGATAAAAGTGCCCAGCAGTTGCAGAGGACCAGAGGATGCTGGGCCCATAATAATCACGAAGGAAGTATAGACGTGATAGTGAGGGAGGAAATATTTTAAGCTCCTTTGAGTCTGAAAAATTTTTGTCTATCTGGAGATCTATATGCTTGTGAGAGTATTGTGTAAATACTTTTCAAACCGTACCGTGTAAATTGTTTCAGTGCTTTGCACAGCTGTGCTTCCCTAGTTTTGAGCTCACCAAAATAACTTGGAGCATTTGCCACTGCAAAACTCCTTGGCAGAGAGGGAGCTTCCCAAGGGTGCATTTCTCTTTGTAGGTATCTTCTCATAAGGTACAGGGTTTTTACATGTTTGTGCTCATTAGATAGTTATACTGTGACTTCCTATTCTCCACTGTGGAGATTACTGCCGTACTTGGAAGGCGTTTGCACAACTTCAGACTTTCCCAAAGGAGAAGAACAAAAGGAAATTATTGTACATAAAACGCTGCATGTTGTAAACATGTTAAAAGACAGGCTCTTATTTTTGTCATTGTATAATGTAGCCTATTGTTCATGGGACGTCTAGCTGGCAATGACTGGTACCACAACTAGTTGCAGCAGAAGAGTCTAACGTGAGCAAAGTTTTACCTCATAGCATAGGCCCATCTGAGTTTGAAAATGGAGATAATAGTAATCAGAACATCATTAAGGTTGGAAAATATCTCCAAGATGAAATCTAACCTTTGAATATTGTGAAGCTTTTGAAACTTCCAGAGCATATACGTTTGTGTTTATTGTAATTTTTTATGGTAAAAAATATAAATTTATCTGATATTAAACAGGCCCAATTTCAGTACTTTTTCCCTGTTTTAACTCCATATTACAAGTGTTACATCACACAACATCCCCCACAGTTAGGAATCACTGTTGAATCTAAGTTCTGCATGAGGCTTTTCTCTCCATAATCTGACTGTTTTTCTTTGCTTGATGACCTCTCTGGATGGATTTTTAATGGGTAAGATTTCTTATAGGAGCCCAGAGAAGCCTGTGCTATGGAGGTGCTCACAGCAGGCACTGCCAGCCCCTTGGGTTCAGGCAGCTGGGTTCTCCACAGGTACTCAGCTGTTATCTGTGAGTCCCTCCTCATCCAAGCTTAAATGATCTCAGATTATTGTGCTTTGTAAGATGACTAGTAACAGAACCGTTCTTTATCAGGCCCATTTCTAAAAAATCAGTGCTTTCTTTGTGTAACCAAAGGACTCCACAGGTGTGCTGCTCCATGGACTAAAATCACAGTCTCTATTCGGGGGTGTGATTTCCCTTGAGCTGTCTGGAATTTAGGTTCACTTAGTATAGGAAACATGGGAACTTCTGTCAAGGGAAATTGCTGTGAGGATCTGAGTCTTGCTTGGTGTTCTTTCCTTGGAGAATCAGAAAACAGGATCACTAGGTTGGAAGAGACCTTCAAGATCATCAAGTCCAACCCAGCCCTAACATCTCAACTAAAACATGGCACCAAGTGCTACATCCAGTCTTTTTTTAAATGCATCCAGGGATGGTGACTCCACCACCTCCCCATACAGACAATTCCAGTACTTTATCACTCTTTCTGTAAAATACTTTTTCCTAATATCCAACCTATACTTCCCTTGGTGCAGCTTAAGACTGTCCTGTCGTTCGGTCAGCTGCTGCCTGGAGAAAGAGACCAACCTCCCCCGACTACACCCACCTTTCAGGAGGTTGTAGAGAGTGATAAAGTCACCTCTGAGTCTCCTTTTCTCCAGGCTAAACAACCCCAGCTCCCTCAGCCGTTCCTCACAGGGTTTGTGTTCCAAGCCCCTCACCAGCCTTGTTGCCTACTCTGGAAGCGCTCAAGCGTCTCAACGTCCTTCCTANCTGGCCCCAGCACAGCCCCCTGATGCACACCCCTGGTGCCTGTCCCCAGCTGGATGCAGCACCGTTCCCCTCCTCTCTCTGGGCCAGCCATGCAGGCAGTTCCTAACCCAGCAGAGAGTGCTCCTGTCCAAGCCCTGGGCTGCCAGCTTTTCAGGAGTGCTGTGGGAGACACTGCCAAAGGCCTTGCTGAGGTCCAAATCAACAACATCCACAGCCTTTCCTGCATCCACCAGGGTCACCTGGTCATAAAAGGAGAGTAGGTTGGTCAAACATGACCTACCCCTCCCAAACCCGTGCTGGCTGGCTCTGACACCCTGGCCCTCCTGTAGGTGCTGTTTGGTGACACTCAGTATAAACTGCTCCATGACCTTACCAGGTCCTGAGGTCAGGCTGACTGGCCTATAATGACCAGGATCCTCCTTCCCACCCTTTTTGTGAATGGGTATCCCATTGGCCAGCTCCCAGTCATCTGGGACCTCACCAGTGAGCCAGGACTGTTGGCAAATGACGGAGAGCGGCTTTGCAAGCTCATCTGCCAGCTCCCTCATCCCCTGGGATGGATCCCATCTGGCCGCAGAGACTTATAAACATCCAAGTGGCTCAGCGGTTCTCTGACTGCCTCTGCCTGGATAACGGGCACCATTCTGCTCCCTGACACCATCCACCAACCCAGTATGACAATTATCCTGAGGACAAGCCCTCTTCCCACTAAAGACTGAGGCAAAGAAGGCATTAAGTACCTCTGCCTTCTCCTCATCTCTGCAGTTACTAAGTTCCCTCCCACATCCAGCAGAGAACAAAGGTTGGTCTTACCCTTCCTTTTACCATTAAGATATTTGTAAAAACATTCTTTATTATCCTTTACAAAAGTTGCCAAATTAATTTCGAACTGAGCTTTGGCCTCCCTAATTTTTTTCCTACATGTCCTAGCAACCCCCTTAAATACTTCCTGAGAGACCTGGCCCTCTTTCCAAAGATGATACAACCTCTTTTTATTCCTAAATTCCTTTAAAAGCTCGTTGCCCATCCAGGCTGGACGTTTTCTTCATCGGCTCATCTTTCAGCACACAGGGACAAGCTGTTCCTGTGCCCTCAAGATCTGTTTTGAAGTACACCCACCTTTCCTGGACTCCTTTGTTTCTGCAAACTGCTTCCCAAGGAACTCTGAATAAGTCTCCCAAGTGGGCCACAGTCTGCCCTCTGGAAGTCCAGTGTAAAAGCCTTATTGATCTTCCTCCTGATTTCACCAACTACCGAGAGCTCTGTAATTTCATGATCACTATGCCCCAAGCATAGAAGTGGTTGTGGATGTAGGAAATGGGACAAAATGAGTGTTACTTCTCATGTAAAAAAATGTTTAGAAACTGGATATGGCCTAAAGCTGTTTTTCTCTGTAGCTCTGTTATTATGTCTTTTTTTAGTCTGTAATCTCAAAGCATTTCCTTATAATCATGAGGATATTACAGCAATTCCTATCAGTAACAGGATTTAAAAACCTTCTCCTCCTTTGGAGCTTATTCAGAGGATAATAGATGTACTGAATTGAGCGTGTGTGTTTATATTGTACCTAGGCCAACATACTTCATGTAGATCACCAAAATATGAAAGACAACTGCCACTGATTAACTTTTTGATGTTTTCTACCCACTTCTCTGGAGCACCTCAACTCTATTAACTTTGATTGCCGAAGTTAAACACCTGAATTTTCAGAATAATGAACATTCCTTTCTACTTTAATTAGGCAAATGATGGTGTTCAGTAACTTTAATTGTGGCTTAATAAGAGAAAATGCAGATACAAAGAGTCTCCTTTTTAGTCCAGCCCCTCTCTCATTACCAAAATCAAATTATCTCTTCTAGTATAGAAACAGGTTTCCTGAGGAAAAAAAAAGTATGTGGGAACATACAAAAATACAGACTTTCCCATTTTATAGCCTGTGGATTTGCAACCTTAACAGCAATTTTAAATAAAATATCTCATTGCAGAAATTTCTTCATAGCATGTCATACTGACAGAGACTGTGGGAATGCAGCTCCAGCAGACCAGCAGTGTAGGTGCATTCAGGACTATTCTGGGCAGCTGCAAGCAAGAGCTGAGACAGGTTTATTTGCTCTGAAGGATTGATGGAGTGTGTGTATGGTCTAGTCATACACCATACTTGGATAATACCTCCACTTGGAAATAACTGAAGTTTTGGTAAAATAATTAAAACAGTAAAATTCACAGAGTTTTGAGCATTTTAAGAAACATCTTAAAATAAGGAATGTGAACTACTCCATGTTTTTTGATGCAGGATATTAAAAATTATTTTGCAAGAGCAGCATTTATACCATGACATCCACTGGGAACTTTGCTATGACCAGGCTGTTTTTCATGAAATTTGCTAAAATACTGTTGATATAGTTTTAAACTCCAAAAGGGTTGAATGAGCAAGAACTGTGAAAAAACGTTTTCTGCTGTATTTGTAAAACATGGATATACACAGGCATTAATATATGTAGGAAATTATCATGATTCAATGCTTAACAGATTGAAAAAAATTTAAAATATCAAAAGGGAGCTCAAGTATTTTCAGATTTTATATAGGACATGACCTGTAGTGATTTTTAAGGATGTTGGTAGTATGGAAAATTTACAATTATGGAAAATTTACACAATCAAGTGGAGTTGAGAGTTAATTATTATCTCAAAATAATTGAAATTGCCAGAGTGTACAAAGCCAAAAAGCCTTTATAAGAAAAATGCAGTAATTCCCATCAATGTGCTTTATCTCATGAACTGTTAAGGCTCTGTATTTTTTGATGAATTTCTTTTTTTTTTTTAGGATGCAAGGAGGTTTCATCAAAATCAGAAAATCAGATCAGTAATGCAGGAGTGCATGTGTAAGTGGATTTCATGCTATTGCAGCCTGGACTTTGAAAACTATTGCTTGAGATGTCAGGGAAAAAATAACGCACTAAGCAAATTAAGAGATTCTAGAGAAATTCTTATTTTGCATCTTTATTTAGAGAATCCATATTTTACAAGAAAAAAAAAAAAAATCTGAGACACTTTGGAAGCCTTTTAAGATCTTTGGCATAACCTGGAAGGGCAGTACTTCCTAAACATCTGTTCTCCAGGTTTCTTACAAGCCTGATTCAGTCTCTTTTGATCAAAGAGAAAAAATGGGCTAGAACAGAGATGTGCCTTGGAAGGGACCCTGAGATGGATTTTATTTAACCAAATGATGTCAATACAGATTTGACTATGTAATTTTTTTTTGTTTCTACATATAGCTATTGATGTGGGAGTTTCTAAGAAAGTGTTTTGATCAATAGTCATCTTCACTAGAACAAGTTTGGAATTACAAAGCAGTTCCATTTTATTAACAGTATTTGATCCGTGACTAATTGCTTTTATCCTGTGAAGCTGTGTTTCTGTAAATGTATCTTTATGGTTTTAATGAGTGTTTTTAAAGTCTATAGCTAACTCTATAGCTGTACGAACAAATTCTTCGAGGACTAGAAGAAGAGTTTAGTTCAGTGGTTCAATTTTCCTTTGTGTGTATTTTTAAGGCTTTTAATTATTCCTGTAGGATTTCAGAAACATGAGATATCCCACAGCGACAATGAGAAGACAGGTTCTTAACTCAAGAAAGTTCACATCAGGTTCTAGTTTGACATGTAACAGTGGTCAGTTTGGACAGACTTCACAGCTGGATGAAAGCCTAATTTCAGTGACAGATTTACAAATAGTATGTAGAGGCTGTAATGAAATGAGCTGCATTAAAGCAAATCTGTTAGCATTTAGCATCTGTAGCTGAGGTTTTGACAAACAGGAAACCATTTCAGGGTGGAGATTCCAGAAGCACCTAATGTTCTTTAACATAATTGTGTTAATGCCTGTGTTTCTGTAGCCATAGGTTTCTGTAACGTACCTAGGGTTTATTACTTCAAATGGACTCCCTTTGCTGCCTTAAAGGCTGCATGTAAAAAACCTTAGAGGGAAACTTGACCTATTGCATTGTATTGTTCTTTCCTAGCAAAGGCTGCTTTTCTCGGCAGTCATTCATAATTTTGAAGTCTTTCCAAAGGAAGACAAGGCTCTTTGAATTGGTCCAAAAGAATGAGAATTCAGTGGCTAGTGCAAATCCTTGCCAATAATTTTCTGAAGTTATTGCAAATAAAGAAAATGCACTACCTGATTGGTGGCACTATTTACAGGGCCCTCATTAAGAAAGACTCGTGGATGTTTGTATGGTTAAATCATTCTGGTCACACATTTCTCCATAGAGAAGCAAATAAGAAATTTTGATGCCTCTCAACTGCCTCTATTTCTCCCCCCAAATTAATACTATCTCTATTATAATTATTATTATTATCTCTGATGCTTTACTACATGACAATGCAGATAGACATTTATAAAAATATGACTAGAATATAAACTAAAATACCCCAACTATATTAATATGATAAGAAAGAGAATTTTTACACAAGGAAAAAGTCAGCCAGAATATTGAAAACAATTGGGTACCTGCATCAGGGAGAATTCTGTGTTCTGTTAGAGAACACACATGACAGTAACGTCAAAATCAAAAGAAAAGATGGGTGAATATTTATTGGTCTTCATTTAAAAATGTTTTCCAACCATTTTTTAAAGAGAACTGAAATTGAGAATGACTTCTCTAATTGCTTGGATATGGATTTTATGTGCCCTGTAGGGAATAAAGTACTTTTGATGATTGATGTAATTCAGCATATAAGTACATCGGTTCAACATTTGAGTAGCCTAGAATGATTCCATTAGAACTTGCAATACTGAAGCATTTTCTCTCCTTTTGCTGCTATTGATAAAACTTAAGCTTTCCTGTGTAGCTCCTTCACAATGTTTTCCATTTCATTTGGGCTTATTAGACAAGTCAAATGACAGTTTCCATCAGAAAGAGTAGTCCTGGGCCTCCACTGGTGTGCATGCAAACAACTTGTAGATATTGGCATTCACCCACAAATTGAGAAAAACATTTTTAAATTAACTGAGATTTAAATATATCTGAGATGATTTGAGCTATAAATTCCCTCTTGTGTGGAGAATAGGACTAATAAATTTGGTGTTAAAATGAGGCTTAATCCTAACAAAATAGATGCAAATATAGCATTTTTGTGGCACCAGGAAACAAATCTGTGTTTACGTACCTTTAATAAAGGTAGCATACAGAAGACATTTTCAGGAGTAATCTGCAGTATATACATAAATCACTAAATAAACCTTAAATTCCTTTTTTTAAAAAAAATACTCTTTTTATCTGCCTTCTATAACTTACTTCAATTAGAGGTCATGTGTGAAGGTCACAGACTAAATATAGGCAATTCAAATGTTGCAAATATCACAGCATAGATGAAATGAGGAAGATTACTTTTTTAATCTGAAGATTAGCATGAACCATGGTTTAATCAGTGAGAATTCCTCTCATTTCCAGTCAATGTTTCGCATTTCCTTGATTTAAGTATGTTGTAATTTCTGAAACTGATACTATCTGATTGTACGATAATTTGTAGGTGGGAAACTTTTGGGAAGTTTCTTCCTGTCTTCAGAGATAAAATGTTCAAATGAGACAAATTTCTATGCACCAGTATTTACCAGTGTTTGTATGCATTGTTCACTCTGAATGGGTTTCGACTTTTAAAACAAATTTGTGGTTTTTCACTGTTGAAGAAGTAATAATAGCAGTAAAGTAAGACAAGCTAAAGAAGGAAGTCATACATCAAATTAGGAGACAATCTCAGCAAATAAGGACATTATTTAAAGAACTGCATGATGATCTTTGCTGGTTATGAGCAGTCTTCATCTTCTGCTGAAGCCGCTGCTGTTGACTATTGCTGTAAGTTAGACATTGGACCTCCAGTAAAGACAAATGTGGGAAATGATCTGTTCCTCAGGCAGATTTTGCCACAGCACACTGTGGTCTTGCAGTTCTGTTTTAAGAATGATGGGTGTCTGTCCAGGTGGCCAACTTTGGCAGGATAATAAATTGATGTTCTTTCTTTGTCCCAGAGGAAGCATGGAGGAGGGAAAATGTCTTCCTTCCAGAGGATATTTGCCTTTGCCATAGTGATAGAAAAAGCTGATGAATAAATCAGCCAGAAAAAAAAACAAAACAAAAAACAAAACAAAAAACACAGAAGGGTCAGAAAACCCATGGTAAAGGAAAAAACAGTGAGAATATTGTATATGTCAGGACTCTGGTTGCCATTTCATAAACAACCTTCTTCCTATTTTTGTATAATTTACTTGAACATCCTGTTTCTTTCTTTATCCCATGTGTGACTTCGGGATTTTGAAAGGAGCTGAGGCCTTAAAAAGGTTTCATCTCTTGTGTACTTGGAGAAGATGGAGGCTTCTCTGCTAAAATTGAGAAATGTTTAAAGAGAGATAATAGATGCTACTGTAATGATAAATGCCAACTTTCTCCCAAGAGGAGAATGGAAAGAAACACCACAGAAAGAAAAGTGATTTTGATTATATGCATTAGAGATTTACTATTTCATATATTTAATTTGAAACATCTTTGCATTTTGAGATCAGATTTGACATGATTTTCAAGCTGTTTTGCAAACTCCCACTCTTCAAGTAAAGATAAGTATTCTTATGATAAAACTTGCAAGTTTTTGTTCTGTGGCAAAGACAGCCTTCTGAACTACATCCATGCTTCATGCTTGAGCCCTGGGCTGAGTGGCCCAGCACAGCAGGAGCTCTATAAGGTATCATGTTCCTCATGACTTCAGTTACACCAATCCTTGTTGCAAAAAAACAAGCAAAGTAGCTCCTCAGCCTTTCAGTCTTCAGTAAAGCAGCAGCGCTGGTTTTAGAGTGGCAGAACAGAACAGGTGATTCCTAGTTCTAATTGAAGTAGTGTTAGTTAATACTCTTAATTCCTATTTTTCTATGCTCTTTAGGGTAAATTTTAAAAGGCTGCAAGCTTTAGAAATACGTCAGTAAACTTGTATTTCTAAATCTCTTAGATATTTGTCAAATTTCATTTTCTCATAGGATTTTTCTTGTACTGAATTATGCACTCAAAAACACAGACTCAGTGCAGAGACCATCTCTCTGAGTGTCTGTGTAAGCAACTGTATGCCTTGTGCTTCCACCATTCTCAAGATTTTATCTTTTAATCTGCTTTTGGCCTGTGTCAGGGATGGGATTCTGGCTTGAAAAAATTCTGACTGATCTGTAAGTGCATTCTGTCCATCTCTGTCTCCTTGTAACAACTACACTGATGAGCACATCCGAAAAGGATTTCAGTTCCAAAAGACTGGAAATGGGGAAATAGGAGTGAGATCTCGGGTACTAGCCAGCTTCTGGCCTACTTTCTGTGATTCTTACCAAGGTTTAGAGGAATACTGAATTGACTAGAAAAACCTCCTTTCTCTTGCAAAAGCAGACCCTTCTGTCAAATGCTTTAGTGTACAGTTGTGTTTCTTTGAATATACACTGGAAAAGAAAGTAAGCAAATGGTTCTAAATGTAAGGGAGAAACAGCAGCAGCACTTAATTATGAAAAAGTTTCCTTTTGGTGAAAGAAGTTAAAAAGTGTAACCTCCAACACAAAACATGTAATGTGTTTCGTAATATGTGGAAATAATAAGATAATAGGAATATTCTCTATAATTCTTCTTATCTTAACTGTATGTGCTTAGCACCATTTGTCCTTTCATTTGAGCTACTTCATAAGAAAAAAGTTTTCTTGAAATACATGAGATACTGAAGCAAAACTATTTAATAATGTTTTCAGAATTTTCCTTAATACCTGCTTCCCATTTTCCATTTTTCCGGGTTTTGTTCTTTTATCTCTTTGCATTATTTATTGTGTTTTGTGGAGCTATGGTATGTACTTCCTGGTTTTTCAAGAAAGTTTTGGCATAGGAGGAACTTATGATATTTAAAAGAAATTGTTTTAACACTCTTTCAAATAGCCTCTCAATATTTGGACCCTGGAAATTTTACAAAGAAATTTATGCCAGAGCCTGACATTCATGCATACCTTGAGTGGCAAGTTTCTCAGAGAAGAACCTGTAAAATTTATCTCTTTATAAAGCACTATTACACTGGCAGGAAGGGCAGATTTCATTTCTCTTTAACAGCAAGATTTTAAAGCTGCCTTGGGCTCCTAGGTAGTTGCTGCATATTCATGTGGGAAGCATCAAGCTGCTCTCACCGTTAGTGAACACTGGTGTGTGTTGTAAACCCAGGCGTGACAAACCAGGCTACGCTCTCGACATTCCATGAGCTCCCGGGAGCTCTCTGAATAATGTAGAGACACAGCCAGCAATTACAGCCAAGGTGAAACTGAAGTTCCAACCACGTATCAAGCTGGGCTTGCGCTCTGTTTAACCCTCAGTGACCTTAAGGAGTTACTATGAAATTGTTGCAACTGATGTCACTCTGTAATCATGAGATTACCAAAAAGTCACAGACAACTTCTCACGTGGGTTTATGTCCTATTTCTTCTAATTAGAGCCCGACAGGATTTCCAGTTATTCACAATGGTTTGCTTAACAGCTATGTGCCAGAAAAGTGCTATTCACAATCGAGTCCCATAGGTAACTGTGTTTGGCAGTCAAAATACTACCGTGCTGATCTGAGTTTTTGCTTTAATTTTCTGTCTAAAACAGCCTTGGAAGGATAAACTGAATCTTAAATGGCACATTATAGAAATCTTTATGAAAACTGCTTAGTGCCATAATATGAAATGCATTCATTGAAACATTAGATTTTATTAGGAAGAGTAAGAAAATATAAGATCAAGGTAAGTTTGCAGGTGATTCACAAAACCAAAACTAACTTCACGAGGAACATTGTGCAGGATTGTCATCTCCTCATTTATTCATCTTTATAACCATCTGCAGTTTTAGTCTAAATTAGTAGCATTTATCAACTGTACAATCCTTTCAAAAACTTAGAAAGCATTTGTTTCTTTTATTAAAAAAGGAATATGGTGAACTAGTAGGAACTAGCAGATTAATGTAGTAATTGCTTTCCTCCTGGGTAGTTATGGAGTTTTGAACATATACACTGCTTACATTTCAATCTTGTGATAAATTTCTCTTCATTCTTGTAATCATTCTGTACTATAGACTTGACCTGAAAATTTGTCCTCCTTTCTGTTAAATGTGCAAATCTTGCAGTAATCTTTAAATATCATTTCTAGAATTAGAAAATTAAATTTAAAATAAATATTCCCTTTAATAAATGCAATATGCAGGATAAAGGGAAATAACTTTTCTTAAATTTATCATAAATTGTTGATAGACTATATTTGCTATGTAACAGCACATTTTGTGAAACCATGAGCTACAGCAGAATCCATATGCTGACCTTAGAGGTAGAGTGAAAATCTCTTCATGCCACAAAAATTCAATAGTCATGGCACAAGACACCTGAGAGTGCAAGAAAAGCAAATCAGCAGCTGGATCTTGGTGCCATAGCAGATGAATCAGTACAATAAAATGTGATAATAAATCACTTTTAGGCTGATGGGTTTATATCAAACACTTTAAATCAATAATATAGAATTCCTAGAGTGTATTTCTTTTTAGTGTGCGATGTTTGTATTACATTCATTCAAATAATCTAGGAAACTTGGTGTAAGATGATTTGCTTAAAATAATGAATTCACCCTCATACATCTCGGGAGATTCCTGTGCCTGGATCCTGATGGTCTTGCAGGTCCAACTCACCATGCTACTGATATCCTGAGTACTGAAACGTGCTACAGAGGTAAGATTCATCTTGAGCTCATGAGCCTATGAGAATTTAACTGGTTGATCCTTGATCCACAAAAGGATTCAACACTGCTTATGAAACATTTATGTCTTCTTAATTTGTTGGAAACTGTGGGTTGGACAGAATTGTTCCCTTTCTCATTAGGATGTCCCAGCTTGCAAGTGAAAGCCCTGGCAGTAGGTGCATGGTCACCTTACTTAGTCAATAGTGATTTCATTCAGCTGCAAGTGAACCATGTTGGTCTGCCTGGAGGTGAGCTGTTGAATGAGAGCTACCAATATCCATTCCTCATGGTGTGGAGCTAATTATAGAAAGAAATTTAGTCAAAATTTGTCCAGCCAAGGTCATTAAACCATCTGTTACTTATGATTTGGCATTCACATACAATTTTTGAGAAATTTCAGGAGAGATCCTTGGCTAAACAGTATCAGAATGTTGGAAGTCGGGTATTTCTCATACTAATTCAGCACAGACTTTTATCCTGCCTGAGAGCAATTTCAAACATGTAACACATTTCTCAAGTAGCCTCTCTTATCACTAGCAAGTAAAATGGTCTGTGATAAAAGGTGACACAACTATGAAAGTCATTCTTGCACAGTTGTCTATATCAGACTACAAGGGCTGGGGCTTTGATGCCTAGCCAAGTAATTGTCTGGGAAGGGGAAATAAATTCCAGTAACTCGTATCTTTCTTACCCTTGCCTGTCAAGAAAAATTCAGCTGCTTATGGTTTTATCACTTAGCCACTCCTACTTTGGCATATTCCTTTTGTGGAAGTATTAGCAAACAAAGCAGTTAAGATGATACCTAAACTGTCTGGAGAAAAAAAAGGGGAAAGAGAAAAATAGTCCAAGTCACAAAACAGCATGGTTTTTATTTAGGGTAGAGACATTCAAGAGACAAAAGTGAGGTGCCAGATCCTTAACAGAGTTGCAGCTGGTTTCAGGCATCACTTGATTTATCAGTATGTGCACAGACACACAAACATACATATTTTACTACTGCAAAATGCTTCCTCTTGAAAACTTGTCATTTTGCCTTGATAGAAGTAAAATTTGTTCTTTCCTGATGGTTTCCATTTGGAAGGTCAGTTTCTTCAGGACTTCCAGTCCATTTCCAGAGAGGGAAGGTGACAAAATCTAGACAAAAGAAACATTTCCTTTGTGTGTATCTTTAAAAAAAATAAATAAAATAAACTGAGCAATCCCTGTAATTCTTACCTATATGGAAGATTTAAAAATTAGATATCATGAATCCTGCAAAGCTAAGCTATTTAATTTCTTTCTGACATCTGTGTAATATTTCTACCTGTAAGTGAGCCAGTCCACTGTGGTACAACAAAGATAACAATTCTATAACACAAGGCATCAAAAATACACAGCCAAGCACAGTGTTTCAGAATATGAACCATTTTAAGAGAATAAAAAAGATTATATTCTGGAAGATAAGTTGCAGGATAATCAATTAGTAGCAGTGCAGTTTTCAGTAGCCTGTCTAGGAGAATCCAAGTTCTGTATTTCTTGCAGGTGGAATGGTCTGTTATAGATTTTGCTCTCATCATTCCCCTTTTTCTTTCTTGGTCCATGGGGACACGCATGTACCTCGGGACCAAAGAGCAGGGAAAGAGGGAAGTGGCTGATCTACAAGTGTATTGGAGAAATGCTGCTGGTGAGTAATAAAAAAGCTTGGTCAAAAAGTTCTCCACCGCTGTCTTGGTAAATTTCTTCTGACCATGTGAAATACTGGCCTCAATAAAGTGCACAACATCATTTAATGGTAATGGAATTTCCTGTGGCATGTTGGGGTAATTAAGTAACTCGCTTATATTCCTTCTTAAATGTTTTCATCTGACTTTACCTCACCGTATCCTGAGTTCTAGATACCATCTGCATGTTGACCCAAAGCCCACTCTATTTTTTAACTCTGTCCATTTTGAGTGAGTCTTGTCTGGGGTTTTTTTGTTGTTTTCTCTATTGTGAACAAATGATTTTGATATGCCTTCGTATATTTAGGTCAAAATAAAAGTAGATCTGAAGTCTTATTTCAGAATTCCCAAAGAGATTTTGAATAGTCCAAGGTTCATATTTGAATTTGACTCTTGTTATACATTAGATAATATTTCAGGAGGGAAACTTTTTTTTATCTGTGTCACTATAAAGACAACAGATCAGCTATCCAAGCTAATGAAGTTTGGCTTGGAATACAGCACTTGGCACTTTAAGTATATGGATTTCAAGGTTATCCAACAGTTTCATTTTTAGATCCAGCATCACTAAAATCATACTTTTGGTTTTTAGAAATAAAGTTTGGAATTTCCACAGCATGTTTTTTGCCAGTAACAAAAGACTGAGATAAAAAGTAGGGACTTTTTTCTCTAGGGGCTTTTATTTATGATGAAGTTTTTGTTCATTCTGTGAAGTGGACAATGCCACTGAATAGAAGAAAATAAGAAATTAGCTATTCTGTAGTCTATGCAAGTTATCACACTCCTGAATCATTTTATCTGGCACCTTTGTGGATTCTGGTTGCCTTCAGACTAACCAGACAGGAAGTGTCCTAACTGAGAAGCTGGTGCCTGAGAAAGACAATGCATTTATTTTTACATACAGTATTTAAGAAATTCCAGAAGAGGAAAATAGGCAGATGATAAAACTTTCTGAAGATGTTTCTTTTTCTTTTCCTTCTTGCAATAGATGACAAGTTAGATGTGGAGTACAATTGTGAGGTGTGATGTGGGTTACAGGGTAATGCGTTGGTGTTCTTTTTGTAGTTAGGTACAAAGTTCCAATTCCTGAAACAGACACAACCCTTTAAATAGATCTGCATGTAGATCTCATCCTTCCCATCCGGAGATGAAAATTATAGGGAGTCAGTGATGCTCTCCTCCCCCTCTTGGGGCTATACAGTGGTTGTATTATTCTCAGATGGTGAGAAAGCAGGTGGAGGGAGTCAGGAGAAGCAAAGTGTTGGGGAAGCTTTGGGAACCAAAAATCCAGGTGCTCTGAGGAAGGAGACAGTGTATAACCCATAGAGCAGGCTATTGAGGTTGCTGAGCAGTGAAAATGTTGAGGCTGGCAGATAATTTCCTGATGTATTAGCCACGTAATCAGCAGTCTTCATACGTGTCCTCCAGCTTCAGGTTTTTCCAGTTACTTTATCAAGATATGACCATATTAAAGGTACTACCTTGCATGTGGTGCCTGAAGGGTATTCCTTCTTTGCTGGTGCATGTGAGTTTTCCCTCCGAGATTAGTTCTCATTTGAGTTACAACACAGTCCTCCTGCTCTTTTTCTTCAGGCACGATCATCCTGCAGAGGTATCATACACTCTTTGCATGGGGTGGAAGCTCTTCATCCCAGCTGCTTCTGTAAAGCATCCAAAACTCTGTCAGAGGCTTTTTTTACTCAGACTCCCAGTGCACATCCCGAGAATATTTTTCCTGAGACGTGTGAGGGCTGCAGTTTGAATGGGGGACCTAAGTTTGGACTTGCTGTAACACCTCTTTGATACGAGGCTGAAGAACTGTTGAGTCAGACTTTGCCGCATCCTCTCACCAGAATGTCAAGCCTTCCACAGAAGGATTCTGACCTCTCAAATTGATAAGACACAGAGGTCTTTAGTAATATGATTCTGTGTTGGGGTCCTGTACAGAAGTTATGATTCCAGCACAGAGTATTTTTAGCAGAAGTCCCAAATCCTGCCTCTGGATGCAGATACAGGAATGAAGTGCCATGAAGAATTTCATTGCTGACAAAGGAAACAGAATATCAGATTAGATGAGTTTCATTCTACCTTCTTTGTTCTTAAATTTCCTCTGTCAAAAGGATCATCTCTTTTCCCCATAGATTCTTGGCCATAAATCACAAAACCAGTGGTGAAGGTTTTAAGAGTCCAAATTCTGCAAAAGGTTAGCCTTTCAGCTTTCCTCTAATGGCCTCCATGACACAGTGCAGTACACTAAAAATGTAGGAAGAGGTGTATAAATGTTGGATAACTAACGTGTTGGATAACGTGCATTTTGTTCAAATAATTCATTAGGACTTCATTAAGAACTTGTTATCTCTTTTGCTCAGAGGAAACTAATAAATGCATCATGTAAGTATTTAACAGGATTGCAGAAGTATGAGTTAAAGCAAATGCTTAGCACAGTTCTGAAATGGTTACTTTTCTCAAATTCCAGACAAGTCTGATGTTAATTTTAGTTTCCTGAAGGACACTTGTGTTTTGTTATGACAGACCAAAAATTGTGTTCAGTATTTCCAAACTCCCTTTTGCAACACATAATTGTTTTATCTTTGTTTATCCATCAAAGCCTTAGAAATCTCTTTTGATTACTAGATGTATTGAAAAACATGTAGTTACCTCCCAGTGCTTAATTCTTTTAATCTTTTCTTGCCTTTAGTAATATTCTTGTAATACTTGTTTCATTCCAGTCCTCCTTACACTCTGCATGTGTCAAGATTTCTTCCTGTTGGTCCTATAATACTTATCTCTCACTATGGATGTAGATGCATCCTCTCTTTTTACCCCCAGCATCCTCCTCTGTGCTGTTTGAATAAAAAGCTAGATTATCTGAATGCTCAAGGTCAAGTGCTAAACCTTGTCAGCTGATCTCTGTTTGTTTACAGACAGAACAGACAGTTCTGAAAATAACCCAACTTGGTGCCCATTTTCCTATTTTGAGGTTGATGTTGAGGGTAGTAGGAGCAACAGTAATGTACATATTCTTTTTGAAATACATAGAAAGCTCACATTTGAAGTTGTGTAAAGAGAAAGTTTTAGAAAACTTTTTAAATTTTTGGCAGATTTGTACCTCCTTTAGTAATATTTGTTGGCTAACTCTCTCTTACCTAAACTGTCTGAGTTGAATTTGTCTGATCATTCAGTATAGTAGCCCCTCTGGTAAGGCTCCAGCTCCAGTAAAGTTAATGGCAGCTGTCCAGTTTCATTTACTGAGAGCAGAATCAAAGTTATTTCCTATTTCATGTTATCTGATGAAGGACTTGATTAAAACTTTTCCACTAGGCAGATATGGCCTCCTATGTTTAGGTTTTTTTTTCTGTCTAGAAACTGATTTCCCAGAAATAAGGAAATATTGCCCTTTCTCTTTCAGCTTAGCTTCTGATAATTATTTAAGCAGTCCAAGCTGAAGAGTTTCATTTCTTGCTTCTCTCTGAGTATGATTTCAAAGTAATTATTTGCAACTAAAGTGGGAGAGTACACTTTCCTTCAACAAAACCATTTTCTCTGCAGTAAAATCACATTGTGTAGATGCATTGTTTCCTATCCTGGATAGCTTCTGGATTTTTGGATTTGATAGCAGTACTTCCAGCACGGTACTCTGCACATTATGTGACACTTAGGAGTGTTCTATTCTTCATCCTCCTCCTCTTCCTCCATCTCCACCTCCTTCTCCACCTTCTCCTCCTCCTCCTCCTCCTTTTCCTCCTCCTCTAACAAATAAAAATCTTATGATGGTGATAATAAAAATAAAATATTAGGGTAGAATCTACTGTAGCAATTTCATTGAATTTTAGTTTTAGTGGCTTTTGTTTGGGCATTTCTAGATGCTTCAGATTTCCCTGTTTTATTGCCTTCTGGGTAATTCTTGGATTGTCTTGGGGTGGTTTTAATTTTTTTTATATTATTATTATTATTATTATTATTATTATTATTACATACTTTCTGCCTGAGATCACAGATTTATCTTTTCGTTATCTTTCATCCCATTTATATTTATGAGTTTATGATGAGTGCATGAAAAAAGTCATTGATGTTTCTTATTTGACCCAGTGTGTTTCTGTGGCAGCTTACACTGCCCAGCTCTCCTTTGATGAGGATGCAAAGGTACAGTAGCAGCTGCAGTCAAGTAAAAAGCAATAAAAAATAATTCCTGAAGAAGACATACTGCCTGTAGGACAGCAGGATCCTTACATCCTCTGATACATCTCTCACCTGAGCATGGTATTTTGGAGCTAGCATGAGGTTATTAACCATAGAAACTTGAATTGACTTAAAACCCATATTGATGTAGACAACTTATCAGCAAATGAATTTCTTTAAAATTTACAGCGTTGTTACTTCAGCCTTTATTTTTCCAAGTTATTGTTCGCTTACTAGATATTTAAATATGCATTGTTTATAAAGTACAGACATCAAATGACCAAACTATTACATATCAAATGATTTGCCAGAGACATTTAAAAACATATATGTTCATTTTGAACTTATTTTATTTATTTTGCTTTTATTTAGTGATTTTTAATTGACCAATATATAATCATAGAATTCTTTAGGCTGGAAAAGCCCTCTAAGATCAAATCCAACTGTTAAACCTGCACTGCCATGTTCACTAGTAAATCATCTCCCCACCTGCCACAGCCACACATCCCTGAACACTTCCAGGGATGATGATTCTACCACTTTCCTGGGCAGCCTGTTACAATGCCTGACCACCCTTTCAGCAAAGAATTTTTTCCTAATATATAATCTAAACCTTCCCTGGTGTTATTTGAGGTCATCTCATCTTGTCCTGTCGTGTTACCTGGGAGAAGAGACCAACTTCCACCTGACCACAAGCTCCCTTCGGGGAGTTGTAGAGAGTGATAAGGTTCCCCCAGAGCCTCCTTTTCTCCAGCCCCTCAGATGCTCCTCATCAGACCTGTGCTCCAGCCCTTGCAGCGCCCCGTTGTCCTTCTGGGGATACGCTCCAGCCCCTGAGTGTCCTCCCTGAGTGGATGGGCCCACAGCTGGACACAGCACTCCAGGTGTGGCCTCACCAGTGCCCAGTGTAGGGACACAATCCCTGCCCGGCTCCTGCTGGCCACACCATTCCTGATCCGGGCCAGGATGCCACTGGCCTTCTTGGCCCCCCAGGCACACGGCTCATGAACAGCAGCTGTCAGCAGCACCCCACGGCCTTTTCCACTGGGCAGCTTTCCAGACACTCTTCCCCAGCCCGCAGTGCTGCATGGGGTTGTTGTGAGCCAAGAACAGGACCTGGCACTTCACCTTATTGAACCTCATCCAGTTGGCCTCAACAAATTTATCCTGTCTGTCCAGATCCCTCTGTAGTACCTAAATTACTTAAGTAGTTAAATAAATAAACAACTGAGATTTAGAAACCTTTATTCATTCTTTGCATTGACAGCATTTTCCAACTAAAATTAAGCTCTGAAAATGTTATTTTATTTTTTTTCCTAACATCGCTGCCATGCTAGCCAGTAAGAGTTGTCCTCGGAAGTATTCCAAACTGGATATGTATATCCACTGCAAAGTGGCTTAGGGAATATTAGTTCATTCAGTTAATTTGAACAGTATGAGCCTGATTCAAGCTGATGAAGTCAGATCTCTAGACTTCTCTTATTTGATGTATTTCTTCAATTTTAGAGATCTAAAATACTTAGGAACATGAGTAATAGCACCTCTTCAACTAGTAGCAGAGTTTTCAGAGGGAATACTGAGTCATGTAATGTTATTTACACAGCTGAGCATTGTTAGAATTGTTCTGAAGACTCGGTTGTACAACAATATTTTCGTTAAAAGCAAATTTGAATAACATTTTCATCTGAGATATAGCTGCATTCAATTACTTGGAATTACGCAGATTCTTTCATTTTATCAGTTGTTTGCAGGATCAGATCTGAAACAGATTTTTTCAAATGTAGGGACTGTATTTACAAGTGTTACCATTTATTTTCCTGAGCTTTCACAAAAGCAGTAGAGGGCGCTGAGCCAGCGGACGCCGCCCGGTGTGGGTTTCTTCCTCCCTGCTCTGGATTTCCCCGTCCTGGGATTTCCCACTCTGCCTCAAGGAGAGCCTTTATAAAGAGCAGGCTGGAGCTCTTGTAATAAACTGCTGCAGAGCAGAAAGTTCTCCCAGTGCTTCTTCGCAGAAAATAGAAAGTAAAGTTTTGAATTTACTTTCTTTACCCAGTAACAGCAATTAAGAATGTTTAAAGAGATGGGAAGAACAAGCCAGGCTGTGCTAGTAATTTTGTGTGTGTTAAGGACTGGTAAGTTGGGGAAGGTGGGGGTTGGTGGTGTTTGTTTTATTTGTTTTAACTTTGTTAAGTGTAAAATGACCTAAAATTTACTGTTTGATATTTATTTCTTTTCTCCAGTTACCTTTTCATTTCAGTGAATACAGCTGTCAATTAAGTAGCTCTGTCAAAATGTCAGGAAGCTTTTTTTGACATTTACTTTGAGCTTTTCTGTGCTTGGCAATGACTCAGTCATTTTTCTATTGAGTTTGCTAAAAGACAGTCTAGGAGATAACTGCAGTATATCACTGCATGCTTGATTTTTTGCTGTCATTCCTGACAGTATCAGGCAAGTTTGGTACTAAATGTCCTGTTGAAAGTGTTTCAGCTGTTGTCTTTGCTATTTACCTGCTACCTCTCCCCTCAAAACTTACAAAGTTTAAGAACCAGATCCACCTGACAAAAAAATGTTATATTGTGCTAATGCCTTTATTTAAATTTGGTTTATGCCATTTTATACATGAAAACTGTCTGTTAGTCATCTGAGTCTGTATTGTCTTTGAAAAAAATAGCAATGTTTATGGGGTGTTTTGAATATGTAAACCACTGTATGAGCTTTATTAGTTTGACTTCCACACAACCATAAAGAACTGAAGCATAAAGACCTCATATCACAGTAGAACATGAGAAGAAATAGGAAGATAAAAGCTGAGAAAGCTGCTGAATTGATGTGTGTTTTCCCTTTTGTAGTTAAAGCTTTTGAAATGGAAATTATACCAGCTGAGAGAATTGTGGCACCGATTGGAGGCACACTCATACTCACATGCAATGCTACTGGTTGTGCATCACCAAGTTTTTCCTGGAGAACACAGATGGACAGTCCCCTTGGAGGAAAAGTCAGCAACCACAGGACACATTCTACATTGACTATGAATCCAGTTAGCATTGTGAATTCTCATTCTTATCTTTGTACTGTCATATGTGATCAAAGAGAACAAAAGGAGAAGAGTGTCAAAGTTGAACTTTACTGTAAGTAAAATAGTAAAATTCTCTTTACATAGTGCCTGTTGATAGAAAACTCAATAATTGTTTTAGATATTGTGGTTACCAGTTAACTTTTAATTCTAGGATAATGAGTCTGTTATAGCTCAACATATACTTCCTTCTAAGATTCCTTTGTATGTCTGTTCAGGACACTTTCTTAGCCCTTTTCTGCTTAGGTTTCTGCATTGAAGATTGTATGTACTAGTATTTTTATTCTTATTTTTGGTAATTCTTAAAAGCCAAAAAATGCACTGCATTCCCAGAGCTGGGGGAGAAAAGTAGTTTGCAGGGGAGTAATTCAGCTGTCGAAACCTACCAGCACAGAAAACAGGATAGTGTATGGATTGCTCTGACTGTCTACTGTTAGCCAGCTATATCACTGCCTAGATGCCATGTGGAATCTTACTAGATCTTTTGTGATCATGTTTCAGCAATAGTACAAATAAAATTCCCGTTAGTATATGAAGTGCTTGTAAAGGACCTGTAGGTCTTCAGGTCAAGATATGTCTTGTAATAATGTTGATAGAATGTCATCTAAACTCAAGATACTTGGTATCTGGATCTTGCTCTTATGTTGACCCTACTATTCATCTCTGCTAGTCTAAAGAAATTGGTTTTTTTCTTTTAGCTTTCCCCAGTGATCCTATCATTGAGATCAGCCCATCCTTAGTTGCTGGAGAACCAGCCACTGTAGTCTGTAAAATTCCTGATGTGTATCCTTCTGATCACCTGGAAGTTCTCCTGAAGAAAGATGAACATGTTATTCATGAGAAAGATTTTTTTGAAGATGACAGCACAAACACAGAGACCAAAATTGTGGCATATACATTTCATCCAATGCCTGAAGATATTGGGAAAGAGATTACCTGTGTGGCCAGGTTACCAATTGCTGATATGGACTTTGAACCCAAAGAAAGAACATCTTCTCAGAAACTTAATGCAAATTGTAAGTATTTTTGTACAAGGCCTTTGGCTAGTTAGCTTTCAAAACTGCAAACAAAACATCTTACTAAGTCTGGAAAAAATGTTCCATTGTCCTACTAGAATACTCATTATTCATTTTTTTCTTGGTATTCTGTGACATGTATCTCTAGAAAAGCTAGTGTTAGAGATGTGCATGCCATTCTTCATTTACATACTGATCTTGTCTTTCTTTTGTTCTCTTACAGTTGGTCCACAAAATACTGTCATTACTGCATCTCCAGGCAACTCGGCAATGGAAGGAGACTCTCTGAACCTCACTTGTGTGACTCAGAGTAACCCACCAGCACAAATAGTTTGGAGTAAACATTGGGCTGAAGGAAGCATTCAGCATCTGATAAAAAACAATGTTCTTTCTATTCCCCATGTCCATTTCAATGATTCAGGACTGTACATCTGTGAAGTAATTAATCTGGTAACTAATAAAACAGAGAAAGCAACTGTGGACATTATTATACAAGGTACAACTCTGCTTGAGTTTCACTTGTATTATGCAGTACTTAACTGGCTGATCTCTGTTATGTTAGAGGATGCTGAAACACTGAAAATTAGGAAAATATGGGGCCTTCCTTGTTACATATTCAGGATTTACCTTCAATTTAAGGCTGCTCCTCATGGGCTGTACTTTTTATTTCCATATTAATTTTCAGCTAATTCTTTCTGTTCTGCTGTTGTACTTGTACACTTCTATACATTTCCCACAATGCAACACTAAAAGCCATAAAAGAATCTGAGAAAGTGAGGGGGGGACACACACTGTTATTTCCTTGAAGTATAATGTGTGTACCAGTTTCACAGGGACATCACAGTGTCCTTCTTTGAACTAATAGTTTTAGTCATTAGTAATAAAATTAGTAGACATTTAATGGTAAAACTGTTTTGGACATAATATTATTGTTGTTGTTATAATATATTATGATTGATTTATTGCTACTGTTTTGATGGGGCCAAAATTCTTAGAGGAGTCTGGGATCAAAACCAAAATAAATAGATCCTTGAGCAAGCAATTCCTGCTTTCTTAAAACCCTCTGTCTTTAGTACTTTAGCATTACTCTAACAGCCTTTTCTTTTGTCATGCAGGTGCTCCAGTCATTACAAAACTCTCCATTGAACCTTCTACAACTGTTCAAGAAGGAGAAAATGTTTCCATACAATGTTCTGCTGAAAGTAACCCTCCTCCCAAGATTATTTTAAGGAGAAAATCTGACAATGCAAACATGAGGCCTTACAGTGCCAGGAGTATTCTTCTTCCATCTGTGATGTTCCAAAATGGAGGAGACTATGAATGTATAGCAGAAAATAAGTTTGGGAACAGTAGAAGTGAAATCACTCTTAATGTGAAATGTAAGTATGTGTAAAGTTTTCCCAGTCATTTAAAAAAAGTTAGTTCTTCAGTGATAAATATAACCACCAAATTAAACAAAACCCTGTGAGAACAAAAAATCATCACAGTCCTCTGCTTTTCCCTTAGACAGGGGCAGTGTTGATGAAGAAAACAATGTCATGAAATCTTTAACCTGATGACAGTCTTTAATACAGATCTGAATGGGTGAGAAACTGATCTACCTGGTTAGAAGTATCTGGTTAAAATGTTTAGGCTGTGGAGGGTTTGTATGGAAGCTCCATTACCGAGTGCTTTGTTTTTATTTTGAGAGTGAAAAAGAAATTAGCTTTGGGAGGGTGACAATCTGGTATCCAATAGGACACGTTGAATCCATCTCTAAAAAATCCAGTGATGATTAACTATAGGACTCTTCCTTTCAGATGGACCAAAGAATACAATGATCACTGTTATCCCTACCGCTGCTCTTAAAGAAGGAGAAACCGTGACACTGAAATGTACTAGTTCTGGTAATCCAGCTCCCGTGATCTCCTGGAAGAAAAAGAAGGCCACCGGGGAGTCCGAGAAAATTTCTAAAAATGCAACTTTAACTATACAGAACTTGAAAAGTCAAGACCTGGGGCTTTATGAATGTGAAGCTTATAATCAATTTGGCAAGGAAGAAAAAGCTGTGAAATTATATGTTCAAGGTTCGTAGAACAAGACAGAAAACAAGTTTTTTGGTCTATGTATTTTAGGTCCAGATCTTCTTTGTGAAAAATGAGGTAACTGTGTCTTTGATGTCTGTGGTGTTAGGAGGTGGCCCTAATGTTACTAAGTGATTTAGGAAGCTTTAAACAATGAAGCATGAAGTCTGCCTTAGTACAGGTAGCTTATGAAAGGTTAAGTCAGCTGGGCCTCCATCACTCATTCCCGCTGACAAATGTATGCATGAGGTAAGGAAGACATGCAGTGCCTGGCAGGAAATATCCTTCCAAGCAGGCCTCAGTGGGTATCTGCATAGGAAAGATTCAAGGAGACAGTACGTGCTGAAGCTGCTCTGTGGAAGCACTGTATTACAGCTCCTTACATCTTCCCGAAGCTACAACTCTGTTTGCTGCTCTTACAAGCTGCATTTAAGTTACAAGAAATGCTGATTCCTCAGCTTAGATGGAATGATAGCAAAGTTTCACTTTCAATAGTAATCAGACTTCTCAGCTTTAGCTCTGCTACTTCTGCCTATTGCATAGCAACAGTGTCTTGCTTAGGGATCACTTCTGCCACCAATTCAGGTCTCTTCCCTGTTCTTTACTATTTTTATAGCTGCACCAAAAAATATACTTTTGATTTCCCCTTCAAGCAAAGCGAAACAAGGACAAAGTGTTACCATTCCTCACATATCTGCAGATTTTACATCTCTTAGCAGTAGTCTGTGAAAGAACGCTGGTGATGGGCTCACAACCCTTGAAACAGTAGATAGCAAATGTACCACAGACAGGGCTCAGCTAAGGGACGCAGGAAAATACACATGCATACCATTAATGAACTGGGAGAGCAGTCTCAGCACATAGTACCTATGTCAAAGGTTAGTTAATATAACTGCTGTGTAGAGTTCATATTAGAATTTTTTTTACACGGTGACATCTTCAGTTTCATTAAGAATGAATTGTCTTTAAAAAAAATGACATAAGGTGCATAGGTTCTTGTCATAAGTGATAGGGTCTTAATGCTAATGAAAACTTCTGTCCAAAATAGCAGAAGCATAAAATAATTGCTGCTTCAAAATTTTTCGTATTTCTACTTCATCATTTGAAAGCAGGATATAAAATTGCGGAACCTTGTAAAAAAAATACAATTCTAGGACTCCTTCCTTTGCCTTTTCTGTTTCTCTTCTGTTGAAAGAGGACATCAGCCTCTGGGTTTGTTGGTCTGTGCCCTTTCACAAACTCAAACAAATAAAGAGTGAATTTCAAATAAGAAAATTAAAAGAGGCTCAATATAATGTAAAAGTATACAACATACTCTATCAATTGATAAAATGTTCTTTTTGCCAGCTGCTGTTGCCTTCAGTGGTGAAGGATAGCTGGTGACAGAGCAATGTCTAAAGCTACATGTTCAACTACTACAGCGGGCCCATGAACTGGATTAGTATTTTGCATGTAAAAGCTGACGATGCCTCATGAGTTTTGCTTCTGTTCGTTGCTAAATCCTGCCTTGCATGTCTTTTCAGTTCCTCTCCAAAATATTCTTGTGTTAGTATATCCATCAGAAAATGTTAAAGAAGTAGAAAATATCACTGTTACTCAGAGATGGTCCTGAAAAAACCCCACCAGGAGAAATTATTCTACCATCAACAAGAGGAAACTTTATACTCTGCAGTGTCACCAAAAATTATACAAGCATATATGTCCTTCATATTTTCAGTAAGGCCGGAACAACATTTCAGAGATTGAGAGAGCTGTTGTAGGTAGCTGGGTCTATTGCCTTAAACCTATTGTGTTTGTACTTTTTAGTGAAATCTGTGTCAAGGTGAGCACAACTAGTTCATAGCTGATCCTTGCATGACAGTACTGTGGTTAACCTAAAAAAATGCCTCACCCAAAATCAAACCAAAGAACCTGCTCAGAATATGCTGCATTTTAACCTCCTTTCAGTGCAGCTGTCATTCTCTCTTACCTGAGTTGGTGTGATAGTTTTAAGGATAGGGCCACAAAAAGGTGATTCTCGGCTGCATTTCTGTCCACATGCATGGACAATGAGACTAATCTAGAGAAGGTTATGTTTCACAAAAAATCTAAATATTGAGCTTTTAAATCATGGTCTTCCTCTTGAAGGATGAATTTCAGGAGGTTGAAACATACCCAAATGTTTCCTGAGTATCATATGTGTTATTCCTCCTGTATTCTTTGTGAATTTCATGGTGTTCTCCATTGTAGATGATATCAGATAGGTTTGAACTTGCATAGCAAATTCAAGACCAAGATAGGACTTAAACTATGTAATATGAAGTTACTAAGAAAAAAATGTAAGAAAAACACAAAAAGTATGCTTTGTGCGTGAAAACAGAAATATGTTCCAAATGAAGGTCATCAATAACACTGCTTTTACAGTGATGCACATGTATCTGTTTTAAACAATATTTACACTTTTTAATCTCCTTTTGTCTCCATTTTCAGCAAGATTGGAAGAACCAGATCAGATGATACCAGTGATTATTGCATTCTCATCTGTAGCAGCAGTAGCGGTACCTGCAGTTGCAATTTTGATCTACGTGTCAAGACAGGCAAAGGTCAATGGATCCTACAGTCTTGTAAAAGCACTCAGGTTGAAAGTTTGATCATGTGAATATGTCTTTCGTTGATAATAAGCACATTTATTTATTGCTGTGACTGGTTCTACTCTTCTGTAACGTATGGTAACAAACAAGTGACTTAAGAACAGCACCATGTGATAGCAAATGGGCTTATTTTCATGTTTTGATAAGTGTTTTGGTATTTAAATTAAAGGAAGAGCTAGAATCCTGACCTAGAAATTGTTAAATCACTTCTGTGTTGAAGCATTGTGAACAAAGAGTTCTATGGAGAACTAGGTTTGTACATAGTGTATAATTTGTGTTATAAATATGTTCAACTAAATATCAGTTTGTAAAACTGAAGTCTTCTTACAACTGTACAGGGAAATTTTGTTAATTCAAAGATATAAATCAATATTGCTTGAGATGATCAGGTGATTTTTATTGTGTATTACTTCACAGCATGAATGTTTTTTATATCATTTGTCTGGTTGTGGTAAGGTTTGGAAAATGTTCTCTTTTCATTGATATTGCCATAAACTCTGTACCTTCAGTGAAGTTACATAATCACTGGGCTATGCATTCTTATCAAATTTAAACTAATTTAAGCCTTTGAGGCTCATTTGTGAAACATTTTATTTTAAATATTATTCAAAAATGTTTGGGGTTATAATCCAGTAAATTCTAGGACTTCTAAGGCATTCTTGCTGGCTTCAATCATTCTCAGATCAATCTCAGAATTCCATTATTTTGTGATGAGCCGAATCAAACTCTTACAAAACAGAAGTAGATTGTAAATAATCTTTACAGATTCCACTGCAAAATAAAAGTACCAGTAGATTTATTTGACTAAATCCCCCTAAGTGATGCTTGTTTATGATTATACCAGAATACACACTACTGTGGAAGGAAATTGTCCTTGGCAGCAGCAGTTGTGGGTGTCGTGGGAAGGGCACAAGCAAGGCTGGCAGCAACCTCAAGGCAGAGGGCAGGGGACACAGGCAAAATCTGTGCACCCTGGCAATGGTGAGCAAGTTGTTTCCTGAAGAAATGCCCTTCCCAAGCTTCTCACTATGGAAATCTAAACCACGTGCTTGACAATTTTCCTTTTAACAGAGAACCGGTGTCTGCATGCTTCACTCTGGTTAGTGCCTCTTTCACCACACACTTTCCAGTGTTGGCAAAATGGCTGTGAAAACAGTGGACTTCCAGTGCAGAAGCAAAGATGGAGGGAAGGAGAGGTAGAGTTTGATAGTATTCCTCCTTACTCCCTTCTCCTGACTGGCGGTGGTGCTTTGACTCATCTGGTGCTGATGTTCAGCACCTGTGAGAGGTGCAGGCTCTGTGACTGAGATGTTGAAATGCATCCTGATGCACTGTGGCCTGATCCGCTGTGCTGGGTATAGGAAGGTGGGCCTGGCCCCTCCAAACTTGCACACAAGAAGCTCAAGCAGAGATACGTGAAAAGAATATGTCTTTACATAATACACATGGTAACAACTGCTGCCAACAGCAAGGCAAATGCGGGTACTAGCTCTGGGATGAGGCTAGCTCTGGGATGAGGCAGTGGTACACATGTCCCATATTTTTTCATAGTGTGTTCAGTGGTGTTTTGTGCACAATAAATCAGTTCATGCAGGATGTCTTATCTAGATTGGAAAGGGAGGCTTGGAAAGTGGAGGTGTTGCAGAAAAATGGGAGAGCAGTGTGGACTTGGCTTGGAGGAATGTGAGCATGCAGTAGGAGGGTGAAGAAAAAGATTGAAGACAGAGGAGGAGGAGAGCTTTGACAGGCCCATGACATAAATTTCTTGGAGGTGGTGCCAGGCATATTTATTCAGAATAATGTCAGGCCTGTCTCAGTGCTGTCTTGCAAATAAACCAGAAAGCATGATTTTTTCCACTGTGCAAAACTTTGGTGCACACACATTTTGCCTAATCAGGGAGGTTCTGGTGTCTGTGTTGCAGGAAGCATAGCTAGAAAAGATACAGAGAAGGAGCACTGGAAAACAGGACAAATGAAAATGCCTGGGACTTTCCAGTTTGGAGAGAGAATGCTGAAGGAGGAGGGGTTCTGACTGATGTTTTCCAAATTGTGAAAGCAGTTGGTAGCAGACAACAGATGCAAAACTGTTTGCTGAATTACACAATTCCAGAACTACAGGATATGCAAACTAAGGAGACAGTGGTTTAACAAAAAAAATAGAACAGTACTTTTTTACAGAGTGAATGTTAATCTACTGGAAGCTGATGCAGAAGGGTCAGGGAGATAACAGTATCAATTGGTTCAAAAGCAGAATGGAGAAAATAATGGGCTAAAGGTCCATAAACAAAAAACAAAAGGGAGTAGACAGAAATGTACTGTACAACATCCCTAATTCAATGGCCACTGTTGCTGAGCAATCCTCAGGATATATACCAGAGAATGTGGCCAGTGTGTGATATCCTGAAATAGTGTCTTTCACTGCTGGAGACATCCTGGGCTTGGTGGCTTACTGGTGAGACGCACCAAGGTATGCCTTGCCTTCTTACTCCTCCTCTGAGCAGCCTTGGGCCAGACTTTACAGAAGGAGCATAAATGTTCCTGTGTTGTTTTTCCCTCTCCTGTGGATTGAAAAGATGAAAGATGGGTGGGAGAGAAATAGGAGCCATCTTGCAACAGTGCTTTGGTGCTTGAGTAATCTTCCCTGGAAATTCCCCCACGAGCTTCCAGTGTTCTTTCAGCTGTTGGTTTTGTCAAATACAGATGTTAATGTCCACGTGGCTTAGGTGCCCTCTCAGGACCTCCATTAAGGTATTAAGTGACTTAAGTCAATAGGAATTGCCCCTTGATTTCGACAGGGCCACTTTTCCCCCAGAAACATTAAGTGAATAGATAGAACCAGTGCCCATTTTAGGAGAGGTTGCTCTTGTGTGGGCAATGAGCTTCCTAGCAGTGAAATCACAAAGAAAAGTCTTGCCAGGGGATTTCCTGCCCTACTGTCTGATTCTTGGTATTTTCCAGGGAACTTAATAATATCAGTACAAGCTTGTCCTATGGAGGTTGAAAGTTCACAGTCAAATAACTTCTCTTTTTATTCAAAATTACAGAAGGAATATTGCTTCTCCTTACACAGTTTCTCATCAAGCAATATGCAGAGCCTCTGCCCTGGCAAAAAGTCATGAACAGCAGCTCCAGCCCAGCAAGTGCTTTCAGAGCTGCCTGGAGATCTAGGTAAGAATCCCTGCCACAAGGCCTGTCTTTATCATCAAGAAAGTGGTCTGTAAAGCAAAGAGCTGTGACAGGTCCTCTCAGGTTTTCTCTATAAAGTCACTTCACAGGTTATAGATTGGCTTTTTTCCCTATCTGATCTGTGCTCAAGCATAGCTTTGTCTTTTCGTCTGCAAGAGTTTAACCCAAAGATACCACAGGGCAATGCTCATGTGAGTCTGGATTTTAACAGGTTTTAACAGCAAAATCTCACTCCCTGAAGTCAGTTCAGGATGTATTCTTTCATGTAAAGCTCAAACAGGAAAAGATACATATTTTAAATGTCTTCAAGAATGCTTTCAAATAATTTTTTAGGTACACTGAAGGGGACAGTTAATGTATCCCATGAGAGAGATGCTGTCATCTGCTGGAGATAACACTGGTGGCCTTGTATTAGAAGGAGCAGGCTCCCTCTGTTTCCAGAGACTAGCAGGGCCTGATCAGGATATTTAAGGCCAAATGATGATGTGGTGTCTCTGAATGGGGCAGGTTATTCACCTCCATGGACTTGCTGCTGTGCTGGACCACATAACTTCTTTAAGCAGAGCATGTTCCCCTGGAAGGGATCTGATCTGGAAATTCCTCACAAACAGGGAGTATGCAATTGTCCTTAGTTATTGGTGGTGCCCTTCCTCTCATGTATACATGGCCCACTTCCTAATCCAATTTTTCTGTCCTTTTACACCATTCTCCCCAAATGATAATTGCATGCTGTAATCAAGTCATCTCTTATTTCTTCGTTAAACAAAAGATATAGGGCTGTTGGAAGCCTACGTTTATCCGGCCTTTTCTACAGCAGTAAATAATCCTTGTAGTTTCTTCTAAATCCACTCCAGCACTACACATACCTTTTAACATGAAGCAGGAAAGTTTGTCAAACCAACCAGTCTGAATTTTACCTAGACCATTCAACTTAGCAATCAAAACCTGACCGAGTTTTTGACATTACACTCAGTTCGAAGGCCACTTCACATTTAAGAAAGAAGTGAGAGAAGTGGTTCTATCAGGGAAACTCCCTCTCTTGTTCCTTTGTCTGTTGTGCAGCTAAACAGTCTTTAAGCCTCACAATCTTTTGGGATCCACATGCTACATATCCTGCCACCAAGGCAGTGCAAGTTATGTTACCAGAAACATGGAAATGCTTGTGAAAAGAGTGATGTGCTTTGCTGTTGGCTCCCAGGCATCTTAGTAGTGTTTTGTTCCAAGTATCTGCCAGGTACAAAAGCAGGGAATCTCCTGCCTGTCCCTCTGCCCTTCTCACCTGAGGAGTCCTTCTGGTGTTGCTGAAGTTCACAGAATGGCCGAATATGCGGCTGTGAGATACAGGACTGGGAAGTTCCCCTTGTTTACCAGGTCCATGGTTCCTCTCAGTGGTTCTGCTCTGTTTATGGTTCTTTGCAAAGGAAACAAGAGAAACACTTTTTTGACAGGTTGAAAATTTACCCTTTAAAGGCACTCTTTACTTTTTGCAATGTGATATCTATCGGGACATTTAAATCTGAAGATTTATTTCTTCAAAAGGCAAGTATATGTTTTATAAATAGATGTGATAGGGGGTCTGGGACTCAGTGCTTATGCAACTTGAAGGAGGACAACAACTACTTTCCTTTTTTTTAATTGCAGTAATAAACACTATATTCATATGTGTTAAAAAAGACGGGAGCATATGAGGAAAGTAAGAATATTTGACTTTAATCCTCTTTGCTGTGTGTTATTGTAAAAACTAAAATGCTCTGTCCTAACGCTGCTGTTTTTTTGTCTTAAATATTTTTCCTTTCCTTTTGAATGAGAGGCAGATATGGGACATCTGCTCTCAGCAGCTGAAAGTAATGGTGGCATATGATGTTCCAACACAGATGTCGTGTCTTGAACACTCCCACGTATTTCCAACTGCTATATTTCATGTTGTTCCTTCATGTTTATTGGAGATTTCCAGTGATGGAGACTATCAGTTTTTACTGTGATGTAACTTTGAGACACTGCTACCAGTTGAGCCACAGAGCCTCTTTGCTAGTCAAACCTGGTAGATTAAACTCTCTTTTTACATTCCCAGGCACTTGGTGTACAGGGCAGAAAACAGCACTTGACCCTTTGGCACCACTGCTAACATGCAGCTGAATAGAGAACTTCAGAACATAGGGCTGTGATATTTACTTGACTTTCAGCTAATGGGCTCAAACAACAAAATATTACCACAAATGGTGCATTCATTTGCTTGTTCCAATAGCAGGAATACATATAAATTGGAGTTAAAACACAACTGCATTCAGTTTTTAAAATGACATTGAAAATGTATCTACTATTTTTTCTGTCGATTTCCCATTTAACTTAAATTGAATATTTTGTCCCTTTATTTATACCCAAGCATTAAAACATTTGAGTGAGGTAAGACAGCATGATTCTTCACTGTTGAATATTCATTCAGGCACTCATATCTGAAAACCATGCAGAAATAAATATTTTAGTGAGCTAATTTAGGTTTTGTAGATAAGCTCTGGGAAAAAGGAAAGAAAATTTTCTTCATACAAACAAAATGAAGTTCTAGCATCACGTTGTTGTGGAGGCTTTTGTTATAGTTCATAATCACAATGGTCTTGGTGCTGATAACAGAGCAGGCATGGAACAGATAGCAACATTTTGTTTGTATTGATTAAAGATCACTTCTTTTGAGAAACTGTGATAATGTTGGCATAAATCACTTTTCCCAAGTTGTCTGAGGGGAAGTAAAAAGCAAGAACATGGCAGAATCAGGCTCTGCTTGCTTTGTCTGACAGCCAAAAAATTGGTGTATCTGTAGAAACAGATAAAGAAATTAATAGAATGCAGGAGAACATATTTCTACGTCTAAAGGTAAATTCCTAGGCTGAAATTCTGTGTTCAAAACACAAATGTACTGAAACATCCCATTTTTTTTATTGTATGTATAAACTTCTTGTCAGAACTTACTTCCTCTCCCTCTTGTTTGCTGTTTAATAGTGTCTGTGGTAGCAAGCATTTGAGGCACACACTTTACCTGTGGGGTGTGTGATCATTCCTGTATTCCTTCCTGTGTCTAGCTCACTGTTAATTCAATAAAATGAGAAGGTACAAAACCTCCAATATTCACTTCTTCAAATATGAAAATCTACTTCATAAAAGCTGTTGTGCTTTCTAATTAGCAAAGTCCTCTTGCTGCAAAAATGAGAGACAGGTGAGTAGATGTGAGTTATGATCAAGGCACCTGTTTAGCCTTGGGTTTAATTTAATCGGGAGGAGCAGAGGAATTCTGTGTGAGATTACTGCTAAATCATCCACAAGGTTTCTGCAGTCTTTTACAGATGCATATGCATAATTTTTGAATAAGACCAAATTAAGAAGGTAACAAGAAAATTGTAGAAAGACTTAGTGAAAGGGAAATGACATTCATTATGATGTAGGGCATAAGAATGACCACACTATGTCAAGCCAAGGTTTTTAACCAGCACCAGCTAAAACCGAATGCCTAAAAATTCTGTAAAATCAACAAGCATGGTAATATGCTCTCTAAATGCCCTCCCAAACTCCAGCTGCTTTGAAGCTCAGGAGTTTCCTGCCTCAGAGATTTCTTCACTGCATTTAGTAACTTGCAAGGGTTTTTTTTCTGTTCGTTTTGTCACTTGAAAGTATGTAAATCCATAGCATGCACAACATCCTTGTTTTCAAGAGAAGAAGCACTGCTTTGTTGGGTTTGAAAAGTTATGGTGGTCTGTTTGGGAGCTTTTGAAATTTCTGCCTTACACTCTTTTGGTTTGTGTTCTTTTCAAAACGGAATAAAGCAGGAGAAAGTTTGAGCCATCTTTCAACACTGAGCTATCTAGATTTCCAGATAATGTCTGGGACACAAGAGAATGTGGTGTGAAGAACTCTGCACAGCATTGCCACAAGCTGTCAACAACAGGAGAGAGGGATTTGGCAGTGATCCCACAACCTAGCTGGAGAGCTGAATGTTCAAGGCCTATTAAGGAGTAATTCTGCATACAATTTATATTGCCAATTACTGTATTTAACAGAGTACAGGTGAGTAATCAATTACTTTCACATTTGAAGAACGCTCGGTTAGATATTCAATATTCAAGTACAGTGAAGCAGGGGATGGCTGTGACAGTCATGTTCAGGACTAGAAGGAGCAAGCCTAGCCACCACACCTGCTCTTGTTCTTTGCAAATAAAATGAAAGCCTTCTCAATCCTTTCCACAAAAACCCTGGGAAAATTTTTGAGGTAGATTACTTGGATTATAGAAAAGACTAATGTTTTTGGTATTTAGAAATCTGGAGCAAAGAGTATTAATGAGTTGCTGATGCATTGTTAAATGTCCTACTCTTATTTTAGTAAGAGTAATAATAAAACATGGTAAAGACTATAAAACAGGTAAGAGAGAAGTATTTGGAATCTTATTGAATTGGTAGAACATTTTTAAAAACTTACAGAATTTTTAAAAGATTGTTTACATAGGTATTTTTCCCACTGTTACTTACAAAAATTTTATTTCCAGGTAGCATTTTGTATGATTTATCAAAATGAATCTGTGAAACAATAGACCAATAGCATGAAGCACAGATGAAACAAGAGCTTCTTTTGTTGGAGCCTCTGAAGAGTGTGTAATCAGAGCTCAAGTCTATGACACTTGAAAAGAAAAACTGTCAGTTCTGAACCACCAGATTAACATCCTTGCCTGTACTTAAAAGATGAATACCTCTTTTCAGTTATCTTTCCTGCGTTGAACTGTCAAGAACAGACATCTTGAAAGCATGTTTTTTGAGTGTCTTAAAAGAGCCATCCTTGGAATGGAAAGAGACAGAAGTCTGCAGTCTAAAGGAATGTAGTGCAATGCACCTTCTAGGTCACCCTGAGATTATGGCCCAAACACCAATTGTACAAAGAAGTACCTTAAATTTCATTTAATATGCTTGACCAACCTAATTCTTGATAATTTGATTTTCGAACATTCAAGAGGTCACAGTCAGAGCTAAAAGCATGACTTTTTCAAAAATACACTGATGGCAGGTTTAAAAAGCAAAGTATGAAAAGTTTTGTGGCAAATGCAGGCCTACTTTTCCATGCCATTTAATCTACTTTGCAATTTGAAGGTTTTAAGATACAGATATGTCTAAATACTGATGCTAGGTTAAAAAAAAATGCATCCTAGAAGGGAGAAGTGTGTTTCTGGACTGATTGAAGCTTTTCAATATCCTTCCAGTCATCAGGGATTAGAGAGAACACAGAGCCAGTCCCTTCTCAGAGGTGAATAGTAAAAAGACATGAGGACATGGCCAAAACATGTGAAAAGGGAAGTTCGGGTTGTACATGAGCAATGAATACATGGTGAGTGTGGTTAAGCAGCCAAACAGGACCTCAGCACCTGTAGGACCTCTGCCCTTGGGGTTTTTTGCAATTCAGCTGGAAAATACCATGATCGGTCTAATTTAACTGTAAAGTTTGCCCAGCTTTCAGTGAAACACTGGACTTGATAATCTCCTGTGATCATCCCTGCCTAAATTTTTCGGTAACTATGCATGACAGAGGCTTCCATGAGATACCATTATTTTTGATAAGGAGCAATGTAATTCCCATACAAGATTCGATGAAAAATGTTCAAACAGACACTGATCTTTGGCAATAAGCAGCCACCACAGTTTCACAGGAGGATGTAGGAAACATCCCTGAAGACAGATTTAGGACCAGCTGCTTCTACGGTATTAACGAGGGTTTTTTTCATCTGATATATATTGCCTAAATGCAGGCATAAGACTCAGTCTATCACCCAAATCCATGACACAGTCATAAGTCTAAAATTCCAGTCATTTCATGACTCCTTGTTAAGTGCTCTCCTTATTACTTCCTGTGGAAAAGAGTTGCACAGTTTAATAACACACTTAGTAAAGAGTATTTCCTTTGATTGGTTTAAAATACTTCTCCTTTTTGTCCTCTTGTTTCTGAATAATCTGTCACCCTCTCTAAAACCTCTAGGGCAGTGTCACTTTCCATTAGCACTTACGAGCATGGTACTTTCTATTCGAAATGAAGCTAAATCATTTACTTACCTTAAAGGAACTATAATGTTTCCTGGATTATTCTGCATCTCGTTCCTTGCATTGGAATATTTTTGGGATATTGTTGTCTTAAGCTGGCCTGGTCTGGCTGATATCCATAGTTTCCAATCCCAATCACTCATAGTGAGCCAAAAAGAGAGTCTGCTCCTTACAGAAAACTAATTTCTCATCTGCCCCTCCCTTTTTTCCTTTCTTCTGCATTCATTTTTGACTAGATCAGGTCCTGAATTGAAATTGCTATAGTGGCTTGCACTTATTTAGGCTAGTGCAACCAAGGCAGAAGTGGTGACCACTACGATGAAGACAGAGCCATCTCTTCCACCCTTGCATCAGTTGAAAGTGTCTGTGACCTGTTACCCCTGCTAGGTGACCTTTTTTTAACCATAGAAGCACACTCAGCAGAGACTTTTACTGCACCTAGAACAGTGATTTTTAATTGCCTACTTATTAATAACTTCATCTAAATGGTCATTGTTCAACATGTCAGCAAAAATTTCCTGTGGAAGGGAAGAGGAAAGTGGTTGGCTGCTCTCTGCAATTCTTTGGTATTTATAAAACCTGACCTGGATTTTTCAACTAAGTTGACTGAAAATTTTTTTCCATTTCCCAGAACAGTTCCAGTGTATTTGATAACCACATTCGGACTTCCTTTAGAGCATCTCTGACTGAAAAGCACATGCAAGTAAATCTGTATTCCCAAAATGAATTTAAGATTGTCTTAACCTTCTTTTAAGTGCGAAGACCTGTACTGTAAAGATTAATGAGACCATCAGAGATCACACGGGATACAGGATTCAGCCCTTACAAAGGAAGCTGTGATGATGGCCTATATCTCTCCTACAACTGTCCTGCAGTTCTTTACAGCCATATACCTTTCCAGCTTATTGCAAATGGCATTTAAGATCAGCCATCCATAAATCACCAATATCATAAAAAGCCCGTGAAAACATAGATTTACTCACCATGAAAAGTTCTCAGAAGCTTTGCTGTAGGGCAAGGTCAGAATATTCTGGTTTTAATAAATAAGCATTGAGTAAAAGAGAAGTTTTCACTTCTTGTTCAATATTAGTTACAGAAAACACCTCTTCTGCTCCGTTTCTGTTTGAAAATTCTCACTTGTACATCCGCTTTGGATTACAGTCGTGTGACCATTTCTGTCACATCCCATGAACTCCAGGGCTTCCCTGTGTTACTGAGGTAACACCTCTTCAGTGGCTTCTGCCTCAGCAATTGTTTTAGCCAAGAGCCACCTGGGTGAAACAACAGGACACCAGCACAAACCCAGGGCTGTGAGCTGCATCACGGTGGTTCAGAGTCCACTGCCCCTGCAGAAAGCCTGGAACCAGGATCTTTTCTGACAGAACCCAGGGAGCAGATACAGAGCTGTAGATGAATGGGTGCTCTGAGTTGCTTTCAGCAGTTCTGCTGTACAAGTGATGTATATATAGGTATGTCAGCATCTTCCCAGCATTGCTTTGAAACAGCAAGTTGGTTCAGAACACATTTTGTTCCTGTTGTCCTAACTACAGTGTGATCTGTCAGCCATTCTTGCAGCTATCTGATCCCCTGACCTAAATCTGGGCGTTTGTCACCACTGCCACCACTGCTATTTGCTTCTAAGATTAAAGGGGGAAATAATGTCTCTATCTGCATGCAGTTGTAAAGCTGTGCCAGAGTAGGTTTTGCTCTGTTTATTACTTCTGCTGAGGCAGAAGAGTACTCTTCCTCATATAGTAATTTTAGTGCAGCACAAGTGATAAAGCATATGTAAAAGTAAAATGCCGGGAAAGAGACTAAAACTTGAACACATTTTCTTTAATCTCTTACTTCTGGGCTTTTTGTGGATATTGTGTATCTTGGTTTAACTGAAGGTCAGTTGTGCATTTATGTGAGAAAAATCAGTCTTGTTCTTTTCCTGGTTGAAGTTGGGAAACCTCAGGAATCTCATGCAAGTAATCTTGTGAAATTTCCATCCCAGCTTCCCAGCAGTTAAGTTGCAGTCTTAGTCATACTCTGAAGAATATTCTGCCACCTAAACAAGGAATACTAAAAGAAAAACACCCTTCTTTCAAAGATGTCTGTTGTCTATGGGCCAATAAAAACTTAATTTGCTAAGGACTGAAAGTTAATTGCAAGCCCTTACAAATGTCCATGTATACAATGGGGATCTATTTTTGTTAGAATGGTATTTGACTGACTTTACTTTTTAGCTTTCTTGAGCCAGAACTCTCAGATAATTCATGCTGCCTACACATTAAATCTCACTTTGTCTAAGTTGGGTGAGCCAAGAACTTGCCAGGAGGAGTGACTCAGACATGGGGATAGCCCGGTTCCCATGAAAGTCTATCCCTCCAGGCTCTGTGGGTACAGCTGGCTCCAACAACTTGACCATAAACATAGGCTCAGCTACAGCATTATATGCACAAGCTTAATTTGCCTTAGTTTCATGTGGTTTAAATAATGAATTGTTTGATGCAGAAAATCCCAACCCAGCTCTGTAGGAGGATGTGTCTCTCCTCTATTTATGCAGAAAAAAAGCGTGAGCCCCATAATCCAGTATTCCTTCTATTTCATAATATGTCATGAGCCAGCTTTTCTGCAGCTGTCTCTGCAGACAGAGGCTGGTGCTGCATTCGCAGGAACTGAGCCTCTGCTCATTGACACTGTAGGAGGGGCTTCCAGAGAAGGCCTTGAATGTTTCTGCATCTCCAGTTGTGGTTTTCAGGAAATAAAGTGGTTTTACAAGGACCAAGGTTAGCTGGAGCCAGACTGTACTTCTAATTCTGTAGTTAAACAATACTTTGATATTGTAATGCTTCTCTAAGTAGATGTGAATGTGAGAAGGGGGAAAAGGGAAATGAGGGAACTGGAAAGCTGGAGAGAAGGTGAGAAATGCACATAAAACAGGAAAGAAATTAACTTGAAAGCAGAACATAGGAAATAAAAATAGAAGCAGAAAAGGAAATTTAAAAAACACCAAGAAGTAAAAAAGACAATTTTAAAAAAAATTGATTCTATTTGTCATAAGTACTTGGCTCAACTGCAACTGAGTCTGCAAGATGGAGACACTGATATTCTGCAGTGCAGGAAATGGGCATTGCTCATTTCTTCACAGGCTTACGTGCTACAATGAATGAATGAAAGAAAGAAAGAAAGAGAAGCTTAGATAAATAGGGTAGTTTAAACCTGCTAAATGTCAAAAATTTTGTAATATGTCATAAGATCCTATGGAAAATTGTGCACATTTTACTGAGGTTTTCTTACTTCTGCTTTGTCCTTATTTCTCTTACCCATACTACACATTCAGGGGAGTAGTGGATCTTGGAAACAACTTGCTCAAGATTTACTGGAAAGTTGAATTTCATGCACTCACATGTGTGAGGAGAAGCTTTAAGTAAAAGAGGTTAGATTGTGTTGGCTGGCTCTGAGACTCAAATTCCTGGACAGTGGGAGCCTCAGTCTGTGCTCCCAGGCTCACTGTGCAGCCCATCAGTAGGGGAGCAGGGAACCACCCGAACCCTGGGTGCTTGTTACTGAGCCAAAGTTGTACGTGTGTAAGTTCAAAACTCAGTTCACCTTCCAGGAATGTCATCCCTTCCATTTGTGATCGTGTATTGTGGGGAACCAACAGCCTTTTGATCAGAAAGCCACAGTAGTCACTTAACAGTCAGAACAAGACTGGTTTGGGTTTCCTGCTTTTCACAGTATGAGCATTAAAGCATCTCCCAGGAAGTAAAAGATCCACATGTTAACTTCTACCTCTGCCAGAATAGATTTAACTACCTTTCCCTCCAAACTGCAACAATCAGTACCTGTCCAATTTGCTCTGGACAGAGCCTCACCCTTCTTCCTGCATGATAACCAAGATGACTGGGAGGTTCATACCAAAGAGAGTTTCATTACTTCTGTTTCAGGATCATTAAATAATCATTGGATAAAACACCTAAATTCTGTCTAAATATGGGCTTGGGCTTGACTCTTGACTGAATGGCAAAGCATTTGAATTGTGCTTATTTTACAGAGCACATATTAAATAATAAACAGGATACAGGAATCTGGCTAGCAGTCAGAGGACATAAATCTTGTCCTGGAAGTCACCATCCTATGAGACGGAAGCAAACAAATTATCTAAAAGCACAGTTTAAAAACTTTTTTTCCTGACTGACCACTATGTTTAAAGGAAGTTAGTTCACCATCACATTGGCCTTTTCCTCTCTGAAGGTGGCTATCATTGATTCTGTTATCTTAATTTCTCACTGCAAGCACAAAGGGTTAATACATAAAGTATTTTAATTTAGTATACGGCTTTTGTACTATCTTAACCCATTCTAAATAGTTTTAATTGTTACTAAATAAATCTGTCTTCAGCTGTGCAGGTTTTACTACTAAAAATAAAAAGGCAAGAAAACTTAAATACTCAATTTCAGAGGAGCTGAGCATACTGCAACAATTGTAAACTTCAGTGGGAATAGAAAGAGCCACTTCTAGAATCAAGACTTCATAGAGGTGTGTAAATATTCTTAACTTTACCTGGAAGCAGGCTCTGTCCTATTGGAAGAGATAAACTTCTAAATCAGTTAACTGTTTTTCTCCAGAAGTCCATCAAGTTTGAAACTATTTTTCCAGTTGTAATTAATAAGGTGAAAGAAATCAGGACATTTGAATGTTTCCATGAAATGGCTGCATGGGACTTTTCATTTCCAATCAGCAAAATCAACACCTTAGACAGATTTTTTTTTTTTGGTAGTTGCTTTTTGAAATAGTTCCATTTTAGAACTGAGAAAGAGGTAAAGAAAAAAAACAGAATTAAGTTCTTTTCAAATGCTTTTGAGAGCAGAGACTTCTACATTTTGGAATGGAAAAGGTAGGAAACCCCAGCAGTGGTAATATTAAGAATGCTGCAACTGAGAACTCGAGAGTGTGTAGCAAGATCACTGGTAAAACTGAGGAGCTGAAGGTCAAAGCCTAGAGCTATGATGTGCAGAATATGTGGGGATAAAAAGATGAAAGGTTTGAATAGATTGAAGGCCCAACATTTGCTGGTCTTTACGAAATGTAATTAATTTTTAAATCCCATTTTGAGTTCATACAGTTCAGCTTAGCTTACAGAGTCTTTCTTTATAGCTTTACATCTGATAATTTGATTATGAAAATGAACTCTGCCACATAGCAGAGAATGCTAGTAATCCTGTTCTGATAAGAGATATTTATACAGCACCACCAAATCACTTAAACATAAGGGGGCCATGTGCTTATCCTCATTTCTGATGACGAGCCCACTGTAGCTATCTAAGATTTGTCAGCACATGTTGATACTCCCTGTTCAGTCAGGGCCAGTGCTTTCCAGTGCTGCTTCAGAGCAAGAACTTTTGACTTATTTGGATATTCTGTGAATTTAACTGCTGTGAATTGAGACTCTTTCTTTGTGCTTGCAGCTTAGAACAGAGAGGTGCTGATAGAGAACCTAACTTTTAACTTTTCCTTGATCAGGGAGAAAAATACAAGGAATCTTGAGAAATGGAGCAGGGGAAGAAAGGACTAACTTTTGTAAAAAGCAATATAATTGGTAAATTTTCATGGCTGAAAGGTATATTGAGTGATCACAAATCATTTGCTGTAAAGTATTTCTTAGCAAGCCACTTCAGCAAAGTAGAATTCAAAACCAGAGTTATCTGTGGAGAATCTGGGGGAGATGATGGTAGAATAAAAGTGATGGAAGTGACGTTTAGACTCACTGCTTACTCTCCCTTCCTTTCTTTCCAAATTATATAATCAATAATAATTTTAATGTCTATAGCCCAGGTTCCATCTTCAGTTAAACAAATTCCCATAGTCATGGTTTCATCATATTAAAAGCAAATGTTAGCTATTATATTACAATGAAGCCTTGACTGCTGTTTCTAAAACTCAGTATTCTGGAATTTGTCTTAGTCTGCACAGACATTTTGTATAAGACCCATGCTGTTAAAAAGTGAATGCTTTATTCATCGCTTTATTTAATGGTCTACTATGAGCATTTCTGGATTACAAGAGTTGGATAAACTTCAAGTTAGCTAGTGTTGTATAAACTAGAAGAGTGCCATGCATGTAAAATTCTGTTTATAGAGAGGTTCCATATGAAAAAAAGATCATTAAACCCTTGCACAAATTGTCTTTTTATATAGGAATAATTTATCTGGTAATGAAAGTCTTAAGTATCTAGAAAAATATCTCCGGAAGGAGAGAAAGAAAAATAACATTAGATGGTTTCTGAGCAATATTTGTTCTTCTTATGGATCTTTGAAAACTTGCATGGTGCAGTATAAAATCTCTAAAATTTAATCCTAAAGAAGTTTTATGTGAAGAAAAAGATTCAGTTATTATCTGAAAGTGTGATTTTTCAAATAAGAGCTCCTTGCTCTAGCAGATGTCCTATCATTATGGGGTCCCAAATACTTTGGATTTGGAAAGCATTGCATAGAAAGCCTCCTGAGCAGAGGAGAGACAGTTGGGTGGGACAAAAATTCAAAGTCACACCGCTCACAGTGGGACATTCTCCATATGTACACTCCAAAAGAGCTTTGAGCTTTTAAGTGCACTTATCAGTAGGCTTTCTAAGCCTTGAAGTTTGGTCTTCAAGGCAATAGAAGATCTGGGATTAAAAGAAAAAATCTGGTTCTGCCCAAGTTTACACAGGACTGTGTTCTCACTTGTTTTACCTGTCTTTACTGACCTTTCTGCAGTCAAATATTAGGGAAGCACTTTTCAGCTGACCTATTTTACTTGATTATTAGATATTGATATTACTTCCTATTCTCTCCAATCACCAACAGATTTGATGTTTGTGCTTGCAGTCACTTCTTTTGAATTCAAGATGTAGCTCGAATTCTAAAATTTCTTCATTGTTCCCATTCTAAAGAATTTGTGATGGCATTTTTTTCCTATTTGCACCCTTGTTTAGTGTCGTGTTTTATTTAACCTCTGCTTGATTTCAGCATTGTCAGTTATAGATAACCTGTGCTGGAATATTTTAGAGAATTCTTCCAAACTATGTCTGGATGATCATTAGTTGCTGGGTAAGGATTTCAGGATCATAGGAGGAGGTGGGAAGGGATCATAGGTGGGCTCTGGTCAAAACTGCTGCACAATGCAGGGTGAGCCCTGAGCTCAGCTGTTTCAGTCAGGGCTCTGGCCAGCCTGACCACCTGTCGTTTCTGTTTCTCACCCTCTGCCACGCACCATGGGCCTGACTCCATCTCCTCCCTCACCTTTGTGCAGGCACTGCCATTTGCTGGTAGGTGTTTGAGCCCATCCCTCCCCAGGCTGAGCGGGTCCCCTTCCCTCAGCCCCTCCTCACAGAGCTCCAGCCCCAGACCAACTTCACTGCTGGTGTCCTCCTTGGATGAGGGGCCCAAAACTGGATGCAATGTTCCCAACATGGGCTAGAAAACAGTGAATTTTGTGTCACTAGCATTTCAGTGACCAGAACGAAATGCCCAGGCTCAGAAGAGGAACAGTCAGTCATCAGTCTATCTAAGGGCATGAAAGGAGAAAAGGTTCAAAAATACCCTTTTTGAGAGGAACAGAGTTCAGCCAGAACCAGAGCGCAGTATTTCCTGTGAAAGTTTTGTAACTGGCTGCATATAAAGCCCATACTACTTGTCTTGAAGCTCTAGTCCCCACGTACCTGAGTGCACTGGCTCTGATCATTGCACTCATCCAAACACAATTCTCTCTCATGCAAGTACACCAGAGACACACAGGAGAGGATTTATCCCATTTCCTTGGTACATAGAACTTCTGAGTCATTGCCACTACTTGTCTGAGCAGTACTAAATGTAAGCATCTTAGTTGTATCTGTACACCCACACTGAAGTTTTTATATAAGATTCAAATGTGCCTGATTAACATAAGAAAACCCTGTGCATATTTGCAGAGCAGGTGCAAGCAATGTCTCATCTCTTCCTGAACAAAAGGTTAATACATTCTCACAAGTGACTTAATCCAACCTTATAGTTAAAAAATATGTGATTGTAAATTGATAAAAATGAGAGTTTAAAAGCTTCAAGTAATGCCCTGTAAATATCAGTTAATATTCAAAAAGGACAGGATGGGATGTTTTTAAAAAGAGAGAAGTTACACCACTAACTACTGACAACTAATTAGCACACACTGCATTAATTTTAAGAATTATTTATGCTGTAAAATTTAAGCTTAAGTACATACAGCATGTGCAATGTAGGAGTGTGATGTAACAAGGTCTGCAGCTCATGTTTTGACTTTTAGATTTAAAATCAAGTGAATTAAAGGTAAATGTAAGCCTGGAGGATATAAGTTTTATGGTGCAGAACGCCATTGAAAAGGGAAGGTAGGAACCTGGTAGAATATGAATGATACCAGTAGTCCCAAATTAATTTTATGTTTTTTGTCATCTCAGTTAAAATTTGTTCAAATATATATGTGGTGAAGAGTAATTATGACACACAGAAAAAGAAGAGGAATTACAACAAACATTTCCTGGTAAGAGGTTACCATGAGGTGACAGGATGTGAATTGGGGCTGGTAACAAAACTCTGTGTGTGTATGTGTGTAGCAGGGGGTAACAATTATTTGGGGAATTTAATCCCACTGAGGAATAAAACCCATTGTGGATGACTCCCATCTAAAGCTTTTCTAATCCCGAGGAGAAAAAGGTTGCATGAAAATCCTTGTGAAATCAGCTCCAGGTTCCCCCAGTGCAGGAAGCACAGCAGGGATGGCATTAGGGGCCAAGGCAGGCAAGGAAGGGGCAGCGCTGCAGCCTCTCCCGGCCACTGCTGGCCCCCAGGTCGGGGCACAAGGAGCAAGGGCCGGCCGCTTGACCAGGCCTGCCAGGGAGCCCCCAGGGGCTGCCAGCTCGTAACCACAGCGCCCTTTGTAACAGGCTGGAGCTCAGGGAGCAGCTGCGAGAGCTGCCAGGGCTGCTGAGCCCTTCTCTCCCGCACATTTACCAAGAGGAGGTTTATTTCTGGTAACCTGGGTTTGTTAATCTCTGTTAAATGTGTTGGCTGAGCATTTACATGCCTTTCTATGTCTGGAAGATAAAAATTGCACTTCAGTTTTTCAATGGGATTTTTTTTTGTTCAACTGATTTTTGTTTTATTTTGTGATTTTTTTAAAAATATTTTTTTAAACTTTCATTAGTAACAAAGTCTGCACATTTGAAAACCAAGTCAAGTATATTAATTTTTCGATATTGAAAACAGGTAAAGATCCATTCAAATGTAGTTTATAGGAGGTTTATTTCTTAAGCACTTTATTTCTTCTTTTTTGGGATTTTCTTTCAAGTTGTTTTTTTTTTTTTAATATATTCAGAAATCTTGAAAAAGGAAACACTGAAAATCATTAATGGCACAGCCAAGTAACTCAGAGAGGTGCTCTTCAAAGGATGTTGAGTCTGTGTCCCAAAATTACTTTAGCAGGTATCTATTGCCCCCTTCAGACTGTTCCCAGTACTAGAGAAAAAAATAATTGGAAATTAATAGCATTCCTTTGCACTAAGGGTAAAACCCTAAGAAGGAAGATATTGTAAAGTAAATAGTTGGTGAACTGTTTTGGATATTAGCAAAGGTTTTTCTTGGTATTAGAAATGCACAGAAATTGATTAAGTAAGTAATTATCTTAATTAGTACGGCAAATAATACCTCAAGTTACATCATTAGTAGTTATGTTCAATAGTCACAACTGAGAAAAAAATATCCTAGAGCAATGACTGGGAAACTTGGAAATCAATTCAAGCTTCCAAAGTGCATTTTTACACTTTTGGATAAGTGATTCCAACTCTGTGATTGGGGTCTTCACATGCAAAACAAATTGTGCCCCATTCCTTCTTTCACCTTCTTTCTACTTCAGAAAAAGTTTTTGTAGCATGATCAACACCAGCCTGGTAGAAGCTCTTTTTTACTTAATCCCCAGATGGGGGATAACACACCAGGATTTTATATGCCTACACATTGTACTTACAGGGCTCCATGTCCATACACATAGAAACTCTGTCTATATGGGTGTTCAGCAGCACCCAAATCTCAGCTGAAACTAAGTACTCCCTGCAAGAAGAACACCACCTCTGTGAAAATGTAGCCTCAGTTAGTATGCTAAGTGACAAGGGCAACTGTAGCTAGAAAATAAAATCCTATCACAGAATCACTAGGTTGGAAGAGACCTTCAGGATCATCGAGTTCAACCCAGCCCTAACATCTCAACTAAACCATGGCACCAAGTGCTACATCCACTTTTTTTTAAATACATCCAGGAGACTCCACCACCTCCCCAGACAGACAATTCCAGTACTTTATCACTCTTTCTGTAAAATACTTTTTTTTTTTTTAATATCCAACTTTAAGACCCTGTCCTCTCATTCTGTCAGCTGCTGCCAGGAGAAAGAGACCAACCCCCCCTGACTACAGCCACTTTTCAGGAGGTTGTAGAGAGTGATAAGGTCACTTCTGAGCCTCCTTTTCTCCAGGCTAAACAGCCCCAGCTCCCTCAGCCGTTCCTCACAGCATTTGTGTTCCAAGCCCCTCACCAGCCTCGTTGCCTACTCTGGAAGTGCTCAAGCATCTCAACATCCTTCCTAAACTGAGGCGCCAGAGCTGGACACAGCACTCAGTGTCCTTCCTAAACTGAGGGGCCAGAACTGGACACAGCACTCAGTGTCCTTCCTAAACTGAGGGGCCAGAGCTGGACACGGCACTCACGGTGTGGCCTCACCAGTGCCCAGTACAGGGGAGGAATGACCTCCCTGCTCCTGCTGGCCACACTATTCCTGATCCAGGCCAGGTGCCCTTGGCCTCCTTGGCCATCAGGGCACTCTGCTGGCTCATGTTCAGCTGCTGTCACCAGTACCCCCAGGTCCTTTTCTGCCTGGGCACTGCCCAGCCACACTGTCCCCAGCCTGTAACATTGCAGGGGGTTTTTGTGGCCAAAATGCAGGACTTGGCATTTGGTCTTATTAAACTTCATCTTATTGCACTCTGCCCATCCATCCAACCATTCCAGGTCTCTCTACAGAGCCCTCCTACCTTCCAACACATCAACACACACTCCCAGCTTAGTGTCATCTGCAGATTTACTAATGAAAGACTCCATAGCCTCATCCATGTTGTCAATAGGAATATTGAACAGAACTGGCCCCAGCACAGCCCCCTGATGCACACCCCTGGTGCCTGTCCCCAGCTGGATGCAGCACCGTTCCTCTCCTCTCTCTGGGCCAGCCATGCAGGCAGTTCCTAACCCAGCAGAGAGTGCTCCTGTCCAAGCCCTGGGCTGCCAGCTTTTCAGGAGTGCTGTGGGAGACACTGCCAAAGGCCTTGCTGAGGTCCAAATCAACAACATCCACAGCCTTTCCTGCATCCACCAGGGTCACCTGGTCATAAAAGGAGAGTAGGTTGGTCAAACATGACCTACCCCTCCCAAACCCGTGCTGGCTGGCTCTGACACCCTGGCCCTCCTGTAGGTGCTGTTTGGTGACACTCAGTATAAACTGCTCCATGACCTTACCAGGTCCTGAGGTCAGGCTGACTGGCCTATAATGACCAGGATCCTCCTTCCCACCCTTTTTGTGAATGGGTGTCCATATCATGGAGTTAATACTTGGTGTCTGGGCTGTAATGTTGATTTAGCTTGCCTGAGAAGACCTTATAAAGTAGATGAAAAAAGAAGATTTAAAAGATTATCTTATGCATTGTTCTCTTTCTGCAGGGACAAAAAGAAACGATGCTGCTAAAAGTTATTTTGTATCTACCTTTCCCAAGCACAACCTGGTGAGATAACAGCGCAAATAAAATACCAGCCTTTTATACGGTGATGCTGCTTTATTATTTAGCAAATGGCTAAGGAAGAACAGCAATATAGATTTAGTGGTGCATTTTATTCCATATACCTCATAATGTAAAGGATTCCAGAGAACAAAACTTGTGCTTTTTAAAAGGGCAAGAAATACTGAACTAATAGTTATTTTCTACTTAGGTAAAGTTCAAAGCTTCTAACTGAAGCTCTTGCATACATACAGTATATTCTATTTGCTGTCTTGTTGCTACTCATTTTGCTGCTAATAGTAAAAAAAAAAACCACAAAAAAATAGTTTTCATTTTTCACATGACAGATTCTCACCACACCAAAGAAAAGCTTGACATCAACCTTCAAGTTAAATCACTCTGATGTGAGAGAAGGCTCCTCCTCTTCAGGCAGATTATATATCCAATGAAGTGTAGTGCAATACATCATTGAGGTATGTTAAGTGTTGCTTTTGGCAGCTTGCTGCCTTTTTTTTCTTTTTTAACACTATAAGTTTGGGTTAATCATCCCCATTCCTTGGCACTCAATGATGTAGGTATCATTACTGGGGTCCTCCTCTTCTGATTTTGTCACTGTAAATTTAGCCTAAAAGAGGATTAGAAATACATCGCTAATTCAGTTATCATGTGCAGCAGTTTAAATATTCAATATCCAATGCCCAATAATTGTATTGCTACCTGTTTATGTATATTACAGCTTTGAGAGGTTTAATTCAAAAAAACATTTAAATAAAGGTGGCAAAAGTATCTAGCCAATCTAAGTCTTTAACTCTAGAGTACACTCACTTTCTACAGGAAAACTCCCAGGTAAATATTTTATCAATTGTTTAATCAATGCTTGTCTCTCATGATCAAGTGCAGCTCACGCTGCCTGATGAACTGTAGATTGGTAGGTAAGACTTCCTGACTGTTTGGACTCACCTTTGTCAGCTGCTCTGCAAAGTGTATAGCTGTTTGAGTATGGAGTGTAATTGGTCCACTTCTCACTCTAGACACTCCCTTTGCTAGTGCCATGAAAATGATCAGCTGAAAGGGAGGGAAAGGTAATTATTAAGTCATTCTTCAGATTCTAGGAATTTATTGATTAAAAAAAAAAACCCAATCAACACATGCAAAACATCTGTAGATGTAAGAATTTTGTCTTCCAAGTTTCATGAAAGTTCATGAAGCTGATTTTGAAGAGTGATCCAAGGCTCCAGAAATTTAGAAATTGCTACTGTACTGCCTATTACAGAAGGGCTACTTTTCCACAGTGGCGTCTGCCCCTGAATTCGTATTACTGAATTCCTGGCCCTGAATTCCTGTTACTACATTTAACTTTGCTCTTCCCCATCCTAGTACTCCAAAATTCCCCAAAGTCAAGTCAGACTCCAGATTAGCAGATTACTGATACGGAGAGAAACTCAGAAAGAGATACTTTAATTCTAACACTTTCTGATCACATATTCACCAGACAGACACCTAAAAACCTTTGATTTGACTTAAAAACATCAACATGACAAGGATACTGCAAGATATGATTAACTCTGTGCAGTTCCCATACAGTGACTCTGGCTGTGGCTGGTTTCATCAATTGTACTTGAATGCTTTGAAAAAAATAGGCTGAGTCCAAGACCAAAATACTTATTATACTACCTAATGTTAATGTCCAGGTATGTACAGCTAAGAGGTAACATCATCCTAGCTAAACCAGCCCAAGATTCTTATCAGGCTAAGATAAGGCAGTGGAGAGCCTTCATTCTCAAATGAAATTAGGGGAGCAAGACAATCAGGAGCATGTCCTAGATATTCTCTAATATCTTCCCTTAGTGTCACTCTATATAAGTAAGGAGGGAGCTATTATCACTGTACTACATGGAATGCAAATAGAAGCAAATTCCTGCCTCTTTCCACCATAGTTAGTGAGGGTTAGAGAAAGGGAAAATCTGAGGCTGTTGGTGCAAAGCTAAAAGCATTTGTGGTTCCTGAGAACTGTATCTAATTTGCTAATTCTAGTGAGGTTGTGACTACACATCTCTGAGACTACCATCTTGCTCCTTCCCTGTTCAGATCTATACTGTTTCCAAGTAGTGCATGCATGTTCTTGCTACTTCAGCTTCATGTAAACCCATACAGAAACCTTACCTGGTCTTGCAGAGAATCATCCACAGTTCCACCATGTTTAAGATTCTGAAGCAGCATCTCAGCTGCTTCAATGCCAACTTTGTCAGCATTCTTTCCTAAGAGAGAAATCAGAAAGCTGAAAATTACATTTAAAGTTTAAAAAATTACAAAAAAACCCCAACCCCCAAACCCCCAAGAAACTGTCAACTTTTTAAACCTTATTTTCTTTAAACCTTATGCTCTTGCCTCAAATGTCTCCTTAAAAAACCCCTTCCCATCTTATGCTTGTATATAGTTCATACTTCCTAAGCAGTGGAAAGAAACTAGCCTCATTTAGTCAGAAAAACATTTGATTCACATCATTTAAAAGCAAGTCCACTTCCATTCATTTTCATCCAGATTCACTCTTGAGCAAAAACTTCACATGTGAAACACGAAGTCAATGTTCCTAAAGTTCAGAAATATTTTCAATGATTATCCATTCTGATACAAGGTAAAGTTAAGTTCTGTAATTTTTGTAAACTTCCATTTACTATGTTTTAAATCTGCTAATTTCTGCTGTCCTTTATTTCTAAAAACATACATTTAAAAATGAAACATTGAAAGCATCAGCTCTTTAAACTGATGATACTTCAGATTCCTATTTGTTATTCGCATATTCAGTTAAGTCTCAAAGAATTCATGGAATTCTTACCTCTCTTGCCAAGTGATGACCCAGCCAACAAACAACCTGTTGAGGTCTCTGCAACAATGCTAAGCAGAAAAACAAAAGTAATCAAAATTAAGAACAAAATCACTCATGTTACAGTTTATTTATCAGATATGTAATCAAGATCTAAGTACTTAACCAACAAGATTAGAGGTAACAACAGGACGCTTGGCTTCATCTTACATTATTCCACTTCCAGTCCCAACAGCTTTATCATCAGGTTCTCTGACAGGCTGAATGTTAATGTAAAGATCTCTGATTTCTCTTCTGATGCATCTCACTGCTGCTGCTGACATGTCTTTTGCCAGCTAACAAGACAAGACATAAAACAAATAATTAAATTATGTAATATAGCAATACCTTTTCCTCATAAATCTAATTATTATAGTTAATCCCCGAATAAAGGGGCTACGTTATTAACTAGAAAAACAAAGGACCATTATAAACCCCTACATGCAAGAACTGAACGTGATTTTTTTCTGAAAGTTTTTCTACAAAATTAAGGTAACATTAAATGCTGTACAAATGACAGTTATAGAAATGTATGCAGAAACTTCAATATCAATAGAAATTCAAGAACTTTTCTTCATAGAGAAAAAGAATTGATTTTAGTCTTCTCGCAAAACATTAGATTCTAAAAATAACCCACCCCAAAACCAGTTGCAAAAACCCCACCCCACAATTATGTACAGAATATACTCTCTAAAAGAGAATACATAAAATAACAATTTTACATCCCAAGCAAATGGGGACATAAAAAGCTTATCCCATTCCTGTGATCCAATCACAGCTATATTCATAGGTTTGGAGATTTTAAGACCAAAACCAGCAGCCCACAGCTTCCCAAAAAATAACTCAGCTTCTCCTCTTCCTTCGTCTACTAATTCCTAGCCTGTATGTGAGAATGAACCTCATGGAAATACCAGCACTCAGGACATGAAGGATAGAAAGGAAAGAAATTTGCTCCTTTATCTCTCCTTCTTTCTATTTTTGGCTAAACCTACCCTTAACTTGTTCTAATACCCTTAGAAATAGGGTAGTCTGGCCGCCTCCTCCTACTACAGTGCTCATAAATTTATGAACAAGGGCCCTAATTTCAGGATTAAAATAATCCACATGCATATGAAGAATACATAAATCAGATATAAGATATCCCTCAATATATGCTGGAGACTTTTGAATAGTCCAATGAAGGACGAGGATATTGTTCTCATTTCCTGTTTAAGCTTTACACTGCTGTGCAATGAATGAATTTTAGGTACGTCCAGTATAATATTCTACAGCCCGAATAATTGAAACCATTTAATAAGATTGCTTAGCTTGTGTAAGACTGCAAAAGACAGGAGAGTAGAGGATTGTTAAGCAGATTGCATGCAATTTGTTATAGCTATATAAAGTTGGACACTACCAGAGCCATGATAAGCACTTACTTTGATAGGCAGTGCTCCAGCAACAAATGCCCTTCCATAAATCTTTGTCACTGTGCCACGTTCTGTTAAGTTTATTGGGCTCAGCTCTTTGACTGGAGACATCTGGACTACAACTTCACCACCTCCTTGAGGATAGTAGCCCCTATTTAGAAAGAGTAATTGGATATAATTAAATGCAATGATCACAGGGAAACCAAGAAAAGGGCCAGGAGGCTCTTCAGATATTTCAGTATACATTTTTATGTTCCCTGTTACTGTACATAGAGATTTTCTTGATGTGTGCCTTAGAAACCCTTATAATGGAATTAGGTTCTCTAACAGTAATCCTCTATAATGCAGAGCTTATTAACTTCCTAACACCCACCTAACTGGCACCTCGGGAAAAGCTCAGGAATGCACTGCCTGTTCAGCATGGGCTCCCCTCAGGGGAGCCAACAGGGAACATTACACAGCAGCTGCAGACTCAGCAAGGAAAAAAAGACTGCAAAGAATCATATCCCATTCATCACACGGTGACAGTACACACAGGGGCAGCTGATGCAGATTAGTTCATGTATTATAAATTCATCCCTCAGTTTGACTGAGAGCCCCTTGTGTGTGCCTCTGCTCACACATGGGTTCAGTAAGGCCCAGGTCTGCTGCACAGCTCCACAACTCACCTCCTTTTTATGTCACAATTAAATGTGAAATTGAACTTTTCGACTATTGGCTTGAAAACCTGAAAAATAAACATATAAAAACACGGAGTGAATTTTTTTTGCATTGAAAATTTCCCAATTTTATGCAATCTTAAAAGTAAAAAAAAAAAGCTCAACACAAACATTTCAGTTGCATTATTACAAAAAAAAAGATAGAAAAAAAGATAGCCAGTCTCATCCATATAGCTTATTCGACAATGCTCATACTTTATTCTCAATGTCACTTTGTGTAAAAGGATTTTCTTATGGAAAAAAAAGAAGAGTAATTCACAGCACTTCTAGAATAAAGAATATATTTAAAGTGAAATTTTCTGTAGCAATTAAAACCAAAGAGCCCATTTGCTTTTTCAGGAAATTCCATGAAAGATTGGTTGCTCTCTACATCCAGTACACTAATGGTGTTACATTCCCATGCCTAATTCCATAATCACAAATAGACTTTCAGTAAAAGCAACAGAGGAACAGCAGTCACATTGCACACACATTCAGGGAAGATGCACCAAGGCAAAGAAACTTCTCCCTACCATGACTGTGTAGTCTATCTGAGGAGCCATCTCCGCATTAGTCCCACCTTTTAAATGAAGCTCCGACGGGGAAGCAGCAAACAGCACGCAGGGCATTGCTACCTGCATCAGCAGACACACACTCCTGAAAGCAATCATAAGATACTCAAATGTCATACACTCATAATCTATAAAATACCACAGAATCATTACATAACAAAGGCAAATGACTTTCCAGAGCACTTACTTTTGTATTTTATTTTTTAAATTATCTATAAACTTACTAGCCTTAAAAAATACTAATATAAAACTCCATGTCCTTAGCAAGCCTAAATATGAAAGTTTTCATTTCACAATAATTTCATCTCTAGCAGTTCTGTCTGAAGTAAACATTATGCATCTTAGTATACCAATGGCGCCATCAGAACTCTGGGTTTAGGTAGCAGAAAAGGTTTTAAGGCAGTGTTTTAATACATGGATGGAATATGTTCCCAGTTCCAAAAGACTAGTATGACATACTGTGCCAGTATGGGTGCAAGTAAAATGTCAAAATTTACCTTATTGTACGGTGATTATTTAAGACTTCATGGATGTGAGATATTTATCTAATTTAATGCATTTAGTCTGGTATGTAACACACTAATGTCAGAAAATAAGACCTAAAGTTTTAAATACGTGGGCAGCCGCTTTTTGCACAACATGAGCCAAGTGTTTAGCTTTTATATCAATCCTGGTTTTAAACTTTGCATGTACTTTGGATGTACTTCATGCATATCTTACCTATACTACAGGTTCTTTAGTCACATAATCTAGCTCAGGCAGCACATATCCTGGATCATTACCAAACTATAAATGTTCTTTTTTCTCCCCCAAGCTATTGTGATAATTTTAAAGTCATCAGAAGCTAGTGTACCAAGACACACCCTGCTGTTTTTGTATCTGCTATGTGGGTTCCACCTTTGATCTTCCCAGGAGTGAAGGTTATTTCTGTTGAGCCAATTTCTCCACCATTCAGCTTCCCATCACATAGATCTCGAACGATCTCCAATCCAGACAGATGCTGAGGTCTGAGAGTGACAATACACAGTTAAAGGCATAAACAAGTAGACTACATGCTCATGTAACATTAAAAGAACCACTAAACACCAACTAAAAAACCTACAATTCCAAGTTTTGGATCAGACAAGGATCAGAAATTCAGTCTGGTTGCTACAGTACTTTTAAGTTCAGAGGAGCCAAAGGAGCAGCATTCAGGCCATCCTGGGACACGCAGGATTCTGGCATCTTTTCCACTAGAATGGGTTCAGACAGATAGACAACATGCAAGAGCAGTCACTTATCCCAGTGTGATAAATGCTTGGACAGAAATGGAGTGGGCTAATGATGGCAATAGTGGCTGAGCCAGAACCGGTTGCCGTGCTACAAGAGAGTTCACAGGCTTGCTATGTACTTGCCTTGTGCTCGATTCCGTTTGTTAGGGTAATTTAAATAGGAAATACACCAACTATTCTTAGCACTGGAAATACACTAACTGTAGCAACACTCGGATGTGCATTAACTGTTGTGAACGCGGTACGCTGGGTACGCTACGTTTTGCTCAGGCATTACATGAGCGCTCCCTGTTTCAGACCGTGCCCCGCTCAGCGCCTGTGGGAACATTTCCGAGGCAGCGGCCGGGCCGCGCCCTCACCTGCCCCGGCTGCGGGCACCGCCGGGGGAGCCGGGCCCGCTTCACGCCCCAGCGTTCCCCCTCGCTCCTTGTGAGCCACAGACGGGATTTGCTGGTAAAACGGCTCCTTTAAAGCGATGGAAACTCAAATATTTCCGAGGATAGCAGCCAAGGCAAGGGGCAGCCGCAAGTGAGCGGCTGTGCGCCCCGGGCCCGGCCGGGGAGGGCTCACCTGAGGCCGGGCTGGCTCCGCCCGGCGCGGATCCGGCGCACCCGCAGCGGCAGCCCCAGCACGCAGCTCAGCGCCGTGGACACCCGCAGGATCTGCCCACCCTGCACGGAGAAACGGCGCTCGTCAGGCGCTACGGCACTTCCCGCCCGCCCGGCCGGCCCTTACCGCTGCCCGGGGCCAGGTAAGCCGCGCCCCGCTGGCGCTCACCCCCTCCATGATGCCGCCGTCTATCTCCACCCTGTCCCCGTCCATGGCTGGCGCTGAGCGGTGTCTCTCGCAGCAGCCGCGCCGATGCGATCCCGGCGGGGCCCTAAACACGGCGAGCCCTCGGCGAAGCAGCGCGGGTGCAGGAGCCCTTCCCGGCGGAGGCGCGGCGTCCCGCAGGAGACAGCGCCTTTCCCCTGTCCCGAGGGCCGCGGCGGTAACAGCCGCTGCACCTGGGAGGTCGGAGCGCGGCGCTGCCGCCGGACGGGAGCGGCCGGACTGCCGTTACAAGCTAGTTTTCCTACGGATCACAGAATGAATTAGGTTGTAAATCTAACCTCTGAGATCATCAAGACCAGCCTATAA
>WBMY01000585.1:69835-97923 GCA_013397315.1 Donacobius atricapilla | reverse complement strand
CGCTGTGCGCTCCCCGGGCCCCGCACGGGTGCCCGAGTGCCCGGCGGGGCCCGGGACCGCCCGGCCCGCGGCGCTCAGAGACCCCCAGAACCGGCGCTCTCCGCCCCGCGCGGCCCCGGAGTGCCCTGCCCCTGCCCTTGCTCTCTGGAAGAAACGTGCGCCTTTCCGTAATAAGCCAGCGGCATCCTCCTCTTCTGTTATTTCTAAGTCATCCCATTATTGCTTTGCCTAAGCGTTGCTCTGCCATCGCCGCTTCTGCGCCCCCGCATCAGCTCCCTTTGCATACCGCATCTGTGGCGTGGCTACACGTACAAAAAAGGGAAACGGATTTCTTTGAATCACAGGAACCTTGATACTTGAAAAGTAGTTGAGATACCTTACCATAAGAATTGAATCTACTTGGTTACCTTTTGGGGATACTTAAATTTCGTGAACACAGAGTTAGTTTATGCTTTCTTCTGTCTTCTTATATTATAGTCTTCTTGCTATTGTGAAGAGTGTTGATTTCCTGTTATGTCACCCCTGTTTTGTGGGATGTCAGAGAAGAAATAACTTTTGAAATTTAGAAAAAAAATTAAGAATCAATTCCAGTTTCTAGTATGTTTTTTTCTCTTAATAATTCACACTGTAATTTTAAAACATAATGTTGAGGAATACTTACATGATACTTTTGTAATCCAGTTTTCAGCAAGTAACTTATAAGTATTTATCAATAATTTTACTAATTAAGAGCGTTTAAAATAGTGCTTTCTTTTAAGTTGTATTTCTAACCATCTACTCTTAAATCCAGAGGGAGATTCTGATAAGATGAAAATGCTCATCTTATCTATGTGCATGCTGAACTCTAGAATTGGCTGGTTTACAGTGTGTGTTTCCTGCAAGCACGTTTGGAATCTGTGCCAGGGGGCCTCTGTGTTATGTGTTAGGGGCATGGCGGTTACCTGGACGCTGGGACATGTGCCAGGTATTTAGATGAGGGATGACATTGGATTAAAACACATTACCAGGGATGTTGCTTTAGTATATAGGTAACTATATCCTTGGAAATAGACTATGTATGCAAAACACATCCAGTGTGAGGAAATGTTCATTAAAATGACTCAATGGGACAGAAATCAAGAGAGTTCAGCAGGGCAGTATTCTTTAATGCAAAGTCATTGCCCGTGAGCATAAACTGTTCAATTTGACTTGGAAATTTAATGTTACTCCATCAGGTAATCAGTTCTCTGAAGGCTGCTTAAAAATATTTTGGTCTGAGGCCAGCATACATCTTCAGGATCAGTGGTAATTTAGAAAACTGGAGTTGGCTTGTTTTTAAGGAAACAGCCCAAGCTGAACCTGAGGGGCAGGGCAGTTCTGAGTGCCCTCAGCTCCCCTCTTGGCTCAGGTCTGTCTCGGCTCCTTTCTGCCAGAGTCACTCCACACATGGAAAGGTGGTACCCTGCTGTGACATTATTGCCTTTAAGTTGCTGTTTAGTGTAATAGTGGCCACATTAACAAGCTCAATACTAGCAGTTATGTTTGGGGTTTATTGATAGATCTTTCCAGACATCAAAATACGTAGATGGGTATGCTATGGACATTGGAGCTAATTTTGTCTTTTATGTGCCATCTTTATTTTATGTGCCATCTTTATTTGGCATTACACCAGAATTACCGTGATTAAATGCTGAAATTGTAAGCACAGTCTCTTTGTTCAATGAATTTTAATTTTTTTAGTAATGAACACTGCTCTGTGAAGAGATTGTGTCCTGTATGATTAGTTTAACATAAGAGCACACCAACCTTTTAGTAGAGAATGTGCAAAACTGAAAACCAGAAAGATTTCATTTTGTAGTTTCAAAACTACAAAAGCAGTAGTTTTGAATTATTCCTACAGATCTAATATGAAACAGCCTGGTCACTCTTCAATAACAACACCAGTCTCTTTTTTTGGCAGTGACATTACTAATTCACTACCTGCATTGGTAACCAAAGGTTAAAAACACATGGAAATCATTGTGAAACTTCACATTTAGAAATAGTTCAGAGATTTGATGTGCTCCTTGTGATCATCTTCACAGGTAAATACTGAATGTTTTTCATTTAGGGTCCTATAAAGAGCGAAGAGGGGTTTTGCAAGTTTGTGACAAAAGTCTTGTTGAACAACTTTTTTCAGTAACATTTTTATGTAAATATGTAACCTTCAACTGGGAAGAAAGGAAGAATTAAAAATAGGAGAAAATAGGATTGTGGAGATGTACATTATATACTGGTTTTGTAACTTAATGAGAACTTTAAATGTTTTCCTAAAATAGGATTTTTCATAGCTTAAAATTGCTGTAGTACCTGATTGTTGAATATGGGAAGTTGTTTGGAGGACTAATGAAAAGATTTTCTATTTGCATGTTATAGGAATTAGAAAAGTACTCATTCTGGGTCAGTAGGTCCCATCTTAGTGTCAGGCAACTGAAAGGTAACTCAAATGATATAACTTTGTGGTGTCCATTATGATAGATTGTGTTGTATGAATGTTTGTTCCTTAAAGAAAGGGGATATTAAATATAACTTGCAGTGCCAAGTTAAATAATACCGAAAATGAATACATTGTCAGTTCAGAATTGTATGGCCTGCTGAGTAATGTGCTTTTTAAAAAACAAAATGTGATAGCAAATAGTTGAACAGTTTGGGGTGTGGGGAAGGAAACAAGAAGTTTCATATGCTCTGTAATTACTGAAAGGATTTTTTAAACAAGAAGTTAAAATGAGCTTTCCCATGCAGGTGTGCTGTTTTCTGGGTCCTCTAAGAAGATAATTTCTAAATTTTACGGTTTTGAGCTACTTGAGGTACATTGTAGCACCTGAATTTTTTTCATATCTCTAAATTAGTTAGAGATAGTATCTACAGAGAAATTGTTATTTTTATAAATTTTACAGCACTCTTAAGACAACATAACACCGAAATTACATTAAATTTAATAAATTTTGCCAGATAAGAACGTGTCTGAACTAATTTGTGTTGAGATTAATAAAATATCTGTTTATGTCAATGCAAGCACTACCAGCTTTGCTTTTGATCACAATCATGAATACAAGAGGCTTTACAGCATAAAGTTTTGTCTGAAGAATCTTTCAGAAGAGCCTGTAGATCCTTTTAAGTTGATTTCTGGATAAATATATTATAACCATAAAAGAAAACCATCTCATGGCCAGTTTTTACAAAATATCATTGCGGCTGATTTGAGATGATATTTACTTGAAGATGATTGCCTCCTATAAGGGAACAAAAGAGAAAGTGCAACTCTCTGGGCCTTCTGATATGAATTTCTTTTCTGATTAGTACTTCTGATCAACCTCTGATGGGAATAAGAACTTATGAAGACAAATATGCTGGTTTTCCCTGCAGTCTAGGGAAACCTTCCAGCATTCACCCTGGCAAGGAATATTTCAGATGTCTGATGTAGCTGACAGTATGTGTGCTTTTTGTGTGCCTGTCCCGATCAAGCTAATTCCCGAGAGAAACAACAGCAATGAATCACTCACCAAATCCTGTCGTGATTTTTGTTAATTGGTTATGTCACTGTGGCTTTAATCTCACCATCTGTTGTGTTAGTGAAAGAAGTTAAAGAACTGGCAAAGCTTTTGCTAATGTAAAAATTATTATATATTCAATAATGTATTCAGTGTAATTGTATTTCCATAAGAGCTTCTCTTATATAGACTAGAATGAAACTATTTTAGTATGAGTGTTACATCAGGAATGTTAAATGAGCTCTACATCCTCAGTACATTGTATTAACCCTTGAGACTTTTCTCCCCAGGTTTGCATTCACCGGGTTAGATCGTGCAGCAGCATTCGCTCTATAAAATCAAAATATGTGTGCGTGTTTGACAAATCTGCCCTCAAGTGTAGTCATCAACAGCGATTATTCAGAACATCTCCTGGTAATCTTTTTCATAATAAAATAATTTCTTTTATTTTGCTGTTTTATGAGTGTTATGTTCGGGGTTTGCATATAGCTGGTGTGTAGACTATTTCTGATGCATTCAGATTTTTCTGTCTTGTAGCTTGTATTTAATATTAAACGTGCTGTATTTTCTTATTCTCTATTTCAAGTTTCATGTGGCCAAATTGTCCAATTTAAGCTTTCTGACATTGGAGAAGGAATTACAGAGGTGACTGTAAAAGAATGGTAAGCTCTGCTTTCCTGGAAATACACTAAGAAATCAGCAGGTAGTTTAGCAGCTTTAGTTGTATGATCAGTGAATTATCTGAGAATATTTTCTGGGTTGCTAGTGAAGTTTTTCAGGTTTCATTTTGCTCATTTTAAAACCTTGAACGTAATGAGCTTTACATTTTGTTTGTTTGCAATCTGATATAATTGTGAGTGGAAAAAGTGGAAGGAATGGGGTGCACCTGTATATAGGCTTTTCCTTCAGTGATTAATGTTCTTTGAGTTCAGGAGGCCTGTCTTTTGTTGTGTTTATTTAGACTGAGCTTTAGAAACAAATGACTAGTCTAGAGAATCCACTCATTTTATCCTGTACCCCTTCTCTATTGCTTTTAGTAAAAGATTTGAACTTACAAATTGTTTGTAAAAAGTCAGTGATGAATGGATTAAACAAAATCAAAGTGTACAGTGAAGGAAGGCAGCGTTGAAAGGCCCTATTCTTTGTACAAATACCTCTCTTTGCATGGAAGACTGTTCCCTACTATCCATTTCCTTTCTGAAACTGATTGTATAGTGACAAATTGAAACTAAGAACTTCCTCGCATTCAGATGAACCTGAGCTCATTCTTATTTTTAGATGCTTTATAAACTGACAGGAAAACTGCTTTACTAAAATTAATGTAATAAGTGTGTAATGGTATTCATAATCATGTTGTCATTTCACCCAACAAAGAGTTCTGTGGCAGTCAGGCAAAATGCTTGTAGCAAACATATCCAGGATGTAGAATTTGTCTTCTCATCTGGAATGCACTTCCATGTGGTGGGATGTAGATTACTGAACTTACCAAAGGAATACACAGAACAGGTTTTTACGGTGGCTGTGTTTCCCAGTAGCCTGTGTCTTTCCTCCCAGGTACATAAAGGAAGGTGACAGTGTGTCTCAGTTTGACAGCATCTGTGAGGTACAGAGTGATAAAGCCTCTGTTACTATCACCAGTCGTTACGATGGTGTCATCAGAAAACTCCATTACAGCATAGATGATATTGCTTTTGTTGGAAAACCACTAGTAGACATTGAAATTGATGCTTCAAAAGGTATTGTAAGCCATTTTTTTCTCATGCATATTTTGTTTGTTGTCATAAAACGATCAATGACAGAGAGGCTTACTTTTTCCTCCTGAAAAGTCTTCAAAGACTTTTTTTTTCCTTTTTTAAAGTCAAGAAATTTGAGTAGAGAAAGTTGTGGTATTTATTAGAGTTTAAAATCTCCTAGACATTTCCTGTTGAATATTTAGCTTAAGCAGCAGCCTTTAGCAAGCTGTGTTCCCATCCACATTAACTCAAAGTAAATCATGAAAACTTCAGCCGTCACAGAATGGTTGAGGTTGGAATTTAACAAATGTTTATAATGTAGTAGTTATTTTTTTTCTTTTTGTTTGCAGGTGTTGCCCCAGAAGAAGATGTTGTTGAAACACCTCCTATGTCTCATGAAGAGCACACTCACCAAGAGATAAAAGGTCACAAAACATTAGCAACCCCTGCAGTTCGTCGCCTGGCCATGGAGAACAATGTAGGTTTGCTGAGTAAGGCCCAGCTGCATTTACCCAGCTTTTATATCGCCATTTGACTGACTAGAACACTGATCTAGAGGAAACGCTTGTTTTCAAATACATGTTAAATGTGTGAAAAATGTAAAAATGAAGAAGATTGTGCATTCTGATGATTATGGTGGATAGAAAAAGAATTACTGGGCGTGAAGCACAGCTAGGAGGCTTTAGGCTGAAGACTGAGAAAACCCTTCTAGGATAAAAAATAAGACACTGTGAGAGGAGGTTCCTGAAAATCTCTACAGAGAAAGTAGAAGGAAAAATTAAAAAACACCTTGTTTTGCTTTCAGATTTGTATTAGAGCAGAGGATGTACTAGGTGATGTTTTACATGCCTTTCTAATGCCTTGTTTTCCCTATGAATATTCCATTGGTTTTGAAAGCTCATGATGCAGTTTTAGGAGAGAATTAAGTGACAAATAGCTTTTCTCAAATTAATATTGCATTATTGATCCTGTGAGGTAATTAGGAGGTTAATAGTACTCATAGTTCCTCCTTGAAGTATTCAGTCAAATTCCTAGTGGGACTTGTGGATGATTTGAACTATGTTGAATACCTAATAAATTATAGAAAAGAAAAGAAAACTGCAGATACATTGGATCAGAAATGGGAATAATTTTTAACTATAGCTCACAATATAAGATATTTTTATGTTGCTGTAAAACTGAAGTGTCACAGCTTGTTATGTACTTTTCAGATTAAATTGAGTGAAGTTGTTGGGACAGGGAAGGATAACAGAATCCTTAAAGAAGATATACTCAACTACTTGGCCAAACAAACAGGAGCTATTCTGCCTCCATCCCCAAAGGCTGAAATTGTCCCACCTCTGCAGAAAACAGAGGCTGTGCCAGCCGCTCCAAAGGACAAAGCACGCAGAATCCCTGTACCTGTTTCCAGACCCATTGCATTTTCAGGAAAAGATAAAACTGAACCTGTAACAGGTAAATCGTGAACTATAAAGTCTTGAGACCATGGTCACAGTAGAATACCAGTAACTCTTGCTCTGTGAGTAGCTGATTCCTTTTGATGGGAGTGTGTTTCATGTTATTGTTGTGCACGTGAGCATTTAGGAAAACATTCTCTGTAAGAAGTATCTCTGCTGAAACTATTTTATGAAATACTTGTTCATATTTTGGTTGGATGGAGTTGGGCTGCAAATCACACTTGCTCATTCTTCAAGTGTATGTTGAAACAGGTACGAATTCTAAACATGGGTTTGTCATGGTAGGAATCATTATGCAATTAGTGGCAAAGTGCAGTGAATTAAAGTGTTTATCAGTGCTTAAAAATAGCATACTGCACTATTATATGAGTAGCGTTCACGCTCATTCTGGAGAAGAGTGCCATGAAAGATGCTAAGGTAACAAAAAATCACATTAAAAGGAGAAGGTTAAAGTTTTTTGCTTGCCTTTCAAGCAGTGTTTATTTGGAGAGGCTGGAAAGTGTAATGCAAATTATATTATGATTTCAAATTCATACATACATAGGAGAGAGATGCAGTAATATAGTCTGAAGTATTACAGTCATCAGAATTGAGTTCTATGAAATGAATGACTCAGTAAGTGCTCTTTACCCTGTTCTTTTTTGGCTATGGTTTAGCTTTGGTTTTGTTTTTTAAGTTGTGTAACTTAGTTAATGGAAACAGATGAAATTTCGGCATAACTCCACAGAAGCTCATTTTGTTGGTTTAAGGCGACAATGAATATTTTACAGGTTTTCAGAAGGCCATGGTAAAGACGATGAGTGCAGCCCTGAAGATCCCCCACTTTGGATATTCTGATGAGATCGATTTGACTCAACTTGTTCAGCTGCGAGAAGGGCTGAAACCTCTGGCTGAAATCCGGGGAGTTAAGCTTTCCTTCATGCCTTTCTTCATAAAGGTCAGCATGCAGCAGAGCCCTGAATGGAGTATTTACACAGGTTTTGCCAAAATCTGTTCAATGATTGTCGTAAGTTTGGAGCACCACTCTATCATCTGGATGGTTACGGCGGATCACAGGAAAACTTTCAGCTGGTGTTTTATTTATTGGGCCACTAATCAATTTACAGTTGGAATTGCAGCTAGAGTTATGTAGTATCACTGAAAATTTTTGAAATATTAATGGGAAAGTATAGAGTGCCTTCAGCCTAATTTAATATGGGGTAAGCATCACCAGGTGTTTGAATCGCACAAAACAAGTTTTTGAAATTGTCAGTATTTTTTGAGCTTCTTTAGAATGAACCTCATATGAAATACATCACTGTTGTTGTTGATGTTATTATTAATATAATCTTGGTATTGCTAATGAATCCCTTAGGTCACTGACTGTTGTCCCTTCTGTTGTTCAGAAGAGCAGACAGTTGCACTCATGTGCAGTGAATGTACAGCTTGGTCTGAAACTTTTAGTAATGCTATTGCACTCAGAGTGCTGCCTAAACACTCATTCCATATTGTTATTAATCTAAATTTTCTCTTACCATTACTTCTTTTCCATGGAGCTCTCTGCTTATAAAATATAAAAATCTATTTTGTTTTCTTTTGTTATATTTAACAGGCAGCCTCTCTGGGATTGCTGCAGTATCCCATTCTTAATGCTTCTTTGGATGAGAACTGTCAAAATGTCACATATAAGGTTTGTCAACTACGGATAAACATTGTGAGCAGAAAGTGTAAAGTAATGTCTAACAGGGGCTTTTTTCAGAATGTCTGAGCTAATTATAACAACCAAAATTATGGTGGTGTGCAGGAAAATAATTTGTGTGTTCAGATTCTGAGATCTAGATTTGATTTATTGTTGGTCGTATTCAGTAGTTGGTTAGATGAGACTCACTTTGTTATTCAGACTTGCTTCAAAGATGCATATTAATATATTAATTTCCTATTTTTCACCTGAATATGGGCCAAGCTTTTAAAATGAGAACATTTCAAGTCTAATACAGCAGTTTTTAAGTAATGGCACAATGGTTCAGCTGTTCCAACACTCAACCCTTATATATTAAAGTACAGTCTTGATAAAGTTATGTTGTTTCTATACAAGCTGCTGGATTGATACTTCTGGGCAGCAAGTATCTGTTTTCTTAAATGATGTGTACTTGCTCCTTGCAGTACAAACTTCCATTGTGCTGTTTTACAAATATCTCTCAGAATCCTTATATTCCTTCCAAGAAATGAAAAGCAAGTGATCTCAGTGATGTGGCTGTTAGCTGAGGTCATCTGTAATGGAAATGGGACGTGGTGTCTCCCTTTGTTGCAGAGAAACTGCATAGCTCGTGACTGAAAAGTTTGTGGTGTTTTTAGATGACTATGCACACACCAATTTTTTTTTCTTTTTTTAAATGTTAGTGTTCTCTTTAAAATCTGCTGGTTTATGTTTTGTTAGACATATGATCATCCTAAACTGCAGCGTTTTCAGTGTGTAGCTGATTCTAGGACTTCATATTCTCTGAGGGTGAAATTGTCAACATCAATTTACAGTTTGCAGATGTGAGGCTACTTTTAAAAAAAATACATCCTTTTCTCCCCTCAAATTGTATGCAGGAGTTGCTTACTAAATGCGCACTTTCCAGGTTAAAAAGATAAATAAGGAAAATGTGATTGGAGTGGCTTTTTACGTAAAATACATTTTATGTTGACAGCTGATATTAATGTCTGGTTAATGACACCTGCTGCAGGCTTCACACAACATTGGAGTTGCGATGGACACAGAGCAAGGTTTAATTGTCCCAAACGTGAAAAACGTTCAAGTCTGCAGTGTGTTTGACATTGCTGTGGAATTAAATCGCCTCCAGTCCCTGGGCTCTGCAGGCCAGCTGGGAACAAGTGACCTCACTGGGGGAACATTCACCCTGTCAAATATTGGCACAGTAAGTACAGGGACAATGAGAGCTGCTTCTGAAATCTGCTTCTGAAATGCAAGATTTACTGAAGTTTCATATGCGAAGAACAAAATCTGTAGCAATTAATTCAAGAGGTAATCTGCTTAAAAAAAGTTGTTAAATAATATCCCCACCTTTTCCTTTTCTAGATTGGTGGTACTTATGCCAAACCAGTGATACTACCTCCTGAAGTAGCTATTGGAGCTCTTGGAAAGATACAGGTAGAGTAACTTTATCACAGGGATGAGAATGTTAGCTAAGGTCATCTGTAATGGAAAATGGAACATGGAGTCTGCCTGTGTTGCAGAGAAAATGCATAGCTCATGACTGAAAAGTTTGTGGTGTTTTTAGATGACTATGCACACACCAGATGTTTAATTAGAAGTCTCCTACACCAAAGGTTCATATTTATTTTTCAGAATCCTGTTATATTTCACTCACATTTATGTTTAGCCTTCTGGTTACTAAGAAACAATATAAACACAGTTTTACAGGTTTTGCAACATGGCAATAGCAGTTTTGCTATCAGCAGGGAGAAAACTTGAGAAGTATTCTGAAAATAACGTTTAATTTCATGAGCCAGGTAGCTGAATCCATACAGAATTTTGAATGTAAAGGTAGTGTTATATTTTCTGAATCTCAGGCTTTAATTCTTTAATATAGACATTTGAGCTCGATGGAAATTGAATTAGTATTAACTGAAATTACTTCCGTGTTCTTCTGAGCATTTTTTAGAGGTGCTTTAAGGAAACTGCCACTTTGAGAACTAACAGTGCAATAAACTATTAAGGAAGACACTTTTGAGTCAGGAAAGGCTTTTACTGCTTCAGTATTCCATAATGGTGGAAACAGGCTATGACTCTTTATTATGCAGGCTTGCAATATATTCCAATCCACAGCACAAACAGTAATAGAAAGGTCTTGATTTTTAGCATGGTGCTGCTGCTGTCTGCCTCATTCAGCAAAATGTTTTAATTTAGATCAACAGATTAGCAAGAACAAAAAAATACAGATTTTCTAATGGAAGTATTTAACTTAATAATTCTGGTTTTGGCCTTCCTCTGATTTTTAGGTTCTTCCTCGATTTAATGGCAAAGGTGAAGTATTTAAAGCACAAATAATGAATGTGAGTTGGTCAGCTGATCATCGCATCATTGATGGAGCTACAATGGCCCGGTTTTCTAACTTGTGGAAATCTTACTTGGAGAACCCTGCTTCAATGCTGTTGGACCTTAAATAAAGGAAACTATGGCTAGAATATGCCTTTAAACTCTGTGGATTAGACTGAATATTATAAAAGCTGTCTCTGCTAACGTGCCCTTTGCTACGTGCATTATATACTAATGTTATGTGGTTGAAAGTTCTCAACAGCTGATATCAGTCTCAGTTAGTTGTTACTTCTTTCATTTAGTATTGCTGTAATTTCTTCTACAGCAGACTGTCAAACTGCATAGGTCACAGCTTCTGAATATGGTGGTGGAATGTCTTTATTTTGCCTTTAATAATAAGAATGATTGTCAGGCTGGTGTGACCGAGTGCCACTGCTCTACACCTGCAGTATTTATAATCTGAAGGGAAATTTTGGAGGGGAATACTCATAGTTCTTCCATTTTGGATACATACATTTATTTTAACAAATAATATCTGAATTCCTAAAAGGGATTATGCAAAAATCATGTCCAAATAAAATGCCTTTAATGCTTCTGCTGTAAGATGTCTAGAGAGCTTTTTGTTTTTTAACTGAGAAAACCTCTTAAGTCTTTTGCTAGTCCACTTTTTTCGGAAATTACTTGCACAGGTACTCTTTATCAAACTATATATGAAGGGGCCATATTTATTCAAATGCTTATTGACAACACTGATTGATAACTATCAAGGCCTTAATACTCTCTAGAATATCCTGTATTTTTAAAGGCTGAAAGTAGTTTTAGCCCTTAATGCTTTCCAGTTATGTTTGATTCTTATAGAAAGCATCTGTCCATTAAAACCAAATGAGAAAGAAAGAAAACAAAATTTAAAAAGAAGGATCTTGGTTTTTTATTCTGTCATTAGGTAAGCCTGACAGTAAATTGATCATGATCTAAAAACTTGCATTCTGTTATTGATATTCAGATACTAGAATCTGATAGATTAATCAGATTCAACAAAGAATGAATATTAATACTGTGAGATAAGGACTTCTTAAATTCAGATACAAGACACATAAGGAATAGGTTCAAGCTAATGCCTTTAGAACAGAAAACTTAGGCAGCTTTAAGGTAAACTAAACAGATCATGAGGATTGCACCACTGATTTATTGGGAGATATGAAGAAAACTGTTGGATAGAAAAACCTACTAACCACATAAGTTTCACACAGAGACGAGAAAAGACAGCCTTAAAAATGAATTTGTAATGCACAAAATGGACATTTTCTCCTTTTTTTAGATATATCAAAACCAGGAGCATTCCTCAAAATTGTAGACCAAAGTTGTCTATTGCCTTTAGCTGTGAAGATGTGAGACAGGCTACCAGAGGTAGAATCCCTACTATCCATGACGCTGAGACTGAGTAAGAGGAAAGCTGGTCATGTACGAAGGGGTGTGGCGCATCCATGTAAGGTGCTATTAATATTTTTACTGTGGTATAAGGGTCTTTTATATAAAGGTCATTTCTTGCAAAGTTTGACTAATATATCATGCTTATCACTTACTTCATTTTTCTCAGATTTATTTATTCCTAATAAAAAACATAAAGCCACAAAGTATTGGTTTTATTTGTGAATTTTATGCAGGCAATCCTGTATGGGTGACTCAAGCTCTTTCTTCTTGCCCTAAAGAACATACTGTACTCAAGGCTACCAAAAGAACACAGCCTAATGTCTACTTTCCTACAAGTATATTGTTGTGGTAAGGGCTTAGTCTAAAGGCTTAGGATATTTTTTAATCTGATGAGCATTGAAAAAATAAATTGAGGAAATAGAAGTGTATGAAAGAAAGCAATAAAAGTACTTTGAAATACTTACGACAGAATAATTTTACTTACACAAGGAGAAGATTGAAAGCTAAAGTACTCAGTGACTTTTTAAGTAGGTATTTGTATTCATGTATTTAGTTGTTTGTGGACTGGAGACGGTTGGGGATTTTTTTGTTACAAAGTTCTACGTGGTAGAGTTATGGCCAGATTAATGTTACTTTTAAAATTTCATCTTCACATTTTGTACTCCAGTGCAATTGGTTAGAGCTATCCAGTTTTATAGCTTCTGCCTCAAATAGTGACCTGTCATTATTGTTGTCTTTCTCTGCCCATTTGACTGAAGAAAAAGATTCTGACAGACTTGTTCTCCTTTTATCTTCTCCAAGGGCTATTTGAAGAAATAGAATGTTAAATATATTTCATGATTGGAACCATGAAAAGGGATCAGTAATAACCCCTCTGCACATCCTGGTAAAGATTACTTTTCTGTCTGGACTTGGATAATTTGCAGTAAAATTCTTCAGCAAGAGAATTCTTCAGCGTGGGCAAAAGTAATGAGTAAAATACTTAGTGATGTAATACCTTTTCTAGTCTGTTTAGTCAGTGCTGCTGTTTAATAGCACTTTGGAGCTCAGTTACCTTGCAGAGAAACATTGCTAAAGAAAACAGTCATTTCTAATTCAATGCTGGCCTTTTTTATTTCTAGTTGTCATTTTTAATTCAAAACAAACTTATGGTGTCGCATAACAAGTATTCCTTTGTTCTTCATGTTCACAATTTCTGTTAATGGGAGTCCAGTTTAGGGGAGCCCAGTCACACTCAGCGAACTGGGAAGACTTTAACAGTGGTGAATGCTTGGGGGAGTTGCAAAAGTGCCTCATGTGATGTCTTCTATTCTCAGCATAGGTTAAAATTAGAACTAGACTGACATTGCACTGAGTCTGAGTGAGAGTTTTAAATGGCTTTGGTAATGCAGACAAGATTCATAATTTGTCTCCACTCTTGTCCAGAAAGCAGTGAGTCACAGAAAAATCCTTGAAAACACCAAATAATTGAGGTAAGTTGTTAAACTCTTTCTGATGCTTGGAGGTGAAGTTGTTGGGAGATCTGATTACTTGGGAGTGAGTTTGCAGTTGTTTTACAGCCATGCTTGGGAATTCACTTCTGAATTGTTGGGTGTTATGGTAAGATTATTATGGTTTTTATTTTCTTAATGAATAATAAGATCTAAGAACAAGACCTTTTTGATGGAATCCTGTTATATAATGAAATCATCCTGAAAGTAGTCATATACTTAGGTCCTTTGATATTTCATGGTTCTAAGGCAGTACTTGTTGAATAATATACAAAAGAGAATTGCCTAGAGTAAGCTTTGCTAGAAATAAGTATTGGTTTGACTGTGTATAGTATGATACTGGGTTTGGTAGTACAACTATTAACAAACGTCTCTTTTCTGCACAATTTATATATAAAAAAACTAGTTTTCTACCTAAAAGTGCTTGTAGTTCAAAAAAAAAATGCCTCTAAACAACAAGAAATGATAGATTAATTAATCACTTGATCTCAATAGAAATTTAATCTTGAAAACATCAGGCAATTTGAATTGTAATCACTGTCTGGAGCAAAAAACCTCATGCATACATAGCATTACTGTTGCATATTGGGATGGGGGTTGGGAAGGGTAGTTACTCTGATGACCACTGAAAGAGAAGCAAATCCTTCAAACCGGTAAATGGGATCACATCTATGTGGGAGAGGGAAAAAGTATGCAGTCCTCTCTTTACAGGAAAAAATCCAATCCCTGTGTAGGAACCCAAAGGCTAGACTGCACTGTGCCACGCTATCAGAATTGAACTGCCTTAGGTTGCAGGTACCAGCCTGATTTCTTTCTGGCATGGGAATGAATGCTCAAATTGTTATGGTGAATACTTAGCCTACCATTGGAAGAAACTGAGAGAAGCAGTTGTACACTGAATAAGAATGCAGAGACTGCAAAAATACCATTTCTTATCATAATAAAATTTAACTAGGTGCAATTATCTATTTTTATAAAGAGAAAGCAGTTGATAAAATCCTGTCAGTTCTTTACATTAACTAATTTGACAATATAATGAAGTGAGTATTGCAGTATTTTGGTTTCCACATCATTGTCCCCATCTGGTAACCCATACCTGAAGTGGTGCATTGAGCCTGAAATTCAGTCAGATTCCTGCAAGCAAATCTGAACATGTAAAGGATCATGGCTGAAACTGCAGTTTGCCTGGGAACATTCACTGCTGTGAAGACACTCTGGGAAGTGAGAATACACAAGATAAATGAAGAATTACAGAAAGAAAAAGAATTCAGGCAGAGGTCTGCAGGAAGGTAGGTAAATTGTAGCTCTTTAAATATGTGAAAAGCTGGACTATGTTACATCTCAGAAGACTGTAATTGGTTTCTTCAAACTCATGCAGACTAATTCTTTAGTTGTTACTCCAGCAGGATTCCCAGTGATTAGAATTTATCTAGTGTCTGTGATAAAAATGTTTGTATATAGACTAAATCCCCTGAACTCGGATACTAAAATCCCTGCTCTGTAAATAGTCTAACCTGTGAAGATTTGCTATGCTTTGTTCTCCATTGAGGTATTAACTCAAATGAGAGTTGCTTGGTCTTTTGTCTGGCCAGCAATCTTAGGAAATTTTAAGAAATTTAGGATTCTATTTTTGGTACTCCTTATTTACCAGATGTGTTTGAAATGTAACAACAAATTCAAAAGTTACCCGTGGAGAATATGAACAGAAAGAAAGAGAATTACCTTGTCATAATTCTTGTTTTGGTCCCCTTTGGAAATCAAGTTAAAGAAGCTGATTGACCTATTTTCTTGCACTTATATATAGTGGAATGGAAGGCTTTCATTTTAGGAAACTGCTTCAAAATGTGCTTTAGAACTTAATGCCACAAGACGTTACATTCTGTGGCCCTGCTGTAACATGTTGAAAGTGAATTATGTCCTCCTTCTGAATGTAAATTTGAAGAACTGTAAAATAGTATTCCTATAAATTAGTAGAGCTGAACTTAAAGGATTTGTCTTCTCTCTAACTGATGGTATATTAACATCCAGATATAATTAACGTTATTTGATGATAAGGCAATTGTGTCTTTTTCCAGAAAATAGATAGGATAGTAATTATTGGCTGTATTCATTGTGGCACCACTGGCAGGTCTTCTTTCCCTTGTAGGCTACTGCTTGTCTGGGAGGAGAGAGCTGCTTTAGCAAAGCTCAAAGAAAAAGTTATTAATGAAGGTGGAAGAGCAATTTTAAGGATAGAGGAAGAAGAATGGAAGGTAGTGTTGATAGGAATAAATGCTGTTTGTATTGATGCTGATGCATTAGAAAACTACTATTTACAACTTTACACTTAGAGTGGTACTACATGTGTTCTATTATCTACTCACTGTGCTTTGCTAACAGTGAATTGGGACACACTGTTGTGAGTGTAAAAGCAAGCTGGGTGCTTTTTCGTCCTGAATATTAAGCATTACTCTGCAAAAACAAAGCCCAAAAAGCTTTTCTGCATTAGAAATTATTTACACTGCAAAGTAGGATTTTCATTATGTAAATTCTCATTTAACATTCACACACCCCAACTACTGAAATGTATCAAGGTGAAAACAGGCTGTGTTTGGGTGCATGAAGGTTTTTCTTCTTGTTTGTTGTCTAAGAGTGAAAATGAGCCAGTAGATTCCCAGCAGACCATTATTGTTGTTTCTCATGCGCAGAGGGAATCTGCTGTTAATGCTGGCAGAGTGAAGGCCAGCAGTGCCCTGAGCCATGCAGACATGCACAGAGCAGCTCCTAGAAAGTGCTGGGTATTAGCTCGTGTTGAGGCTAGTGAGAACATGACAACCAAACCCAGCCATACTCCAGTGTCTGCAGGCCAGTGGTCCTTGTTCAGAACTCTTTGCATATAGACACTGTAGGTTTTTTATCCCTCAACTCTTCTGCTCTCAGCTGCTCTGTTTTTATTGACAGAATAGGAATAGAATTTTGATCTATCTCCCTTTATATGCAAGTATCTATATAGATCAATTTCCTCTTTTCCTATTGAATTTTTTAAAAAACGAAAGAAGTAAACAAAAACAAGCCTGACACTTCTCAATGACAGTAGTGCAGGTATCGAAATCCTGGGAGCCAAAAGTGGGCCGGTTAAATCTGTGAACAGAATGACAACCCACACTGGTGTTCACTTCAGGACCATGGGATCGTGGAATATGCTGAGTTCATTGAGTTGAACTCCTAGCTTTGCACAGCACCATCTCCAAGAGTCACACCATGTGCCTGAGAGCATTTTCCAAACACTTCTTGGGCTCTGTCAGGCTTGGTGCTGTGACCACTGCCCTGGGGAGCCTGTTCCAGTGCCCAACCACCCCCTGGGGGAAGAACCTTTTCCTAATATATTGATGTAAACATTTATAAAATGTAAACCTTTCCTCATATGTATGATATTAAAATCATATCAGTCATGCTTGCTATTTCTAGCATATTTTAGAAAACAATTATCAGGGTTCATTTTGTAACCTACATATTAAAGTATAGCTTAAGAAAAAGGACAGACTGTTAGTGTTTCAAATAAAACTTCTGCCTCAGCCTGTATTCTGAGCTGAATTTCTTCTGGTTTGTATTTCTTGTTGTAGACATTACCTTCGTGCTTATTGAAACTGATCCATCTCCAAGAATGGCAGCTTCACAGAACTAGTTTGCAGAAAATTCCTCAGTTTATTGGAAGATTTCACAGCCTTGTTGTTCTGGATCTATCCCGGAACTCAATTGAAAGTGTACCCAAAGAAATTGGTGAGCTGTGCTTTCTTTTATTTTAAGCTGCTTTTCTAAGATTATTGGTCTCATACCATTTTTGTGCCTTTTGCCTGTCTAATAATCCTACTGGGCAGTAAGAAAATAGATGATTTAAATCTGACACTGAGATAGAGATCTTCAAACCACAGATTCCCTATAAACTAAAAATGGGGCTGGATGGAAGAGACATCTCTAGGAAGGCTCCCCACTACAAAAAAAAAGACCTGTTTGCATAGCAGGGACAAGCCATCAGAATGCAGCTAGCAAAGTGATACTGAAAAACAGACCTCATGTTCTCAGTCCACAGCATGAGTAGCCTAGTCAGAATTTTTTGGTTTTGGGATTTTCCTTGAAGCACTCAACTAGTTGAGTGCAGTCCTGTACTAAAGAATCCTAAAGTGCTATTATTTGCTGTTCAGTGATTTCTTTTTGTTTCGTTTTGTGAGAACACAGAGCATTTATATAACAGTAAAAAGATAAGAAAAAACAAGTAATATTGTGCCTCAAATAGAATAAACATGAACATTTCTCATTTGTGCTCTCTGCAGGCCAGCTGACCAGCCTCCAAGAGCTGCTTCTCAGTTACAACAGAATAAAATCTGTTCCTAAGGAAATAAGTAACTGCATCAGTCTGGAAAGATTGGAACTGGCTGTCAACAGAAGTATCTGTGATCTTCCTCCTCAGGTTTAGGCAGACTGTTTAGTTTTATTTAATGCAGATTTTGCATTTATCCAAAGCAAATTATCGTTACTCATTGCATTTCTGTTTTCAGATTTGCTGTGATTTCACAGTACTCCACAGAAACACTGATGTGAACAACCTTTCTATGACTGGTCAAACTGAAGCTGCATGAGAAGCACATACATACACCTGAGTAGCTGAAGGAGCCAGTCTTTATTTTGGCCAGATAAATGACTTGGCAGTGCATAGAGAGCAGTGACACACTCCATATCAATTTGTTCAGGCTAGATATTTTCACTGATTTACCCCACTAAGAATCTGATGTCTTAGCACAGGGAAGTTCCCTTTTGTGGTTGAGAGTACAAATTCATACCATATGCCAGGACACAGCTGTAAGCATCTTTACCAGAACAGCTAGATCTGAAAAGGGGTTGTGTGACCTATACAACTGCCTGTGCAGAGGTGAACAATTGTTGTTCTCAAATGTTGAAAACAATTATGAGAAAATGAAAACAACTACCCACCTATTATTGAACTTTAATTTGAACAGACCGAAATGTGAGAGACCTCTATAACTATTAGTCTCTTAGATAGATGACAAGTATGTAACCATGCTTACTTGTTTTAATTTACTGGCAATAGTTGACAGCAATCAGTGCCTTGCAAAATTGAGTGAGTCCACACAGCATTAGCCAACATAGAATCTTCAAATGGAAATATAGACTAATAACCAAAATCCAGAATTGACAATGTCTATGTGGATAGAGGTTGCAGGGTGTGGAAAATCCATAGTTCTGTCCTATGCAGACTGCAGCGATGTGAACATCAGGAAGCTTTGGCTATGTACACTTGAGTGGCATTCAGTGTTGAGACAATTGCACCAGGTCTGCCATAAAACGTCTTTGTATCACTTGAACATTGCAAAAGCACCTGAAGGCATGATTCACCAAGGAACTTAGGTGCTTTGATATTATATTGTATTTTTAGAATGTTTTGCCAGAGTAGGAGTAGTAGACTTCACAGCATGGAAGGTGTCCTGGTTCACTCTAAAATACAGTCCATGTAATTTGATACATAAAAATCTAAATATTTGATTAATGAAAAATGGCATATTACATGGAGTATGAAATACTAAGGACAGTGGTGTCTTTAAAATTCTTTCTCTTGAGGCTTGGGGCATATCTGCATTGTAGTTAGCAGTTAGGGCACTTGCTGCTGGGTGAGAGGTAAGGTTCTGCTGCTTTATCAGTTCCCAAGCTATCTATCTTCCAGGCAAAACTGTTAGTGTTAGGTACTATCAGCTATTGGAACTCAAAACTGTTCTTACTGGCTCCAAAATGTGTTGTGACGTTTCTCAACATTATTGGATTACTGCTGTACTGCTGCAACAACTACACAAAGTTAAAGCCTTAAATCTCCCCTTCTTTTCAGCTCAGTGACTTAAAGAAGCTGTCACACATAGATCTGTGCATGAATCAGTTTACTGCCATCCCTTCAGCTCTCCTCAACATGCCAAATCTAGAATGGTTAGATATGGGGGGAAACAAACTCCAGGAGCTTCCTGATACAATTGACAGGTAAATAAAGCTCTAAGCTCATCCTAGTGCAATTCCAATTAATAAATACTACTTCAAAAGATAATTGTTATGTTAACCTCACTCCAAAGATTTTATCAGCCCTAATGTGATGTTTTGGATAAGGTGGAATAATCCATTCAATTAACAATAAATTCAGTATCAACTATAACGTTAAATATTTATTGTCAATGACATTTTTCAACAGAGTAGGTGATTATCTTGGATATGGGGTTTCTTTGAGACTTGTTGCACTATGAGTCCTTTATGTGGCTGAAAAGTTATTTTATAGTAATGACTTGATAAGATTAATCTCCTAAATCTTGATTTATCGCACAAATTCCTATTTTTCAGAATGGAAAACCTCCACACTTTATGGCTCCAAAGGAATGAAATAAACTCTTTGCCAGAAACCATTGGTAATATGAAAAATCTTAGTACTCTTGTTCTTAGCAACAACAAACTTAAGGATATTCCAGCTTGTATGAAGGACATGACAAATCTGAGGTAAGAAGAAGCACCAGAAATATAAATGAAAATACTAGAAAATATTTTTAAAGCCTCCCTTGAGTTGTATATTACAGAGTGGTACCAAGGAAGAGGAAAAGCCATTACCACAGTTGTACAGGTGGACACAATAAATCAACATAATTACACAGATTCACAGAATTAAGTATCTGGTCATGCAAGCTTTGTGTAGCTAAAGAAGTAAATTATGATAGCTACAGTCTCACATGGAAGAGTAGACTATAATACATTTTCTCATTTCAAGCCTTCCCCCCATATTTGCCCTTTTATATCACTCTCTAAAGGCAAGAGCTTGCAGGCATAAAAATGACAACACTTAGGACTTTGCCATTGAAAAATCAAACATTCAGAATGAAAAAAAAATGATGAGGTTTAAGGACATGGATGAAACTTTCATGTATTTGATATGTAAAATAAAAAATATAAATTCTTAATTGGTAGTATTTGAACTGCTCCTTAGTATGCCATGACAGAAACTTTCCTGTTGTTAGCATTTTCATTTGGATTACTGGATGTTGGCCATTTTAGAGAAGGATGCTAGTCTGCATAAACCATGCCTAACCCAAAAAGACAATTCCTATTCTCTGCTCTTTTTCTCTCTCTCACCTCCTTAACTAAATACATACAAGCACAGGCCCAAGGATGGAGACAGGGCTGGCACCTGCCTTGCACAGCTGGGAGGAGCCACTTGCACCATTCTCATCCCCTCACCTGTTTGTGAAAGCTCAATCCATCTGACAGTGGGCACAGAAACTGAAGACAAAATGCTGAGGACCACCATGTTTTTTCCCACCACAATCAGTTATTGTTAGAAAGCATTTTCTTAGTTTACTTTTTCTTAATACTGCTGATAGAGTGGTGAGTTTAATATAACAAGAACCTAATTTCCTTTTGCTTAAAATAGTGTTTGAGAAATCTTAATTGAGTTTCAAAATAATTATTTTCTCTGGACAAAACTTACTGCAAGAGTAACCTTTTCTGGTGAATTCCTAGATTTGTCAACTTCAGAGACAACCCACTGGAGCTAGAGGTAACACTGCCTCCGTGTGAGAACACAGACGAGGAGGAGCAACAAGAAATGTTTGGCATTGACTTCATGCACATGTATATCCAGGAGTCACTCAAGAAAACAGGCATGGCTTTTTTATCCATTCTCATTTCTCCACAATACAGTGAGGAAGAGAGGGATAAACTGGGTAAATAGAATCTAGGATATGTATAGAAATGAAACATGAATAACCTTCTTAATAAATAAGTAATGTCTTCAAAAAAATCTGTAAACAGGCTTTTGCTGAGGGCAGGGGCACTTTCAACAGGAGTTGGTACAGTAAGGTCTCCCTACAAACAACACAGATTCTGGCAGGAACATACTGGAACCATGGAGCACTGTAATAAATGTACCTGAGTTACCTACACCATGGATAACTAGAAGCTGATGACTGTTTTTTGTATTTGCAATTTAATCAGTTTACAGAGCAAAGGTCTTCTAGCATCCTTTAATTCATGAAGCTCAACTTTTCCTATTTTCGGCTGTTTTCCAGATGGAACTTTCAGAGGAAGATTAAGGGACAAAAGCTATGTTCCCATCATACATCTTTTAGCAATGAACTATCAGCACTAGATAAACAGATAGTTCTCACAACTTGCTTTCCCTGACATAAAATAGTCACTTAAACAAAATACCCCAGTTTCATCCCATTTCTAAAACATGACAAAAATTTGCTGTTCATTGTCTCCAGAGTAACAGTTTTAAGAGACTCAAATCAGCACTTTTGAACAGATGTGCAGTTGGCAGCTGTTACTTGCAGAGAGCACTTCACTGCAGATGTTTTCTCTGATCTTCATTCTGTATTTTGTGAAGGCCTAAAAAAAATGAATGCCATGCTCTTGATTTAGAACAGTAAGGCGGCTTTTTTCTTACCAATATTTCATGAAGGAATAATCAAATTAGCAAAAATATACCAAGATGACACTTTAGACGTAAATTTTCTTTCTGAATAGATTCCCCAGCAGCAAAGGCTAATGAAAGTACTTAGGCCTACTTAAATATTCTGAACTTCAAGGTGAAAATAAGGTGTGTCAACTTCTCTTGTTTTAACCTATTCTCTTTCAGAAAATGTGGAAAGTTGTACTTCTGGTTCTCCTCCTGTCATGAATCCCAACGAATGAAGAATATATCAAGAACACTTTTTCACTACAAAGAGGCTACAACAGGTTTCAAATTTTCTTAGGCATTTTATTTTTCCACTGATGAGAACTGGTTGGCATATTTGTAATTCCCAGTGAAACTGGAAAATATAAGACCTTTTCTTGGGTACAGGAAAGACGATAAAAGAGGGGTTTTTTGTAAGAAATGAATTAGCTTTAAAAAAAACACGGATGAGTTTTAAAGGGTTTGTTTTTCTTTCCCCTACCAATTCCAAATCTATCTCCTATCACATAGTTGGCTCTGGTATCAAAGGAGGATTTGGGACAGCTGTCAGCAGGACATTCTCCAAGGACACAGCAGCCTCTGTGTAGTACTGCAGTGCAGCCTTGTATCCCTGTTGTTGTAAATACTCAACCCGCCCGTGATCAATCAGCCGTTTACAGAGGCAACCCATCTCCTTCCGTTCCTCAGCACTCAGGAGCCTAGTTCCAGAGAGAGGAAGGAATGAACAGCTGTCAGAAAACAGTTCTGGTAATTAACATTAGTAGTTAAGCTTAGAAGAGCTACCAAAGTCATTGTAAGTTCATTTTAGTCAGGCAAGCATGACTGCTGAAATATTTTGAAATGTATGTCCATGAAAATTGTATTTTTGAAGTAAAATATTTCTGTAAGTTTAGTAATTAAATGTTTCTGCAAAATGAGTCCTTTGGAGAACCCAAAACAATTTAATGTGCCACTATACAGAGCTTTTCTGCTGGAGTCCATTTGCTAGGGAAAAAATGTACATACCCTTGTAAAGTATCAGAACCACTCTCTGTCCTGCTGAGCGTTTGCTCGTGTTCTTCTGTGTCATTAGTTTGATCTTCACTGTCTTCACTTGTAGAAGCTTTGCTTGTGGTTTCTTGCATGCCACAAGTGGCCCAACTACTCATTCTCTGAAAATAATGGAATTCTACTGGTCCCAGTCCTACTGATTTAAAGAAATCTCTGCCTACATAATGTGTCCAGTCACACTTGTGATGGCAACACAGAGCAATAACAATTCCAGCTACAGGCTGACGGTCTTCTGTGGTGCTTTCATTAGCAGCAGATTTGTGAGGAGCCACCTCTGTCTGAGCAGCCCTGCAGCGTTTTGGTGCAGGCTCTTCATCTTCTTCACCACAGCAAGTGGTGTAACTTTCAACCAAGCATCTCAAAGCAAGATCTGGGAATGAACAAATACATCCCCCCCAACCAAAAATATCCATAAACACCATGCCATTATTTATACAGGCTCTATCACGATTGGGAATGTGCTTCCCAGAAAGAAAGATAAAATTACACATCACAAACTAAGCCAAAAGGCAAGATCAATGATAACTAAAAATTACCAACATGTTTTGAGAACATGAAAACCCTAAATGTGGTTTCCCTGAAGCTTCTAAGAGCTTATCCTCTGAAATCTTTGTTCTGCAAAAGTGAATTTAAAATAGTTCGGTTAACAAATTGGCAAACTGTAGGAGAATCTCCTCCCTGTAAAACACACAAGTATTTGCTCTAAAAGTTTGATATCTAGGACACAATCTATTTAATATGCACATGTACTTCTTAAATGCTTAACTGTACCATCTTTGTCACACTGCCTATAAAGGTGTCACATTTGAGATGTCTTTCTCTACACAGTAGCCATATAACATTAAAAAACTGTATTAGTTTAAAGTTATCAGGACAGAAACCAATCCTATTTGTGCTTCGGATACATTATTGAGGCAGCCAATAAAAATTTAGAAATAAAATTGTTTCAAAGAAGAGGCAACTGTGCTAAAAAAAGTACTCTCAAATTCAGGACCCATACCACCACACACTATTCTCTGTTCTAATCTATTAAAGCCAAGAAGGGCTTCACCTCTGCCTGAAGTATCCTTACATCTATTAATTACCATTAATTACTGTGTACACCAACGAAGGGTCAGAGGGCAAGAACAGCTTAAAAGGACGGTGTGGAAGATCAGTCCATTCTGAGTGTAAGGTTTAGCATCCTGCCTTTCTGCAGTTCACACATCTGTAAGTCATACCTGTTGCAGCACCACACAAATGCTTCCCAATTCCTACCACTGGTAGTTTTTTCTTCTCCAAAACAGGTACCTTATCTGGAGGGAAAAAAAACAAACCAACCAACAAGCCCCCATCCAATCCAGAACTACCCCAGCACCTCTGTTCTTTATGAATAATATAATTTCAGCACCCTTGGAAATAAATGTGTGCCACTACTAAAAATACAGTGATTGGTACATTCAGTTATAAGCTATTCAAAGGAAGGAGTCTTTTGTTAAGACAAATTAAAAGAATGGGATGCTGTGGCTGGGAAGCACATTTAACCATTTCAGCCTTTCTAGACTGCCCACGAAAGGTAAATATGACATTAATGCATCTCCTGCTGAGAGGTGCTCCCACAAATTCTGTAGCACTGATGGTGCATCACTTGCTTAATTCTACACATAAAACAATGCAAATGTGTTTAATTCTGCAAGTGCTAAAAAACTTTCAAAATATATTTGGTTTTGGTACTTCTCACCTGTAATGACGTCCTACGAGTATATAAAAAGTAGAAAGCTTTAAAACTCCATTTAAAGTGTATGTTTATGTGTCTCTATGTACATTCACACATGCCTGTGTGTATATATGTGTACACATACAGCATCAATGTGTCCATGCAACCACTGAGAATAATCTTCAGAACCAAGTACAACTAAGCATGTTATGCACAAACTGACTGGAACCCCAACTCAAAATTTAAAATAAGCCTCTATTTCAGAATGACACAGGCCAAGAAGGAACTTACTTAAACATAAATGCTGAATGTCTACTTGAAGCCTCTCAAATATAGAATCTCTTCCTTTATGTTTTCCATCCACCTGTTTAAACAGAACAAGAGATTACATAGGGCTGGCCACTAATAACTATAATTTTGTTCCAGGTATTAATTAACTTTTTTCTAGTCGACATCTTTGAATTTCCAACATGAAACATCAGGATTTTTTTCTAATAAATTTGCTATTGGTGAAGTATGGAATGTATAACTTGTAAAATTTAAATTTAATGAGAATAAAAAATAAATACTAACAGCTTCAATGGCAATGGTTTAAAAATTATACTTTACTAATGTAACACTATCCTCTTACCTTGAATCTTGTGGTTGCCCTTTCCACAAGCAAAAACTGAACATTTTCAATGTTCTCTAAGGCAATATCAACCCAATGAGACAGCTTTCCTCGCCCAGCTCCAAACTCAACAAAACACCTTCCTGGACCAAGTAAATGCAATTTTTCCATGTTACCTAAAATAGAAGCCTACAAACATCAAAAGATTATTTGTGAACCAAGAAAATAAATACCCTGTGTTTTGTAATGCCGTATAGAAAAATTATTCTTTAACTGAACTACAGAAGGCTTTTATAAGCCTTCCTTTCAGTAAGGGATCAAGGAAAAGATGATGTGTGTACAGAGGAAAGGGATTATATCTTCTGTTTTACCGTATTAGATTTCCTCTGCAGGAAGCAACAGGCATTATGCACCCAGTCACTCAAATTACAGCAGCACAATTCCATGCCTAAACCCCTCTATAGTGATTAGTAAATCAGACCAGACCTGTTGTTTCAGGTGTTTGAAAGCAGATTCCCCATTCTTTGGGTCATTTAAGGCTTCTTGTAAAGCCTGGTGGGACAGTATTTGTTCCTTAAGATGAAGTTCCAGGCCTGGAGGCAAATGCAAAACTTTTAGGTATAGCTTTTGAGTTTCCAAGAGTTCCTGGTTTGTCACACACATTACTACAGTTGTGACATGAGCTCAGTTTGTAGCACTAACAAAACAGTCTGCTGGAAGCTTAATTCTATCATTGCATCTTTATAACAGAGCTGTATTGTTATCTGTAGTGATATCTGAGAGAGGAAAAAAAGAAAAACAAAAGGAAGGGAACACAGGACTGGAGCTTTATCATTCTTTCAATCTAGTTTACTTTTTGGAGTAAAATTCAGCTATTGGAGGTCCGCCTGATAATTATTTCAGATATGTTTTATGGCACCTATCTCATATTTTTACAGGTATCTAACAACAAAAATAACTATGAAATATTTAATCAATTCAATTTAAAACATCTTAAGTATTTAGTATTAAGCTCACCATTAGTCGCTTTTTTCAACTTGACAATTAAGTTCTGCAGCTCTTCGATAGATAGAGAAGATAGAGGAATCTTTTTAGGGAAAAAGAAAGTGACACCAATAAATATGAGGCCTTTGAAATTTTCTGTGTCTTTGTAGTCATGAATTGCAACATGTAATTTAAGGACTGAACCCAAAACCAAGAAAGATACTCACTTGTTTTTCTGGTATTTCTGCTGCATCTTTTAAACCAGCATTAATATCTTGAACAAAGTAGACCTTTTAAACAAACAAAAGAAAATAAATTTGATTCAATTAATTACCAGGAAGCAAATAGCTAAACTCTTCAGTATTCTTATGGTGAGGTATGTAGCAATAGGAATCCACTGCAAAGTAAGATCTTCCATGTAATTTTTCTTCCTATGGTCTGATCCTGAATCCCAGCCAGAAGTGACTCTTCAGACACAGTTTTACAGGATTGAACATGTTCATAAGAGTTAAGCAGTCAGTGCTCACTAGACAAATTCCAGAGACCATTTTCAGGTTTCCCAGGGACTATTAAAGGTGCGGTTCTAATAAGGCAGAAAAGGCAGGCAATAAAGAAGCCATCCCCTGCTTTCTTGGAAGAGCTGTTGAAACACACATCCTGTTCCTTCCCTCAGCAGCTGTCAGGCAAGCTTTCCGTGCTCACTGCCAGCCTGACTGCAGTGGGCAGCTGGGGAATACCCAGAGCCTCCCTGCAGCTTTTGCTTTCCCAGGACAAGCTCTCATCCAGCCTCTGAAATGAATGGCACAGTGAGAGCCTGTTCCCTGGGTGTGTTTCTGAGAAAAATGAATTCAGCATTTTTATTTGTAACCAAGAACTGGAAAAGGGTACCAAGTTTCAACGAGAAGAGGCAGAGAATACGAGGGGATGGAATGTGAGATACATTTCAGCAAGTACTTACAGAGCTTCCATCCTGCCTTACAGTAGTGCTTTGCTAGAATTGCTGCCCTGCAGCTCACAGCTGCTGTCAGCACAGAAAATTCTCTGCAGGGCTGTAATGTTTAAGGCCTTAAATCCGAGAGGAAGTGTGGAAATTATGCTGCACTTACGGGCTTTGGCTTCTCCCTTGAGTTACACTTTTTTAAATGCTTTTGTAGTTGGTCTTCATAAACAGTGCTAAAAGCCAAATAGAGAGAAAAGTAAGTATCATGTGAATACTGACGAAGAACGGGAAAAGTATTTACATATACTTACTGTTTTGGATCAAGAGGACACGGAAGTCTTTTTCTGTCACTTTGTTCCTAGTTAGAAAAGTTTTAGAAAACACTTCAGCATGCATTCAGTGTTGTGTTTTAAAGAAGCTGTTGAGGAGCATCGGCTTCATAAAACATCTATTCAGAGTAGGTGAGTTAACCGGAACGGAGAAACTGAGACGAGAACTCAATACTTGACTGGATCCTGAAGGAATAACCCCCTAATGCAAGGGCTGGAGCGAGTGCCCGGCACACGCAAGCTCAAGGGCCGGCACCGGCGCTGCCTCTGCCTCCGTGCCGCCGCAGCGGGGCCCCCCGAGCCCTCCCTCCCTCCCGGCCGGAGAAGGGTCCCTGCACCTCCTCGTGCCCGTGCTCCCC
>WBMY01000585.1:43744-68886 GCA_013397315.1 Donacobius atricapilla | reverse complement strand
CTTTTTTAGCCCTCTATTTTAGCTTGGGTTGACAGGTCTTAGCAAACTTGCATATTAAAAGTATTTAGAGATGCTCAGGGCAACATGAGAGCTTTAAGAGTACTTTTAGTTCAAGGTACTAAATTGGGAGTAAAAAAACCCAATCTTACTCAGGGAAAATAGCAATGAAATCACTACTGGAGATTTTGTAATCTCTTCTATTCTGTCTGATTTGTCACCAAAGTGTTCATCCCCCAATGTGATATTAAGGTTAGTAGTGGGTTGGTTATGGTGTTGTTGGGTAAAGATTTGTTTGTAAAGGAATACAGCAGGTTTTGGTCAGCTTCTGCTCGGGTGGCAGTGCTGAGGTGAGCGGAGGCAGCTCAGTGAGAGGTGTGTGCTGAGCTGCAGCTGTGTCGGGAGGAGCCCGGGAACTGGAAATGCAGTTCAGTCCGTCAGGGAGCGATCAGACTAAAGAGAGAACTTCCAGTGCTTGATCAGCTACTGGGACATCAGACCAAGCAGGCATTTTTCTCTCACCCATCAGCCCACCCCAGCTGGCTTGGGGTGGCATTCATTGTAACTGTGTGTGCAGATCTCCGAGTTTGTTTATGTGTGTCCAGCTAAGAGTTTTGTTGGTGGTCCTGGCGCCTGCATTATTGAAACAAGTTTCAGTTGTGTGTCACACTTCATTGTGTTGGAGCAGCTGACACATTTCTACTTTACTTTTGTACCTCTGCTACGGAATCTGCTTGCCACAGGGGCCTTGTTACAGCTGCCTGGGCCTGATGTACTGCTTAACCCTATCCTTGGAATTCAGGGCTTAATGCTTATGGAGAAGGCAGTTTTCCCAAGACTCTCTCTAGACCCGCAGTGAACAAATGAGTGTCTATTGGAAAGCAGCATAATGCTGCAGTTTGCCATATGGGATTCCTGGACTTCAGCTGTATCCAATCTGCAGAGCTCTGTATTAAAGTACATAAAATCAGCTGGTGGTTTCATAAACTGTAGGAGCAGTGTGCTCTGAAAGACTTCCAGTTATGGGAGTAAGAAATTTGTAAACCATGACAGTGGACTGCTAGTGCTGCACTTATTTTGAGAGGGGAAATGCAGCAAATAGCTTTTTTTCTGAAAAATTATGGATACACACTGAATTTCAAAACTTTTGCTGCTCAAAGTTTAAGGTTTTGGGCTGGTTTGTTTTTGTGAAAGAGGTTTCCTTGTTTTTCCGCCATAATATTTGAAGTTGTGTTAAATGGTAGTGTTGTAAACCTTCTGAATGAGTTGCCACAATCTATTGTATTTTTGACTAAACAGTAAAAACATTCAATACTGTTTGCAGTGCTGGTTTACATATTTCAACACTCCTGGGTAGATTATAGTATATTAATCATATTTAAATGTACATCTTTTCAGGACTTAGCTGTTCGATTGACTGATGATACTGATCCTTTTTTCCTTTATAACCTTGTCATATCAGAGGAAGATTTTCAAAGGTAAGTGAAATCACAGTATTTTCTCTGTGAGACAGTTCTAAATGGCAAAATAGAACAAGGGGTTATTTTTATCTCGAGTGACCTGTTGGCGTTCAGGTTTTGGCCGTGTTCGGTTGTGCGGTTCTGGGGGTGCTCTGTGGGTGTTCTGTCCGTGCTCTGTGGGTGCTGTGCTGCGGCCCCTCGGTGAGGTGTGCGGGGTCGGGCTATGAGCGGCTCCGGTTACAGAGCGGTGCCGGGATCCCCCCGTGCGGTGCCCTGCAGGGACACCACCGGTTATAGTTCTGCTGGTGTTTTCTGTGTGTCCTGACTGCTTCCTACAGACCGCTGTGTGTGTGTCAGCTAGGTCAGGAGGTAATTACCAGAAGAAAGTCTGTTTGCATGGGCATGGTTTTACAGACCTGAGCCTGTGTCTTAGGGGTTTCTTGCATAATTGTGCTGTTGGCTCTCGTTTACTTGCTCAGAATTTGAGCAAATCATCAAATTTGGATTCCAGGCATGAACAGATGAACAGTTCAGTTTTCTGCTTTCTTTGAGCATTTATTGATTTTATTTTTTTGCTTTGTTTTGTTGGGGTTTTTGGGTGTGGTGGGGTTTGTTTGGTGGGGTTTTGGCGGCGTGGGGGGAGTGGCTTTGGTGTTGTTTTTAAAACTGGAGGTGTGATCCGTGTGTGGATCAAAAGGCAAAAGCAAAGCAGAGAGATGCACAGAAGTGTTTTGCTGCACAGAGGCACAGCTTTGTGCTGCACTGTGGGATGTTTGCCTGAGTTTGCAGTGTCTGTGCAGAAGGGAGCAGAGGAATGGGTGAGTAGGGGATAGAGGACATGGCTGAGGCTCCCCTCCTTGTGCTGTGCCTGTTCTCTCTGCCTGTCCCATGACTGCTCCACACTGTGCTGTGAGGGTGATGCCTGCTCAAAGGAACTCATTTGTTACACCACAGCAATTTCTGCTTTTTAATGAGTGCAGCCCGTTGGCAAGAACTCTTGTGATCAGAAGTATCCTCTGGGGATTTTTACCCAAGCTGTGCCCTAGGATGACACTGCTCATGGGAGGTTGGACCAGCTGACCCACTGTGGTCCCTTCCAGCCTGACCCCTTCTGTGATTTTGTGATGCACTTCTAAACAAAAATAACATGCTAGTAAACTTTTATGACATGATCAGAACTGGTTCTTTCTACTAGTGTAAACAAAATATTTTACAGGAAATAAATTACAGTTCTCTATATTGTTAACATTTTTTTTTCCTGTCTGTTTTATATAGTTTGAAATCCCAGCAAGGTCTCTTGGTAGACTTCTCCGCTTTCCCACAGAAATTTATAGATCTGCTTCAGCAATGCATTCAGGAGCAGAACAAAGATATCCCAAGGTAGGTCACAAGTGTGTGCCACGTTACTGTGTGTGTACCTGTTGAGTTCTTAAATGCTTGTCAGTCACTCAGACTGAGAGGAGTCAGTAGAAAAGGATGATCTGACCTACCCCAGCCTGAATGTAAGTTGGTGGATGGAACTGGCAAAACCTGAGTCTTTGGAGGAGAATTCTTTCTTGAGCAAAAACTGGACAGCCTGTTACTGCACATATAAAAATACATTTTATTGGGAAATAGCTTAGGATCTACAGGTAGTTTCAGGAAAAGAAATGCTAAACATTTGATTATCTTCATTTTTCCGTAGGTTTTTGCTGCAGTTAGTTTCTTCATCACCTGCTCTAGATCACACACCTGTCTCTTTAAATGTAGTGGAGACCAACCCGTTCAAACACCTTACCCATCTTTCTCTAAAATTCCTGCCAGGAACTGATGCAGAAATAAAGAAGTTTTTAGCCAACTGTTTGAAATGCCTTAAGGTAAAATGAAAGTTTATCATAACTGCAACTAAGCCTCAATGCTGTATGTGCTTAAGCATTTTTTCATTATGAATACTTCAGGAGTATGTACTGAGCTGTATGCTCTGGTTTATTTTTCCTTTTAGCCCAAATGTGCCGCTGCAGGCAGCTGCTTGGGTACATGTTGTTGCATGGGAATGGTTCCTGTCCCCCTGCGATGAGCCTGCTCTCTGCTGTCTGCAGGGGCAGGAGGGAGCTGTGGCACAGCGCCCGGGGTGGGCAGCTGCTGCCTGCCCTGCCTGCTGCCCTGCCCAGCCCTGCCCAGCCCTGCCTGCTGCCCCGCCCCGCTCACAGCCTCTGCTGGTGGCCGGAGCCGCAGGGCTCCCGGAACCTCTCAGTCTCTGTTCTGCGCTCGGCTGTAGCAAGGGAGGGGCTGCTGCTGATTGTGAGGCTTGCTGGGCTTCAGAGGGCTAACAGCTATGAACAGCAGCTAGAGTCAGAACGTTGCTGCAGTTTGGTAGCATGCTAGGTTTGATTTCATGAGGAATTAAAGGTCTCATACACTGACTGTTGTGTGCTTCAGTTTCACGGCCTGCGATTTGTCTCTCCTAGTGTGCTGTCGTGTTTCTAGGCACTTAATAAGCCATTTTAATAACACAGACTTACAGTATTTCAGTTGATCTCTTGTTTAGGTAACCCCTTTGTAAACAAGTCTTGTAAATAAGATACTATTTCCTTGTAGAAATTTGGCAAGAATTTAATTTGGGGTTTTTACATCGTGGGATAAAGCCTTTTCTTTTGAATTCACTAATTATATCTTATTCAGTATGACACTTACTTAAGGTGATCTTCTCACAAATGCAGCGAGTTTTGGGGTGCTTAGGAAGGCTGTGCTGATTAAATGGGAGCTAAATGCTACTTGTATTTTATGAGTTAAGGATTTGACTTGATGTCAAATTGTACATAGGAGGATAAAATGATGTTGGAAGAAAAGCTTAAAAAAACTGAAGAGGATCTTACCAGGCAACTGAGCTACACTCAACAGGTAGCATAAATGTTTAACTTTTGTGTGTTGTGCTTTTTTTGATTTATAGAAAATGTCCCTTTTTGTATGCTGGTTGGTTAGCCACTACCTAGCCAAGATAATTGACTTGAGACTGAGTGAATAGTCAGCTGTAGCTTTTCTAGAGAGTGAGTAGAGCCTGCAGCTGAAGAATTCAATTGAGTTCTTGCAGTGCTCAAGCAGGATTTTATTTCGTGCAGAGGTCTGTGTATGCACACACAAATTGAATACTAAATATATGGTCATGTGAAGATAAATGATAAATATGCTTCGTATATTCCATGGAAATCCTTTTATTTGGAAAAATGGTGAAACTATGGTAAATAAATTGGAAATCTTGGACTTTATTACTCCTTTTTGATTTTTGCAGTCAGCACAGTAATCAGTTCACTGCTGTATTTCAAGAGAATGATTTGGGTCAAATTCTGGAATTATCAAGGTGACTTTTTTGACCATAATGAAACAGAACAATTCCATTAAAACATGTTAAGAATGATTTTTGGAATGGAATATTTGTTTGCCTGATGTCTGCAGCTTCAGTTTGAGTTACTGGAATGTGTTTGCTCAATTGGAATGCAGAATTACAAATCAAAAGAGGAAATACGTTGCTGAAGAACTTTATTTCTTTTTTTTCCCCCAGTAGAGTACTCTGTGTTAAAAGGGTAGGGAGCATCAGCAGGCTGATTTTTCACTCTTAAATAGTGGTTGGAAAAAAAATGCAATTGGAAATTGAGATTATTTTATCCGCAGCATTAGAACAGCGCTCTTCATCTTCTCAGTGCCTTACTTTTCCTGGTTACAAAATTACCATATTTCAGCGTGTGCTGCTGAAATTTATACTTTTTTAGTAATTCCATGTCCTTTAAGTAAGTGACAGTAAAGAATCACTCAGTATTGGCTGAAATGCTTACATTTTTAAACTGTGTGCTTTGCCAAACTTAACCAGAGCTTGTCAGAGAAGAGCCGGGAACTTGACAAACTGAAAAGCGAATGGACGTCCTACACTACAGCTCTGAGCAGCAAACACTCGCAGGAGCTGACAAGTGAAAAGGAAAAAGCTCTCCAGGTACAGTGGTTGGAAAGGGTGGACAGGATTCTTGTCTGGGAATAGATTCATCAAATAACTGCTTCGTTTCTTGGCTTCTCACAGGCACAAACTCAGTACCAGCAACAGCACGAGCAACAGAAAAAGGAACTGGAAAATTTGCATCAGAAAAGTATTCAGCAGTTGCAGAACAGGCTCTCAGAACTCGAGGTCATCAATAAAGACCTAACAGAGAGGAGATACAAAGGAGACTCCACAGTCAGAGAGCTGAAAGCAAAGCTTTCTGGATTAGAAGATGTATGGCTCCCCAATACCCTGAATCAGGCTCACTACTGTTAGAGCATTGACAGTGCCTGCCTGGGCATGTCAGAGGAAATACAACATATTAAGTTCATTTATTTCCTCTTTATTCTATATTATGCGTACTACTTAAATATGTCTGTTTGAATTACTGTTATGGGTTTTCTTGTGAATAAAATTAATTTCCTTCCCAACATTTAGGAATGCCAAAGGGCAAAGCAGGAGGTGCTGTCCCTGCGTCGGGAGAACACAACTCTGGATGCTGAGTGTCATGAAAAAGAGAAACTCGTAAATCAGCTGCAGACACGAGTTGCTGTCTTGGAACAGGAGATCAAAGACAAGGATCAGCTCGTTACTAGAACAAAAGAAGTCTTAGATGCAACACAGGAGCAAAAGGTTTCGTCATTGATTTTTTTAACCTTCCTAATTGTGGTTTCCATAGAGTAGCTGCTGACCAGTTTTTATGAAAACAGCCAGTCAGCTTTCAAATGCTTTCAAGATTCTAAATTATGACATCAAAAGTATACCAGGTTCAGATTTAATGTTGGGATACTGCAGTAATAGTTTATGGTCTTTTTGGTAGGAAAAAAAGGATTAATCCAGATCCTATAAAATTTGGCTAAAAAGCACTGACTGGTTCCTTGTAAGGCTAGTTCTCAAAGAATTGTGAACATTCTGCATGAAATCATGAACAGTGTGTATCACAGCCTTGTTATCTTTTGTAACATTCTGTTCAAGGTGATACTGGAAGAGAGTACAGAGGAAAAACAAAGGCATATTGAAAAATTAGAGACAACAATTAAGTCGCTGTCAGCTGAACTCCTTAAGGTTTGTTTGAACATGGCACTTCCCTTGTGCAGCATCTCTGTTGTTCTTAGGTGTTTATTTTTGTAATGTATGGTTTGGGTTTTTTAATAGGCTAATGAAATTATCAAGAAGTTACAAGGAGATTTGAAAACTCTCATGAGTAAATTAAAATTGAAAAATACAGTAACAATTCAGCAAGAAAAACTGTTGGCAGAAAAAGAAGAGAAACTTCAGAAAGAGCAGAGGGAATCACAGGAGATGGGACAATCCCTTCGCATGAAGGAGCAGGAGGTACTGATGGCTTAACCTTGTGTGCTGGAAATGCTGTTGTGTGGACCTTGTTGGGTTTTGTGGGGCTTAACTTAGTTACAGCAATGAGGTCTTAAATCTTTCCATGCAATAGAATATGCTCTTTTGCTTATTTAACACGTTTATTTAAATGTGTCATCAACTTCCAGGTTTTCTGACGTTAATGTTGTTTGTAAAAGCCATCCATTTATAATGGAAGGCAACCAAAATTGTTCGAAGAGAACAAAGCAATGTAATGGATGAGTCAGCACCCTTTAGAAGGTACATTCATGTGTAAGTTGGTGAAGGGAATAGGAACAGGAACAGAGTGGACCTTTCACTTCCATTCCATTAAACAGGACATTCCCCTGTTTAGAGTCCTTGCACTATTTTATTGTAGAAAAATGAAGGTCAGAAAGGACCAGGCTGTACCTGGTCAAAACCCTAGCTAAAAGTAGGGCTTCCTTTCAAAGAATTACCATGTTGCTTTTGTGACAAACTGACTTCAAACTTCTTTAATTTTAGAGTAACTTGATAAATTTTTGTTGTTGTTTGTAGTTAGTATAACACTAGTAGTAGAACACTGCTGATGGTTTTACAATTATTATGGGAATTACAGGTTTGCAAGCTACAAGAACAGCTAGAAAGTACAATACAAAAGCTTGAAGAAAGTAAGCAGTTACTGAAAACCAATGAAAATGGTAAGTTTACACAGTCAGGTTTCTCTCTCTCTAAAAATGATGCAGGGATCTCACTACTGCAGAAATTGATAGAAGCAGCTTCTGGGGTTTTGTGAAGAGCTGCCATTACTGTCAGGTATGGAAAATGAGCCTCTGGCTGTTGCGGGCATGCACAGAGGGAAGCCTCCCCTTGGGGCTGGGGCTGGGGTGGGTGCTCAGAGGCCTGGAGCTGGGCGGGAAGCTCCAACAGATGCTTTTGCATGGGACTAGGGAGGACAAATACCCTGTGAGCTGCCACTTTTTGTGAGGAAGGGCCAGTGGCCATTTCAAACAGCTTGAGCTTTTTCTTCCTCTCTGCAGTTATCACGTGGCTGAACAGACAGCTGAGTGAAGTTCAGATGGCAAAGAAGCCGGACACTCCTGCCAGTGCCCATGCTGGTGGCAGGGCTGCTGGCTCAGCGCTCAGCATGGTAAGGTAGAGCTGTAAATAACAGGCTGGTGAGGTGGGCAGCAGTTGCTAAAATGCAGGGCCTTAGAAGAGGGGGAAAAAAAATCCAAGGTGCTTTCATCTCCTTCTGGCCTTACGGTTATGGGTGGGTGTGGTTTGGCATTGTTTGTTTATTTTTCTACAGTTTAAAACCCTGCTGGGTGCTTCCTGGTATCCTGGGCCTTGCAGGTGAGGTCTTCTAAGCTCTTGCTTACATAAAATGCACAAAAATGCATTGGAAAAGATGAAGTGCTGAGTGAAGGCAAAAAAAGTCAGCATTTTTGTGTTGAGATGTTAACTTACTAATTCTCTTTGCAGAGGTTAAAACCCGAAGTGTGCTATTTAAATACTCCCTGTAGTGATTTTTAGAACCACTTTAGGAAGTCAGGGGCTAAGGAGCGCTGCCCGCAGTCATTGCTGAATACTGTAATTGCTGCTTCTCAGCCTGTGCTGCCCAGGTCACTGCTGTCAAAGCCACCACAGGAACTGATGAGCTGCTGGTTCTCAGTGGAAGGGCACGCTCATACAAACGGGGCTCTGGATTTGTAGCTGGATGCATTAATTACTCTAATCAATGACAGTGTGTAGCCTATTACTAAGAGTGCTCACCTAATCTAAGTTTTTTAGTTATGTTTTCCTTAAATGTATGAATCTTGGAAAAGTGATGTTTTCTTCCCATCAGGAAGACTCACATGCGTGTTGGCTTTGTAATGGCAGGTAGTTGTAATTTTTAATCTCTACAGTTACTTGAAATACCGTGTTTCTCATTTATGGATGTGTTTCTGTTTCTTTTCCAGCCTGACCGACCATCCTTTCACAGCTCAGGAATCAGTCATCCCATTTCTCCTCTCTATGCCTTCCAGAACTTTCTGGAACCAGCACAGAGCAAAAATGGGAATTCCCAATGTCCAGTACCAAAGGCAAGCCCTTCAACTTTTTTGTTTGATTAAGAATGTGCCAGTATATCAAAGCACAATGTTTTGACTATTTCTCAAAGTGCATAAATATCTACTGCATTTACTCCTAGGCTCCCTGCCTTGAGCATTGTAACTGCTGTTCGTAGCTAATATTTGTCTTTAGGCCGCTTTGCTGCACAGCAGGGCCAGGGAGGTGTAGAAACTGGAATCCCTGGGAATTTGGCTCTGTGCATGCCCTCGGGGGAGGGGATTCTCAGATCTGGAGTAACTCTTAAGCTGCAGCTCTTGGTCTCTGCAGGTGCAGCTGAACTCTCAGCTTTCAAAACTGAGTCGATGTTCCGATGCCCACACCGTGCCTGCAGCCGGGCACACAGCCAACAAGGAGAAGTGAGTGTCAGCTACTGCCATTTAGTATTTTCATTATTTCATTTATAAAGGCCTTTGTCATCTTGGTGTAACTGGCTAACAGTTCTGGTATTAGCCTGGGTCTGTGATCTGCCTTTCTTTGTCACCACGCTAATCCATTCTGTGTTGCTTTGTTGAAACCGGAGGAGGAGCTGTGCTTGCAGGAGTGGGGCCCCAAGGAACAGCAGTTCAGTGTTCCTCCTACTGCCAGATCTGGGCCATCAGGGCTGGGTCACTGAAACAGTTCTAGGCTGCTCTTAACCTGCTCAGGGGTGGTTTAACTTTACATGGTAAGGGTCACAGAAGTGGAGTAGTTGCGCTTCTAGTGAAAGTTTTCTTGAGCAAGCCTGTAGCTGCCCTCATTCTAATGCACTGATGACAAACTGCATTTGCTTTCAATTTTAATTTGCCTTTCTGTTTCTAGTGGTGAGCAGCTGGGGCTGGAATCGAAGTATTTCAAGAAAAAAGATGACAGCATTCCTTTACGAGGGCTTAGTCAAAACACACTTAACTCGGGTAAGTAGGAAACAGAAGAAGGCTGTATTTGGAATGTACGTGAAGGGCAAGGACAGCCATGGTTCAGTGCGGTGTCCTGTGCTGTTCTGCAGAGTACCTGAGGCCCTACGTGCCCAGCAGAGCCCAGCCGTCCCCCAGAGCTGCTGGAACACCGGCCTCGGCCTATTTTCCTGGATCATAGACATGGGTCTTACAGTAAGAGTCCTCTCCTAAGCACTGGGGGCTTTTTCAATGTCCTGCAGTACTGTCTTAGTAAAGTATCAATGTGAACTGACATCAATTCATGAGCCAGTTTTCTTTGAGGAGGGGCTCTTGACTGACTTGGATGATTCAGGGTGCTTGAGCCTAAGGAAAAGATAAAGCCTTAAGGACCCTTAGTGGGAACAACACTGACCTCACCAGGGCTGTGCAGAATTTTCTGAAGTCCATTGTTATCCTGTAACTCCTCCTAAAAACTCACCGAAGTGCTCTGACTTTTTTATAACAGGTGACATGTACATTCCTTGAGTGAGAACAGTTACCTGAATTTCTATTTCTTGACTCCTTTCAGAGAAAGCACAGGAGAACTGCACTGTGCTGCCCATTTCAGTAACAGTCAAGCTCATATAGGGGCATGACTGCATCACTAACCTGCCCTCACAGTTTAGTTTTAAAAACTTCCTTAATTTTGGAACCAGCTTATTTGAATTGCATATAGGCTTACAAATAATCTCATACTAAAAATGGTAAATTATTTCACAGAAGGTATAAAATGAAAATTCTCAGTCTTGGTTCCCCTAACTTTTCTGTTAATCTCTCAGTGTTCCATTCCACAGGCCACCATGCATAAACATTAAAAGGTGAAATAGCTGACTAGGTAACTGTTATCAACACCTAAAAGTTACTTTATTTTTATAAATCATACTTTACAACTGTAAGACTACAGAAATTTTAGATACTCTTACATCTGTGCAGCTTGTTCTACTGTCTGAGTTGAAATGCTAGGATCATGTCACAGCCCCTTCTGTGCCATCTTTACTTGGTGTCCCCTGCAGCACGAGCATGCATGGACTTCTGCCAGGCACAGTACCCTTACAGTGTCTGTTCCACACCTTTGGCAAAGGTATTGCATTCCTTTTACCTTAGTTACTGGAGTGCACCCAGAGGATCGTCCATTTCAGTGGTTTGTTCTGCTGTGTGAAATGTGTACATTTGTTTATAAATTAGCACCACGTTAATGTATAGTGTCTGGTTTTGTCATGTGTTCATTTTAATGGAAATATTAAATGGTTTTTATCAAAAGCTCTGATTAGTTAATGTTTCAGGAGTACTAACCGCCTTCTCCACTGTGCTGAAATTGCCAGCTGAGGTAAGCACCAGAACAGCTCTAGTTTCTTTACCTTTTCTGCAGCTTTCCATGTCCCTGGCTGTTCCCCAGGCCCAGCCCTCTGGCCAGCTGCAGTGCTGAGCCTGCAGAGCAGAGGCGCTGCTGTCACAGCTGCAGTGCTCAGCCTGCAGAGCAGAGGAGCCGCTATCGTGGCTGCAGTGCTCAGCCTGCAGAGCAGAGGCGCCGCTGTCACGGTGCAGTGCTCAGCCTGCAGAGCAGAGGAGCCGCTGTCACGGCGCTGGGGCAGCAGCTCCCAGGCGCTCTCTCTGGAAAGGCAGCCCCGGCCCTTCCCGGAGCCGCAGGGTGAGGAGCAGGTGAGGAGCAGCTGCGGGCGGTGCTGGGGGCCGCCAGGGACCCGCCCCCCGCTCCTGCTGACTTTCCACCTGCTGGAGTACAGCACACAGGCAACTACTGAACTGCACTCAAGCCTTGAAGAGACATTCACAATTATTTAAAAATTCATTAAAATATTCAACTTTATTAACAGTATATTTACATTTTTTTTCCTGCTCTTGGTCAACCACGGTGAATGTTCAAAGGTAAAAAAGCATTAAGCAATAACCACAAGATGAAAACATTTTAAACCTATACAATACTTTTTACACAAATTTATACAAAGGAACACTTAAATAATACAACTGGACACAAAAATATACACTTTTAGAGAAATTCACATCAGTAATCGTATAAAGCTCTCTTCTGTACTAAGGGTCCTGAAAATTTAGGACTAAAACTTCAGCTCTGTAATGCAAAAGGGTTCTTGTGACAGTCCTCAAAGGCCACTATAGAGCACATGGACAGATTCAAGGCTATCAGCTCATAGAGTTCAGTCTGTGTATTCAAGTTTTGAGGTCCTTTGTGATTTACTCTAACATCAGAGAGTGGTTTAATAAAGGGTACAGAGGAAAGCCAAGGTTTAGAGCCGGTACTAAAATCTGTAGGCCCAAAACACCCACTTCGTATTTCAACAAGGGTTTGATGAGACCGTTTCTTCAAAAATAGAAAGAGTAAATGCACTTACATAAAAATAACTTTTACTGTTCAGCAAGCGTGCTCGAGTGATTTTTATATTCGTACAAACTTAAAAAAAAGCCTGCCATGTGACTTTTAAAAGAAATGATACCTATTCACCTCCCTACTTAAGTTACTTAAGTACATTTACATTAAGGCTTTGAATCATCTGACCCAAGATTTTACAACATTAAAACGAATGGGTCCACATGGATGCCAGTCTGTCTCATTGAGACGTAGCATGACTAGAATTAAAGCTCACCACCGTAAGGAAACAGAAGGACACATGCTCATGCCTTGACTCTATTATTTGTCTCTGAACTAGAATGTAAAGTTTAGCAGTAACAGTATTTCATGGCAAGAGACAAGTATGTAACAGTTTGTTTATAAAAGCAAGTTTTTAGTTCAATGGCAACATCTTTGGAGAAAGCTCCCGTTTCAATTCTACAGATTTCATGCAGAAAGTTACTTCTTAAGATTACCTTAAGAAATTACATTTTGATGGAGTCGGAATGTGTATCCCAAACTGCTGATAAAAGAAGAGTCCAAAGGGTCTTCCTGGATTTTTGTCATACGTTTGTATCTTGCAGTAATGGTTCTTTAGCTTCACCAGGAGCCTGTGGGCTGTGGGGATGGCCGTGGCTGCCACAGTGTTTCTTCCAATTGCTGGATCTTACGTTTAGGTTTGTGTGTTCAGGAATAAACAAGGCAACGAGTAGTGCCAACAGCACAGAGCACGCTCCAAATAAGAACGGGGGTCCAGGGATTATGGAATTCTGAAAACAACAACAAAGTGTTAACGAGCCTTTTGACACATTAACAGCCTACAATTGCTAATTACCCACTTGGAAGAGCTGTTGCCTGACACACTAGTGAATTCAGTGCAGGCTTTGAGAAGGAACGTCAAAGAACATTACATTCTAAGCTTTAGGACATGATTCTTGTTAATGCTTGCCAGCTTCCTTTTCTAGTGCAAGTTCTTTCTGCTGAGTTTCCCCAAAAACTTAATTAAAAAAATAAGTTGGTAAAAGGACAACAAAACAAAAACATTCACCATTGCTATCTGTCCATCCTTCCCTAAAGGTATTCCCCTCACAAGGGTCCCAGTTGTCTATGACTGTCAGCTGTAGCTGTTTGAAAATTAAACTAAACTAGTGTGTGTACAGTTGAACAACCCTCCCCTAGAGGGACTTGGAAACCTCTTTCCACACCCTCCATTTGCAGTCAGTGTAACAAAATGTACCACAGTCTCCAGCTGGAGAACTGATGAGCACAGGAGCCCTTGCTAACTGCTTTTGGAAGCAGCAAGTACCAGGGAATCCTACCTGTTGTAAATGGTATTGTGCAACCACACCACCTCCTGCCGATGACTCGGACATGGGCAGTTCATTCAACTCCACGTGAAATATATAGAATATAAAACCATAGAGCGCTGGTCCCAAGCCATTACACAGCCCTCGAATTCCTGTAATCATCCCTTGAACAACACCTGGGGAAAGTAAAATACATGTTCTTAGTATCTTATTCTATCTATAGAAGAGATAGTTACAGTTACACATATATAATTAACTATTTCTAGTGACTTTATTGACTTCAAACTGAGGCAAGCAGGAAAGCTCTAAATGGTGTTGCACTATGGGTTGCAGTAAACAAGGGGCACCAAGAGCCTCTCCTCATCCTCTAGTCCAGTGGTTTTCTCATCTGCCTCTAGCAGAGGGCAGTGCCTGCCACACGGAGCTTGTTCAGAGCGTATGGACACTCCCTGCTGTCAGTGTCTCACACAGGAGGGAGCACGGCACGCTACCGTGAGGAACAGCGCACTGAGCTTGCTGAATGTCCTGCTGCTGTAGGGCCTCGCTGAGTTTTCTCTCTGCACCAGTACGTGGTACACACCCAGTGCCACTTCAAGCACCCTGGACTTAACGTGGTGCCCGAAGCTCAGGTATCTGGGCTGCCCTGCCAGGACTCAGCCTGGCTGATGAGCACTGAGGCCAGCCCCCAGCACGTCTGTCTGCACAGCTGGGATCCCAAGAAGCAGGAGCAAACCTACCCTGCTGGTCGGCATCAGCAGTTCGTGAGACCAGGGCGCTGACAGCTGGGAAGGTGATGCTGGACATGGCGGCCACAGCGCCAGCTGCCCACATCATCCTGCAAAACGCACACGGCAGTGAGTGCTTGGGGCTCGGCTCTGCCCTGCCTCCGACACTGGGTACTGTCTCCTGTGCCGGGTCCTGCCCCTGCCCCGGTACTGCCCCCTGCCCCGGGTACTGCCCCCTGCCCGGGGTACTGCCCCCTGCGCCCGGTACTGCCCCCTGCGCCGGTACCCTGCCCCCTGCCCGGGTACCCTGCCCTCGCACCCTTGGCACAAGGGGCGAAATGCAGACACACCAACCCCTCTCAGCCAGAACAAAGTGAAACGTGCGTACCAGGGCTCTGACCCAAAGCCGTACCAGGCCAGCTGCAGGATTTGGAACCCCAGGCCCAGCAGAATGGTGTTCTTATTTCCAATGGACCTCATCAGTAAACTCAACACTACTGTCTAACGGAGAGGGCAAAAGTAAAATGTCAGAAAAATACCATTTTATTCTGAATGTTAAACACAGGTAAGCTGATGAGTTAATGAATTAAAAAAAACAAAAAACCTGAAAACATTTTATTCTCAATGTCAAATACGTGCAGAAGAATTATTTCAAAGTAGTGTACTTCAAAAGCATTGTTTGCCTCTACGAAAAAAAAGCAGTCATTTAGCAAGTGATACTCTTCTCAAATCAATGACACACAGCAGTAACTCACCTGTGCAATAATGGAAAGAATCCCAAGGACTGCTATAAATGCTGCAACACTTTCAGATGAGAATCCCATTATCTGTAATAAGAAAAAGGCAATTTGATTATTAACCATAAACCATGTGTCATGATGTCACAAACCCCACTGAGGGAACACGTAATGCATAAGACCCGTATTCAGCTCCTCATCTCTTTTCCGTTACATCAAACAAGTAAATGAAAATAAAGGGACATAAATAAAAAACAATTAAATTGTTCCCTCAAAAAATAACACCAGTTTTACACAGTGAACCTTGTAGTCCGAGAATAAAGCAAATAATTACAAAATACAAGAAATTGTTTTATAACTCATTCATCATTCCCCTCTCTTTCTGCCTGTCTGAAAATCAGAACAAGGGGACTTAAATAAATTGTTGGGAGCTTCTAAATTACATGAGCTATTTGTATTTTCCATATTAGTTCAGTAAAACTGGAAACTCTTAAATCCTGTAAATTTACTGTTGTTCAAATGCATACCGAAGTGTTACATTACCTGTCTGAGGTATAGGAAGAAGCTGGAATATTGGCCTGCCTCTGGGAGGTAGGAAAGAAAGACTGTGATGCAGATTAGCAGCACAATGGAGTCCTGGCCGACTTTCTTCAGGGACTACGGCAAGAAAAAAGAATTACAAAACATTCCACCTTCATTTCCAAAAAGCATCCCTAGCTGAGCTCTGAAAAGCCTGACCATCAATGAAGTTGTTAGGTGGCACCACCAAAGCATTCTCTGTATGTTCAGCAGATTGTTGGCACAAGTGTCACCAGTGAAGCAAGGTGAAGCTTGAAGAAATCGAAGGCTTTGTTTTTCAAGCCTGAACTATTGTAAATTCCATCTCTTCCCTATATCCAAAGCTCAGTGTCTACAAATAACAAAACATTCCCTAGTTAAGCAGCTTACTGCAAAGGGGTCAGCCTGTTCCCAGGAAATGGGCGCTCCCCAGGACGCTGGCCTCATCTTCTCTGGCAGCGATTCCGGCACAGCAACAAGGATAAAACAAATGTCCAGCAGGGCGATTGCTGTGGCCAGCACCACCACCAGGCTGTCGCCGTACGCTCGGCCCAGGTAGGCGCCGATGGCAGGGCTGGTGACCAAACTCGCTGCAAAAGTTGCAGAAACCTGGAATAAATAACACCTGGTAAGATTCTCAGTGAGACAAGTCAGCAGCCTTGTTAGCCACATTTCTTCCTTTTCAGAAGTCTAACCATTATAATCACACAGTGATTAAAAGGAACCTTTTTCCTATGCCTACGTGGTAGCAGCTGTGTATTTTAGACAATCACAAATTTTCAAGGAATTTTTTTTCTGGTAACTGAACCATGTGAAGCTCATGGCAGTCTTGCGTGTACTGACATAATTAGGTTTAATTAACTATAGATTTTTCTGACACCTCTGGGAAGCAATGAGCTGTATTTAATCTTTATACTAGCAAAATGGGCAATGTCTGTTAAAAAAAGCACATGTATAAAGGGTATGTTAAATGTAATATGCTGGTTAATCCAACTTAGTACTTGTCAGTTAACCAGCTGGCCTTGTGAAAAATACTAACTTAAAAACTGAAAGAACTTTCTCTGCATGTCTCAATCCCTGATGTGTACAGGCACAAAGAAACTATTTAGTTCTGTTTAGCTTTCAGCTCTTCCTGCTGAATGGTAGTGGATTCTGTAACTTAAACGCAACAAGTAATTCTGCTAATCCACAATAACATGAGGCTATCAAGGCTCCTGGGACCTGGCAGGTTATCAGGAGATAACAGAGAAACAGAGGTGAATTGTAAGAACTTCAAACAGACAAGTAACTCAGCTACGTTTGTGCTGAACTGCAGCTCAGCAGTGACTGGAGACACAGGCAGAGGCAGCCAAGTATCACACAAGGGCAGTTCCAGAACAAACGGGGAGATTTCTGAGACAGTGACAGAGTAGTGCCAGTGTGGGCAGCAATGCAGGAGTAACTAAAGCTCCTCACATTACATCCTTAGGACTGATAACAGCCCTTCAGACAGACAGGCACGACAGCCTTTAACATGGTTATGTTTTGTGCAGAATATTCAAGAGACACAACACTGGATGACAGGCACAATTAAACAGAAAAGCCTGACTCCAAGTTAAAATCAGCTTGCCACAGAAGAAACAGAAATGCAGCTCTGAAAAGCATTACAAACTGAAGGGCTTAGTACTGAACACCACAGGAAAAGAGCCCAAACAATACATACCAAACCATAGGCCATGCTCCTCTCATGTTCTTGGGTTATGTCTGCTACATATGCAAAAACTACAGAAAATGTCACTGCAAAAACTCCAGACACGGAGATTACAGCAAAGTACCACCTAAGAACATGATAAAAAATATTAGAACAGCTAAATAGAAACAAAAAAGTCTGTTCAATCCAAGTGCAGTTAAACAGTAAAACACCTTGTCCAACTTATCCTGACAATTTATTGAGATAATCTTGGATAAAGCCAATGTGACTGTGTCTTGATAGAATTGTGTAACTCCTATGTGCACCAAGTACAAGCAGCATGATTCTGTAACATCTACAAAAAGCTGCTGTGATTAAGTACTACTCAGAAATGAGGCGTTCAGCTAATTAACTTAACTGGTCTATCATCCAACGCAAATTAGGAACCTCAGTATTTTGAGAACCTGGTCTGAGAAAGGCCTCCACATTAGCCACATCTTTATGCTACAGACACTAGCACTTAGCATTTGAAACCTTAAAGAACACTTAGAACAAGCTCCTTCTGCAGAGGGCTGAGCAGGCAGTACGACCAGCAAGCAAACGGGCACGGCTGAGGGAGCTGCCTGAGCAGCTGGCTCACTCAGCTGGCACAGTGCAGGCTGTGCCACTGCTGCTGCCCCCGGGCCAGGGGCACGGCCAGGCCTCCGGCGCTGCCCGGCCAAGGCTCCAGCCAGGTAAGCTCATAAGGGGCACACAGCATGAACGCCAGTCGAGTTTCGAGCTGGAGAAACAGAAGTGTCAAAGTGCTGCAACTCTGGAGCTTACAAATGGTTCCCTCATGCACCCACATCAGGCAAGGTTCTGATTTCAGTGTGGCTGGCTGGCTGCCTAAGAGCTGTGGCCACAATCCAGACCTGCACAGTTCACTGCGCTGCGTTCTTCAGCTCTGGCAGATGTGCTGGACATAGGGCTTACAGCACACAGATCAAAAGCAGCAGCTACTGAAATTCTGAACAAGGCCTTTGGCCTCATGGCAGCTGCTTCAGGTTGACTGCTCCCCCAGCTTTGCACAGGAATAATACAAAAGCCTCAACCCTCCATGAAGCTCCAACAGCATTTTATCAACAATGCTACACACATAAGCATTAGACAGCAACCTCAAAAAAACACAGCCAATCTGGCATGAAACAATTTACTAACCATGGGCTGATCTTCATTAGTGGTATTGGTGCACAGGTGAAAAATACTGTTAGCAGCAAGAAGGACTTTCGTCCCCACACATCCGACAGGGCACCTATGAGTGGGGCACTGAGGAACGACAATAAGCCCTAAGTGAAAGAAAACATCTGAAGTTAGAACTCTGAGGTCAGACTGTGACAGCTGACCACAGCACAGCCTGAGAGGCTTTGGCTTTGTTCAAGCCACAGCTACAGTGCAATGCACCAAAGGCAACATGGCCAAGCCCCACTGTCTATCCTGTGCCTGGTTATGTAAAACTTGAGATGTTATCTCAGAGCCACACAAAATTCAAAATCCAGATGATCCAGTCACACAAGCAGTTTCAGGAACTGTGTTTTGTAGTCTACTGGAGCGACAAACTCCAAGTGAAAAATTACCCACTTTTAGCACCATATGCATCATTTGGGATTAAGCAATTACCTTTTTATTTGCTGAACCCAAACACATAGATACAGACCAAACAATACCTTACTAAAAGTAAAAAGATGCACATTCGCACTTCCAGCAGTAATTCCTATTTTATTCATACTGTGAAAGCCATATTGAAAAACCTCTTGACTGTTTCAGTGGGCAGTTAATTCTATATTGCCCCCACCATTCACTTCAAATTTTACTTGGGATTAACTTCTGTCAACTTACCTTTACTCCTTGAATTAGACCATTCATTAGAAATGTATGTTTTGGGAAGGTTTCATGCAAAACCTGGAGAGGAAATATGAATACAGTCATTCACACAATATGAACTACAAATATTGCTCATGATACGTCCAACTTTATGGTGCACAGTAGTTTTTTTATTTTCACAGAATACAGATGAAAAAATAGAAGAAAAAAGGGCAAACCAAAAATAATGTGACTAAGCTTTAATTTGCATGGAAGGCATTTTGACATTTCAGTGCCTGAAATATAAATAAACCACAGAGAACCTAGAAAATTATCTCTGACCAAATCCTCCAAATATTACTGTGTCATCTCTTGGGGACTGGGGAGAGAGAGAGGAAAGACCTCACCATCCTGAAGTGGCTCTCGGTTTGGTGAGCAGAACCCAGAAATGTGGCTGTCTCACTCTGATTTGTGTTTAGATGAGAGGGATTCCATTCAGTGACGATGTGCAACTCATACTCAAGAGACCGCTGATGGGTAACATCAGCTTTCAGAGCAGCACAAAAATGCTTTTAAAGTGGAGTTGGCTTGGGAGACTTTTAAGCCTTCACTCCTTTTAATTTGTCATCATGTATCACTCACATATTACATCCAAATTAAAAGCAACCAGCTACATGAGGAAGTACCTTGGTACAAACACATTGGTATGACTATTTCACTAATCACAGGGGTGCTTTCACTGGTGTAACAGGGTCTGTGCTCTGAAATTCTGTGTAAGACACAGCCAGGACAGCCAAGACCTCCCTACCTACACACACACTTGCATAATGTTACCACATTTCAAGTGTATTTTTGCCCTTGTATTTGTGACATGCCAATGTTTCATGGCATCTCGAAAGGAAAGATAATTTCCTTACCATCTTACTGGTTTCAATCAGAAACTACTTACATGAAAGCTTGAGTGTTAGCAGTCTTGCATCTGAACAGTTGTGCTATACCACTACACTGCTATAATGAAACAAATGAAACTTCTGATACCATCTAAAAATATAATAATTTTTTACTTGCAAAACAGTGCAGCTCTGATATGTAATTTTCATTTCATGTAATTCAGAAGATGCTCAGTGCCTTAGCAGGAATTGTCCCACCTCCCATACAGCAAGAAAAAGCTCCCAAGGATCACCTACCACTAGAGTGGGAGCTGTCAGGAGTCCCCAGGCAAAAAACTCCAAGAAGATCACGATAACAGCGTGGTAGACACTGGGTGAACCTATTCCTTGAGGCTGAAACAGGAGAAAAGACAAGTGATTAAAACATCTGATCATCTATCAGTCATGGGAAATGCATCTGAACACAAATAGGAAGATTGGACTCAAAACTTGGAAACAGTTACCCACCTAACTGGTATGGAATGAAACTCCTTTTTTTAACCCTTTGATGCTAATGTCCTGAAGTGTCCTACTCTTACTCTGCAGAATCCTTCACTGCCATCTCAAACAATAAACCACTTACCCTGCCAATCTGGAGAACAAGGATGTTACAGGGAAAACAGACTCTTCTTCAGACAACCAGTTTGTTTTCCTTGAGAAAAGTGCTTAAGTCTACACAAAGCCACATGGAACCAAGTTTCCACGGTTTCAAAACACAGCAGTGCTCACACTCAGCTATCCCTAAGTCTCCCTACCTGGTCTATCAAACACCTCTTCTGTTACTCAAAGGCACCAGTGCTCCATATAAAACATAGCTCTAAACCAGGAAAGAAACTAACATAATGAACACCAGAAGCAAATCTCAGGAACAGCACTGATCACTTCCCAAATACTGAGTGCAGGCCTATCAGTTACAGCGTGCTTCAAATGCAGGAAGAGATGGAGATAAAAGATTTGACAAAAGGAACTTGAAATTCTTCAGTGATTTGGTAGAATCAGAAGTAGCTTTTGGAGAGAACAAATGGAGCATGGGTGGAAAAACCTGCTCATCTCGTAGACTCTGTAAATGCTGTCAAACAACATGCCACAGTTCAACATTTGCAAATTAAGGATAGGGTTCACTAATTATTCTCATATGAAAGCAGTATGAATAACTCCTCAGAAATCTCATATGCATTCTTTCAGCTGAGACGTGCTACCTCAACATCTACTCTGCCAGTTTTGTGCAGAGGTGAGTTTCTAACGGAGTGGCCCTGATGTGGGCAGAGCTGGCGTTTGCACTGAGCACACACACACACATGCTAGGGACCTCAGCTGCTCCCCAAGAAGGCTCGCTGGGATTTTCGCAATGTGAGTAAGCAGCTGATGGAAGAGAAATACAGGAGTCAGATTCTTCTCAGAGGTGTTAATGACAGGACTGGAGGCACATACTGAAATACAAGAAATAAAACTTGCACCCTAAAAAAGCAACCTTCCTGAAAAAGGCTGCTCAGTTAAGTGTGGAGCTGCCATCCTCCAAACCCCACTAGACACAGCCCTGAGCAAACTGCTCCAGCTGACCCTGTCTGGGGTAACAGACTGGGGCAGTTCGATTAGTGATGTTGGAGGTGCCTTCCAGCCTCAAATACTACACAATTTCAAGCTGCAGTTAGGTAATACTGGAGTCTTTCTTTTATTAGGAGATTTATGCAAGCCATACCTAGCTTTTCTTTCCACATTCCAACATTTCCAACGTAGAAAAAAAAAAGCTTACTGAACAAATGTAGGAAACAAATACAGAAAACCTCACTGCCTACTCACTCCTACTGCAAGAAAAGATCATAATTTTAAAAAGTAACCATATCAGTCAGCAAAAGGTGAATTACAAAAGTACCTCAGCATTGTGCTATTTTTCTTTCCCAAGCCCTCTTCAGTCAATACAGACATACCATATCGATATTTCTGCTATTTTTTCTGTCTACTCTCCCAAGGATGTAAATTAACAGTCTTTGTAGGTACAGAGAGTGGCTATAATTATCCTCTCTTCCCACAATTCCTTTCCCTTTCCACCCACAATCCTTATTTTAGCTTTGGGTTAAAAATCCATCCAGCTCTGCACAAACTGCAAGTATCACTGTTAGCTGCTTGACTCAGTCTCATAAAATCAGGTTAATCTGACAACCCCCAGCCTCCTGTCACGTTGCTGGCTCGTGACCCCCTGAGGCCTGACAGACAGTGAGGGAGGTGTCACAAACCGTGCCACCCCTCCCAGCACGGGCAGCAATTCCCCGCTGCACTCCCAGCACACAGGAGTGGGCTCAGAGGCCATCTGTGCCCTTGCCCAGCTGCGGGCAGCTCCGACACCGCCTGCACAAAGCAGAACAGCACGGGAGCAGTGGCTGCTCTGCACAGGGGAACTGCTGCTGACTTGAGAGGCCTCAGGTAGGTCACTGCTGCCCTCTGCCACGTCACCCCGCTGTAAGCAACGCCAACAGAGCTTTCCAACGCCCTGACAAAAAACAGAAGTGACATTTAGATCACTACGGTGCAACTTCCCTGCTTTGTTGCTAGTGCTCACCTATCACGGGTACTGTTATTCGTTCTTATCTATTAAAAAAAAAAAGGTATTTAATCACATTTAGATCATCACCTCTACAGCCATTTTTAAAGGTGGTGGCAACTATCAAGTAGCAAGGATGTCCCTGAGGTGAAAGAGCAAGGCAAGGACAAGCACACATTACAAGCATTCAGTCCACAAGGTTTCAGCACCAGCCTGAGGCACCCTCTGAGCCCAGAGGTGCAGGTGCTGGGTGTCCAGCCCTGCCCTACCCTACAAACCTGCCCCTGTGCCTTCCTAAGGGGCTAACCCAGTGTAATGCAATGGCCCAAGTGGAACTGACTCAGAAGGCCCTAGGCCTGGAGAGCAAAGATCCAGAGCCCTTGTGTGAACGAGCTGGAACAGAGGTGTTCCCATCAGAATAACAGCAACTCCCCTCTGTTACCAGCAGCCAGAGCAGAGAGCATTTGTGCCTGGTTAAACCCCCGAGAATGCCTCTCCTCTGGTCATAGAGAAGAAGCCTTTCATCAAACACTTTGTACTGCCTGTCATGCCAGTGATAAAAAATGTACATGCCAGGCAAGCCTAAGAGCACCCATCTGACAACAACAGAATACCTATCAAAGCAACGAAGGCATTATAAGTGAGACCACAGCTGCTGCTCCTCTGCTGGAAAGAAAAAAGCACCAAATGAAGTCCTAATCTCTAATTCATCTCATGACTGCTTCCAAAATGCATCATTGTACATAGGACGAATACATAAATGATGGAAAAATTAAAACTGTTGGGGATAAAAAGCGTTGAAACAGACGTTGTGGTTCCACACCCCTGGGAGTGTTCAGTGGCAGGCTAGAGGGGACTGTGAGCAACCAGGTCTATGGAAGGCATCCCTGCCCATGGCAGGGGGGTTGGAAATAGATGATCTTTAAGAGCTCTTCCAACCAAACCATGTGTGATTCTGTGAAAGCACATCACTGGTGTTACTGCCTCTCCTCTGGTGCAATCTGACAACACACACGTGAGTACAACACACCATTACACATCCCTTCTGGGATACAGCAACTAAAGCTGCAAAGAGAAGAACACAACACCACCACCACGCACCAGCCCAAGCTCCTGCACCACCTACGGCTTGTCAAGGAGACCCAGCGAAAATGCAGTGGGAGGAGAGGCTCTGCAGAAATAATGGGTGGGTTTTCCTTTTGGCTCGTTTGGGGTTTTTCTTTGGTTTCCAATCAAAAACTCTTTCTGCCTCTGCCACTACCTCATTAACCATCTGTACATTCATTCTGGCTCACACAATTTTCTTGGATGTCAAACAGTTCCAAAATAAACCAATCAGGCTGGGAAGTGAATAAGAAGATGCTTGATTAATTCCCAGTTTGCCAATGGGAGACACTGAAGACACGGGGGCCATTTTCAGGAACCTGTTTCCCAGAGTGTCACACACCACCCTGGGTAATGAATGAAGCAGCTGAGGGGACAGAGCACTGAGGGCTAACTTGACATTTTAGTCAATATTAAAAAAAAATCCATGCATGAAGTTTCTGCTGTTGCCATAAAGAACACTCTTATATCGGACTCCATAACTTAAAAAGACATACTTAAACGAAGTCCCAAACATTTATTTCAAGGCAGAAAGTATTACAAACAGAAGTTTTTGTTGCCTAACAACAATCTACATACCTTCATCTAACGTTTATGGCTCATTTTTTCATGTTCTTCAAAAATTAAATGACTAACAACTCACGGGAGTTCGCATTCAGCTTTTGAAACTGGTGGCAGGCACTGAATGATGTGCTACAAGTATCATGGAATGCAGTTCACTGTAACATACTTTCTCCACTCTTGGCAAAAGGAAATCAAAGTTGTGAGGTTAGGGACGCTTGGAAACACGCTGCATTCTAATCAACGATTCTCCAGAGAGAAATGATGAAGCACCATGTCCCCTGAGTAACAACATTTACTCTGCTTGTACTACTCAATCTACAGTGCCTGCATTTCACATTTCTACAAGGTAATCTCGTACATTTCTATCTTTACAAACAGCAGGAACACATCCTGGAAAATCCCAACAACCGTTACCAGACTTCATTTTGCTTCCTAACACTTCAGTAATCCAGCCAGCTGGCCACTTCAGTGAACAAGTATAGTGACTGACACCTGTCTCTTCTCCATTATTGTTCCAAAAAGACAAACTGAAGGGCCATCAGCAATTTAGTCTGTCAAGATGTCTCTTTATTTGAAAGAACGGCACTATATTTAGAACAGGGCACATCGAAGTTACACTGTGTTACACAGCGGAAAAAATCCAGGGGCAGTGATACATTGGAAGTAATGGCACTTATCAATATAAAAAAAACAACCAAACCCAAAAAACCCACCCAAACCAACTCCAAGCTCCAGCAGCCAAAACACTTAACAACTTCCTTTCTTTTTCAAATTTATGTATTTACGAGGAAGCAAAACAGGGGGAGGAACCGCAAAAACCTTTCTTCCAGGCGCCCTTTGCGGAACAGCTCAGGCGCTGGCGTCTGTCTCTCGCGGGCCCGTTCAGTCGGACTGGGGCACGGCGGGGACGGCGGTCCCACACCCGGGCCGCGCTCCGCGGCCGCCGCTCCCGGGAGCCGCGCTCGGTGAGGGCGGGCCCGGACAC